>JAIGNY010003850.1:1177500-1335000 GCA_020152595.1 Chiridota heheva
AATATTGAATCGAAGGTAATGTTAAAGGCCCTTCAAAAATGTGTATGAAACCAACCCGTGTACACATTAATTGTTGTCAAGTCTTACCTACCTGGTTGGTTAGGCTAACGAGAGTTGAGATTGAGATTATTTGCAAGTTGACTTAAATCCGTGTTTCTCGAGAAGGTAAGAAAACTGTTCTTTTTATTCATATATATATATATATATATATATATATATATATATATATATATATATATATATATATATATATATATATATATATATATATATATATATATATATATATATATATATATATATATATATATATATATATATATATATATATATATATATATATATATATATATATATATATATATATATAATATATATATATATATATATATATATATATATATATATATATATATATATATATATATATATATATATATATATATATATATATATATATATATATATATATATATATATATATATATATATATATATATATATATATATATATATAAATATATATATAAATATATATATATATGTATATATATACATATGTATATATATATATATATATATATATATATATATATATATATATATATATATATATATATATATATATATATATATATATATATATATATATATATATATATATATATATATATATATATATATATATATATATATATATATATATATATATATATATATATATATATATATATATATATATATATATATATATATATATATATATATATATATATATATATATATATATATATATATATATATATATATATATATATATGCATATATAGTTAGAAAAGGCGGGTTCTGGCACATTTGCCTAAATCTTTCGAGCACTCGCCCAGGCTCCAAAATCCCGGGGAAAATGTATTTCTTTTAAGGATTCTAACAACAATTCACCCAGGCTATTTCTCATTTATTTTATCAAGAAGCAAACAAGAAAAAATTATCGTCAAGAAACAACAACACTTTGCCCCGGCTATATCATTTTGCCTCGGCGTGAACCATATAATCTATTGATTGATTCAAGTTATAAAAAAATAAATCTAAAGAAAATTGAAAAAAAATAAATGTTTTTTGCTTTTTAAATTTAAAGATCTAATTTTACCTCGGCGAAAACCACATTATCTATTGATTTATTAAAGTCTAAAAAAAACCACATTTAATCACGCCCCAAATATTTGGCCCCGCCCCGACTTGGCTGAGATATACGCCTGTTGTTTCTTTGTGGAGAAAAATTATATAATGGTTTAAAGAACTAAAATATTTATATATATAAAGATGCCGATTAAAAAACATTGATTAAATGTGAAAAATTCAAATATGAATAGATTATCAACAAGATCTATGTCAAGCTCAAAGCCTATAATGAAAGGCCCAAAGAAAGTAATGAAGGGCCCTGAGCTTACAACAAGATCAATGTCAAGCTCAAAGCCTATAATGAAAGGCCCAAAGAAAGTAATGAAGGGCCCTGAGCTTACAACAAGATCTATGTCAAGCTCAAAGCCTATAATGAAAGGCCAAAAGAAAGTAATGAAGGGCCCTGAGCTTACAACAAGATTTATGTCAAGCTCAAAGCCTATAATGAAAGGCTCAAAGAAACTAATGAAGGGCCCTGAGCTTACAACAAGATCTATGTCAAGCTCAAAGCCTATAATGAAAAGCCTAAAGAAAGTAATGGGAAAGCCCACAGCTATAGCTCCAAAGAAAGGAATAGCTGTCCTCCAAAGCCTATAATGAAACAAAGCTTACAACAAGATATATGTCAAGCTCAAAGCCTACAGCCCCACCCACAGCTACAAGGACACACGCAGGAACGCAAACAACATTATCCAAGAAGCTCAAAAAAGAGCACCAACGCAAATGAGAGATTTTTCAGACTCTGCCATAACTAACAAAATTGATTCTGCCATGACTAAACAAAATTGATTCTGCCATAAACACCTTTAAAAAACTATTAAGAAATATTTATTTTGGATGAACCGATTCCAAGTATTTATACGCCAATTTTACAGCCAACGATTGCTAGTCAAAAGCCAAAGCCAAATCCAAAGTCAAAGTCAAAGACTCGCTCGGGCCGCCGAACCAAATTACCAACGTGAGCAAAGATCGCCTGGAGCGTGATATACCCAAGAAAATTGACTCTACTATGGATTCATTTAAAGAGGGAGGCTCGTCTCAGTAAAATATGGTAAAAATGGGGGATACTATATTTTGACGTCACTTCCGGTTGTGGAGGCAAGATCGGGTCCTCTGTCTGTTTGTATCACACAGTACAGCCAGACTCTAGCATGTACGTTGTGTGTGCGGAATTACTTACACAGCGCTTTACGTTACTGTGACGAGAAACTTATTAAAAAAAATTTTAATGCATTTTTGTCAGAAAGCGAAAGTGAAATTTTAGTATTATAATACTACAATGATAGTCACCAAATGAATATTACTGAGAAAAAAAAGAAGAAGATGAAAGCAAAAATCAAAATAAACGATTCTACCGGGGCTCGAACTCACGATATGATTTGAAAAAAAGTTGATTTTGTTCGCCGCAACTATCTGTGCCATCTCGTGTAGTGACCGTTACAAGGCGTTTTAAATAACTATATACCTTGCAATACGAGACAACGAATCACGCAGAAAAATTTCAACCAATCAAAAAATTTGAAAGGAATTCTAAATATTGTGCACATATGACGATATCGCCTCTTAAAAAAAAGGATTAAAGATTTATATGCAAAAAAGATGCACTTTCGATTAGTCGAAAGCGCATCTTCGCTAAAAAGGTTTATCATTCAATACACTATCGCGGGGATACCAAATTATGATCCTATGTCATTTTTAGTTAAGCAAAATCTTTCGTCACAACCATGCTAAAAAGAAATCCACAAACAAAAGTAAAACTAATCTTAAAGTGCTATATGGAAAAACATTATATGGATACTGGCGAAGTGAAAGTAGTTGCGGCGGATCTTTCCTCATTCATTAAGATTTTAGATTTTAGGGGGAACCAATATTAAAGCAATTTATGAAGAGATGGCGGATGAGGTATTGAAAAATATTATATCTTTTAAAAGAAAGGGGAGTGATTTTAGGTTTAAATCTATAAGGCGTTTAGAAATTCACACGGTAAAATATGAACCAATTTCAAGGTCTTCTTTTATTCCTCTTTCTTCTTTTCTGCTTAAGAAAAAAGCGATTCTAAATTTACAAAATAACGATTCTGAATGCTTCAACTGGTGCATTACCAGAGCTTTGAATCCAGCTGACATCAACCCCCATCGAGTGACTGCGAGATTAATATCGCAAAGCGAAAGCTTTAATT
This sequence comes from Chiridota heheva, assembly GCA_020152595.1. Lineage (NCBI taxonomy): Eukaryota > Metazoa > Echinodermata > Holothuroidea > Apodida > Chiridotidae > Chiridota > Chiridota heheva. Next base: position 1,180,859 of record JAIGNY010003850.1, read on the forward strand.
GGACCGAAATTAAATTCCCAGTCGACTTGAAAATGATATCTAAATTTGAGGAACAAAACGAATCAATTGTTATCAACGTATGTGGATAGGAGGGTGAGGGGGTATACCCCATGAGAATAAGCGACCATTTATCGAGAGAAACTGTCATAGATTTAATTTTAATTTCAGACAACGACACCCAGCATTACTGTCTTATTGAAAATTTAAGCAGATTATTATCGGCCCAAAATATCTAATAAGAAATCTTAAAGGTCCTATTGTCGGAGATGTCTAAATTCTTTTTCGACCAAAATATCGTTAAACAAGCACCTCGAATATTGTATTTTAACTGAAGCGGTTAAAACGATACTTCCAGGAAAAGAAACTACTCTGTCTTTAAATTTTTAACAAGTCCATAAAAGTCCCATTTGTAATTTACCTCGACTTTGAATCGTTTGTAGAAAAAATAGATTCATGCAAGCCAGACCCAATAAATAGTTATACTATGAAATATCAGAAACATACCCCGTCGGGATTTTGTTTTTATATTAAGAGTTTTAATGGGGAAGACGATAAGATAGTGGCTTATACTAAGAAAGAAGAAGATGATGATATACCCCAAAATATTCATAGACAACCTAGAGAATGAGGTATGCCAATTATACCAAAAATATAAAAGTCCAACAGTGATGATTTTTACGAAAGATGATGAAATAAATTTTCAAGAATCAAATGTCTGTTGGATTTGTAAAAATCAGTTTAGGCAGGACGACCCAAGTGGAGAATCTAAAAAAGTTTAAAGAGGCGATATCGTCATATGTGCACAATATTTAGAATTCCTTTCAAATTTTTTGATTGGTTGAAATTTTGCTGCGCGATTCGTTGTCTCGTATTGCAAGGTATATAGTTATTTAAAACGCCTGGAGGGTCACCACACGAGATAGCCCAGATGCTTGCGGCGATCACAAGTAACGTTTTTTTTCTTTCAAATTGTGCCGTGAGTTCAAGCCCCGGTAGAATCGTTTATTTTGACTTTTTGCTTTCATCTTCTTTTTTTTTTTTTTGTCAGTAGTTTTCATTTGGTGACTATCATTGTAGTATTATAATACTAAAATTTCACTTTCGCTTTCTGACAAAAAGGCATTGAAAGAAAAACAAATAAGTTTCTCGTCACAGTAACGTAATGCGCTGTGTATGTAATTCTGCACACACAACGTACATGCTAGTGTCTGGCTGTACTGTGTGGTACAAACAGACCGAGGATCGAATCTTGCCTCCACAACCGGAAGTGACGTCAAAATAAAGTATCCCCCTATTTTTACAGTATTCTATTGAGACGAGCCTCCCTCTTTAAGATTACTGTTATTATACGGGTAGGTATAGAGGCCCCGCCCACAATAAATGTAATTTAAACTTTAAAAAAACTTAAGTTTATCCCAATATTTCTTCACAATTTGTCGGGGTATGATGCCCACTGGTTTATAAGAAAATTGGGCATACGAGAGGGAACAATAAGTTGCATCGCTGATAATGAAGAAAAATATATTAGCTTCTCTAAAAACATATCCGTAGATTCTTACATGGCCCAAAGCGGCGAATCAAAACATATAAAAATAGAGCTAAGATTTAAGATAGTTTTAAATTTATGCCGCTAGCAAAATTGGCCGATAACTTCGATAAGGATAAATTCTTAAACGTTAAAAAATATTTCAAAGGCAATATGTTAGATTAAGTCTTGAGAAAGGGAGTTTACCCTTATGACTATGTTGATAAATTAGAAAAATTGGAGGAAGACTCGCTGCCCCCCCAAAAGCGCCTTTTATTCAAGGCTCTATGACGAGGGTATTACTGCACTGAGTATCTCCACGCCCAAAAAGTATTGAACCGTCTCAAGCATAAAAATATAAGGACTTATCACGACTTATATCTTAGGGCTGACGTTTTATGTTAGCCGCTAATTTTGAAAATTTTCGAGACGTCTGCATAAAAAGTTACGACTTGGATCCGGCTCAGTAATATACATCACCAGATCACCAGGATTGTCTTGGATGCTTGGGACGCGATGCTGGAAAAAACGGGTATAAAATCAGAACTCCTTCACGACCCAAATATGTTATTGATGTTTGAAGCGGGAACCAGGGGCGGTATTTCAATGATTTCAAATAGATATGGAAAAGCGAATAACTCGTATATGGGTGAAAATACGATAAAGACGCCCCCATCGAGCACCTAATTTGTCTAGATGCTAACAACTTATATGGCTGGGCAATGAGCGAAAATCTCCCCACCGGCGGATTTAAGTGGATGAAGAAAAAAGAAGTGGTAAAGTGGCAAAAATATCCATGTGTGATCAAAGTAGATCTTGAATATCCAGATAGTCTTCATGAATCTCATAATGATTATCCACTAGCTCCAGAAGTAAAGCGAGTTAATTAAGTCGATGAATTAATTCCAAATTTGGGGGATAAAAGGAAGTGTGTCCTCTATCATGAGGCTCTTAAACACTACCTTCGCCCAGGATTAAAAATTGTAAAAATATATGAAGGAATTAAGTTTAATGAGCGACCATGGTTAAAACAGTACATCGATTTAAATACCAACTTTAGAGTTTAATCTAAAAATGACTTTGAAAAGGATTTCTACAAAGGCATGAATAATTGTGTATTTGGTAAGACCATGGAAAATATTATAAATTATATAGACATCAGGTTGGTGACTTCTGAGATGGCCGCTAAAAAGCTATCCAAAAAAATAAATTATAAACATTGTACAATTTTTACCAAAAATTTGTGCGCAATCCACATGAAAAAGACGAAAGTAGTATTTAACAAGCCGGTTTACTTGGGAATGTCTATTTTAGACTTGAGTAAAAAGTTTATGTGCAATTTTCATTACGACTATATTCAAGATCGCTATGGCATGTATGGCTCCAAAGCGGCGCTTTTAATGACGGACACGGATTCTCTAATTTATGAGATTGAAACTAGAGATTTTTATAAAGACATATCTCCAGACGTGAAAAGGTTTTTTGATACGAGCAATTTTCCAGAAAATCATTCTTCTGGTATAAGACCCTAAATAAAAATTCCCAGCCTTTTCAAGAACGAGGCAGGAGGAAAAATTATAGCAGAGTTTGTAGGCCTTCGCCCAAAAGCTTACGCGTATAAAATGTTGGGTGACGAGGGACCAGAGGGACCGGAGGCCGAAGGGGCTGAGAAAAAGAAGTGTAAAAGAATTAAAAAATCCGTGGTAAAAAATAATATCTCTTTTCAAGATTGTAAAATTGTTTATTTACGGGAGAACCCCAAATGAGGAAAATGAATACCACACAAAGCCACAAACATACCATTTTACAGAGAAATTAATAAAAAGCTCTTTGCCCAAAGGACGATAAGCGGGTCGTGTCTCAAGATAAAATACATATTTTGGCGTATGGACATTGGCGATTAACGAAAGGCTTATAAAGCAGCTACGAATCTATTAGTATCTGTCGTATTGATAAATGTTAAAAAATACTTTTCTATAGGATTAGTCAATATTTTCTTGCCATTGATAGGGATAATATGTCTCCAAATATTACATCTACCAACTTCATCGTCTTTAATAATTATATTGCTCCAATATTATGAGCTAGAATTTTTACAATAATACCAATTTTATGTCCAGACATAGTGTGGTTAAAAAAAAATATTACAATCCTCAGAATGTCTGTGGGTAATTATTCTTGTTTTCTCCTTTGATAACATATCGCTCGTTATTTCTATTATTGAAGTATCAACAGAATAACCAACACGGACAAAAGTTTCTATACGCACAGGGTCTATATGGGTCGATGTAAAATCATTATTAAGATCATCCGGTATTCCATTTATTTTACTATCGTTTATATAAACTGCCGCGGGTTTTCTATTTGATGGGATGACCATTTCAATAGTATTATTCCTATTGACTGGTTAATTAACTAGGGTAGTTCTAGTTTCGTCGTTATTTGTACTAATAAAATTCACTCGCCCATTTATTCTTTTTATTTTTTAATTATACCCACTAAAACCTAAAATATTATTAAGTGTAGTATTGTTTTCGATATTTAAAAGTAAAATAACATTTGCTCCGTATTTAAAATATTTTTTTTCAGCGTGAGACATAGCTCTATGAATATTAAAACCACCTTTGTTAGATCTAATATTCCAAGCTCTATCTACTATTCGCCTGCGGCTGCGATCCGCCTCATTCTCATAATACACCTCTTCTACACGGTCATTAATATTCCAAATTAATATTTTCTCCTCCCAGTAATATTCAGGAGTGATTACTTAACTTCTTAAATCATGGGCAAATTTTTTAGTTGTTGTATCCATATCATTAGCAGGCTCGCCTAAATTTCTTATTGAATACCCACCCATATTTATCCGGTCTTTCATGGTCCTTTCTTCGATTGGTCCCAAAAGACCTAATTTTGAGTTAGTTTTTCATAGATTTTTTAAAGTTTTTTCTCATTTTCTCGTTTGTGTCCTATTATATATTCTATCGAACTTCCAAATTTATTCACGGGCATTTATTTTATACTTTTTTAAATACAATGAATTTACTACGCTCTGCAAATTCTTCCCATCGCTTATTTCCTTCTATACAGATAAACACAAATGGCCACAAAAAACTTGATTTCTAGGCTGAACTTGTTCGATATTATAAAAAATTTCACGCCCAAAATAATCAACAAGTTCCATAGGCCGGGGAAGACCAAAGCTGTCGAAATAATACTTTTGGTAACCATCTCAGAATCCCTAAACCAACAAACCTAGTAAGTTCCGTTGGCTCCAAAAGGTGGAATCTAGATTTAATATTCCACATTCGCAAGTATTACTTTTTTTGGCAAGACGTCGCGCAAAAATACCCCCTTAAAAATGGAATCTTTTAGCGCCTCGGCTGCGCGCGACAATTCAAGATTATTTAGGGGCTTATTAGGTAAAACCACGTTTCTGATTTTAATTTGGGTCATATTTTCTTCTTTATTTATCTAAATAAATGCCAGTGAATAAATTTGGAAGTTCGATTAACACCTCGACGGCTTTGGATGCTGGCAATAGAGTAACGCCGACTTATATTTTTGATAATTTTCTAAGAAGGGATGGATTCAATTCTATAATCGAAAACATAGACTGGGGAATGAATCTTATTACCAACTTGAAAAATCCATCAAGGAATCATGATGCGAGTACAAAAGTGTACGTGGACAACACCAACAATTTAAAGTTGAATAAAACTGGTGGAATCCTGAGTGGGCCTCTAACGATGAATGCGGATATATCGATAAATGGAAATAAAATTGAAAAGATGGAGAACCCCACTCAGGGTCGAGACGCTGCCACGAAAATGTACGTGGACAATGCCAACGACTTAAAGTTGAATAAAACCGGCGGAACGATTCGTGGGCCTCTAACGATGGAGTCCAATCTAATAATGGGCGGAAATAATATTAAAAATATCGCCAATCCAGTTCATCAAAAAGACGCCATTAATAAAAAGTAGGCTTGACGCCGCCATTACCCACAAACTAGATAAAACTGGTGGAACGATTCAAGGCCCTTTAGTGATTCTAAATTCTTTAACGATCTCAAGTCCTTTAGGCGTAACGATTCAAGAAGGTCCTTTAGTGTACAGTTTATTGTTCACTCTTTCTCACCTCAATTTGAGATATACAGAGTCTATCTTGTACAAAATACTATTCTAGTATACGCCTAGGGCCTACGCATGCAAGGCCATACAGATAACAAAGCACAACAGTAACCAGAATAACAGTACAAAGTTAATGAAGTATGATGACGCCAGCCACCATAATGGAATGGACGGAAATGTGTTTCAAGGTGAATTCAATGCTTATCCATAATGATCTTACAGAATTTAGCTAAGTTATAGAGAGATTTCTTGTTCTTCGATTGCAGAAGACTTACCATTTTTGCAACACGTGGCCGCCTCCAATATTATGAATTAATGTGTGTTTTACGTTTTTCAGTGAAATACGGACATTTTATTTAGAAATGAAACTCATCTCCTAATTCATCATTATTGCAAAGTTCACAGATTCTATGAGCGAAATCAATATTCTCATAACGTCCAGTAATTACCGGCAAATTGGTATTTCCACATCTAAATTTACATAATATTCTACGAAGGTTGTTTGGTAATAGACAAAGACATTTCTCGAGTTCTAACTCTCTTTAAAATATTTTGTAACTTCTACAGTTTGTATGACTGGTTATATCAGAGATTCAGTTTTGCTTTGATGCATTATCAAGTCTTTGGTTAAGTGATTTTTTTTAACCACACCAAGCTAATCGCACCGTTTGAATTGCCAACCCAATCCTCTTTAATGTTTGAGTTATCCCAGATATATGACAGTCCTGTACTATCAAAAATTGATTTTACTGCAAGAATCCATGATGACCGGAAAGTTGCTTGGTCATGCAGTGACCTCAGAAGTCTATACAACATACACGACAATTTGCATTCATCACTATTGACAAGTCTGCACCAAAAGGATGCCATTCTAATGCACACAATATTGTTCACCTCAGTTCTTCCAAGCTCACCATAGACAATAGTGTTGGCAATGCTTTTGCCAAGTCCCAAGATATGTTTAAAGAGGGAGGCTCGTGTCAGTAAAATACGGTAAAAATGGGGGAACACTATATTTTGACGTCACTTCCGGTTGTGGAGGCAAGATCCGATTCTCTGTCTGTTTGTACCACATAGTACAACCAGACACTAGCATGTACGTTGCGTGTGCAGAATTACATACACAGCGCATTACGTTACTGTGACGAGAAACTTATTAAAAAATTTTAATGCTTTTTTGTCAGAAAGCGAAAGTGAAATTTTAGTATTATAATACTACAATAATAGTCACCAAATGAAAATTACTGAGAAAGAAAAAGAAGAAGATGAAAGCAAAAGTCAAATAAACGATTCTCCCGGGGCTCGAACTCACGACATGATTTGAAAAAAAAAAAATGGTTTCGGTTGCCATAAGCATCTGAGCTAACTCGATTTCTAACTTTCAGCGCGTTTAAAATAACTATATACCTTGCAATACGAGACAACGAATCGCGCAGCAAAATTTCAACCAATCAAAAATTTTGAAAGGAATCCTAAATATTGTGCACATATCACGATATCGCCTCTTTAAAATATCTAGTTTGAAAACTTTCAATATATGTTATATCTTCACACCCCCATACTTCACAACCATATAATAGAATTGAAATAATTATTTGATCGTAAAGTTTAAGTTGTATATCAATTGGAAGGTTTAATTTCTGACATTTAGCAAGCAGACAATACAGTGCATTTTTGGCTTGATTGACCCGTTTAGTCTTTGCCTTATTAAACTTGTTATTAAAATTGAAAGTTATTTCTAAGTGAGGATAATCATCAGCAACAACAAGTAATTTGCCACCAAAGTAAATTCCTTTTTACACTTTGCCTTGCCTTTAGAAAACACCATAACCTTTGTTTTACTGATGTTTACTTTTTAAGTCCCATGTTTGGCAATAACTTTCAACAGCATTCAAAGCAACCTAAACTTCTTTTTCGTTCTCAGCAAAAACAACATTGTATCATCAGCATAGATGAGTGTAAACAACCTCAGGTATAAATCATAATCATCGTTGCTGAGATTTTCATAAAAGCAATTTCTTAACAAGTCTAAACCCTTGTATTCTTTTCTCAGGAAGTCTTCAAAATCATTAAGGTAAATTGCAAATAGTAATGGAGATAAATTTTCCCCTTGCCTAACTCCAACTTTACAACTAAAATAAGCAGATTTACCATTGTTGCTCTTTACACAAGACTTGGCACGAGAATATAGGTTTCTTATCACTGTGAGAATTTTTCCATTAATATTACATGACAATGATTTATACCAAAGTGAAACTCTTTCTACTAAACAGCTGAATCGAATGCCTTTCGGTAATCAATGAATGCACAATACAATTTTTGTCTTTTCCATTCTGCCATTTATACAATTCAATAATTGAATACAGCACGAAAATGTGATCGATTGTAGAGTGGTTCTTCCTAAACCCAGCTTGTTCATAGCCAATCATTCCTCTTTTTGTCAAAAACCTTTCAATTCTATCATTCAGTATAGCATTATAGCAGTAAATAACGATTCCCCAGAATAATTTTGGATCCTCACTCTTTGCATTTCTCAACTTAGAATGTAATTGGGAGTAATATTCATCTTTTGCAGTGTTTAACACTTTTTTGTATTCCTTAGCAAGAACATCACAATCTTCCTTACTTGAGTGCGAATTCTTTGACTTGTAGTTCCTTTTAGCATATAGGTACTTTTTGCGAGCATTTACACAAGACTCATTGAACCACTCTTTCTTATCATGAGATACTGAAACATTTGGTCGTGAAAAGTTTGTTTTTCTTGCCATATTACATGCGCAAAACAGCACCATAGAAAATTCGCTTGAGTGCATTGTACATATTATCCATAACAGATTGAGTAAAAGTACTCTTATCAATCTCGTTAATTTTCACAGTAAGTTCAGTAAGTTCTGTATGATTAAAGGAGTTACTGAACTGCTCCTTCTTATCATTTAACCAAACTGTCTTTACATCTGCAGTCCCCCCCCCCTCCCTCCTCCGTTGTTTTCAGTGTTTATTTGATGCACTTTACTGAATTTATAATTACTGTTATTCTTGCAATTTAAAATTGGAAAAACAAATTCAAGACAGATTGGATTATGTTTATCAGAAAGAAACTCGTCAAAGTCATCCACATAAAAATTGGTTATACATGGAAAAAGGTCAGAAGAAACGATGGCATAATCAATTGTGCTAGTGTTATTAAAAGTAAATGATCCGCACTGCAGATCCTTTCCAAACCTACCATTAACAACATGAATGTCAAGATTTTTACATAACTCAATCAACTTACTCCCATTATTATTGGTTTTATTATCACAGTTGAATCTTTTAGTACAACAGCCAAGACTTTCAAGGTCATTTTTAGAGTTCGAGAGGAGATATGAAAAATTAGCCTTAAAATCAGTAGAGACGTTAATTTTAATGAAATCTGAAAGTAGACCTGTTCTTAAGTTAAATCTCCAAGAAGACAAATTGATGTGTTCGTATTACTGTTTAAGTAAATAATGTCACTTGTTAGATCATCAAACACAGTACTTTGAAAGTATTTAGAACCTTCATGTGGAATGTAAATTGCGCCAATAATGAGTTCCGGAATATGAGCACTTAAATGTTTAGCATTCATCCATAATACACATTCAGAAGTTGTATTTTGCACATGTTTAAACTCAAGTGGCAAAGCTTTGGATACAAGCAGTGCAATTCCATGAATGCCCCCCAGCTTTAAATTTGGAGACATCTCCCTATTTGCACAGTAAACATTATATTCTGGAAATTTAGAACAATCAATGTGGTCAACCTTTGTTTCAGTCAGACAAATAATTTGAAAATCTTTTATATATTCCTCAAGAACGCCAGATGCATAAGGTTTATTTAATTCACAAATAGTAATACCAAGTAGTGCCAGCTTCATTTTCTCCTCTTTTGAAGCATAAGTAGGCCTATAATCATTTAAAAAATTGTTACATGTATAACTTGTATAACTTGAAAGTAAACCATGGTTTAAGGAAAGTTCCTTTGTGTCAGGTATGGCTGGGATCAGCCTGTCCTACAAGTCCAAATACAGTCCTAAGGTTTTCATTCTCTCTTCTTTCCAACCAAAGAAAGGCAATATCTTCGCAGTTCTCTAACATCATTTTTTTCTCCTGGCCTGCAACGATAGTTATGAAGTTTATTTTGCCATCTATTGTCCACACCTTTGTTACATTGGGATCTAGTTTCAGTTCCCTGATTATCGTTTGCCGTAGTTTCGTCAGATCATCAACCATGAAGACATTCTTGAATGCAGGTTTTTCTTTCAGCAATTTTTTTGCACGCATTAAGTCTGACTTGACTGACCTCCTGCTGAAACGAACAATGACTGGTCTTGGTTTGCCACGCGTACTTTTCAGACGGTGGCAAACACTAATGTCCTCTCTCTTGACTTCTACCCCGATTTCTTTTCCAATCTGTATGACTTTTTCTTCAAGCTTCTCACCTTCTTCCTCCAAAAGATTGAAAATTTTCATGTTGTTCTTGCGAGTATATTGTTCTAAGCATTCTATTTCAAAGTTTTGTTTACGAGCAACAGCTTTCATCTTCTCACATTCTTTCCTGTCAACTTTCACATGAGCTATTTCATCCTTTATTGTTACAACAATTGTGTTTTTTGTATTAGAAATGGCCTCAGCTACAGCTTTGATGATTATGGGTTGTTTTGTTTCCAACACGGAAGAAACAATGTCAGAAATCAGCTCTCCATCAATGGAAGTAACACCAGTAGCATGTGATTTTGTCTTATGTGGTTTAGCCCCTCCTTTACCAGTTTTCTCTGTACCTCCGTACAATCCAGATTGCTTGAAAGCTTGCTCCACTGCATCCTCAATCATATCGCTAGTACAAGATTTTCCTTGAGAGTGATCTACCACTGTTTCTGACTTACTAAGAAGAACATCAAAACGGTTGGAGCTTGACTTAGCTTTGTATGTAACGTTAACGTTAGAAGAAAGTTTTATATATTGTTTTTTTGTTTTTCGTGTCACTCGGCCTGCATGGAGTGGAACTTATTTCCTGCCTTTTCAGTCCCACTTTAAGCGGGGAACGATTTTTGTCCTGACTAGACTCCATATCAAAATGTGACTTTGCTTTCACCTTTCACCTACACCTCTACAGGGATTTGGTCAAGTCAATTTTTTGTTTTCTTTTTTCAAACGTTAAAGCAAGCTAACACTGAAACAGGCAAAAAACAAGTGTAACATTCGACTAGGCTGCAAAAATGCACTGAGTTACGTTTAACATTAGGTTTCAACTTACACCGCTCAGTAATAAGAAAATCGAGTCCAGAAACTACAAAAACCAAGAGCAAGCAAGCTAAATATATCCAACATCAGAGTAAACCTTGGCATATAAGCAGCAAATGAGTAAGTGATAGTTAGTGATGGTAAACATGTATTGGCTAAAACAGTAGAAATCTCAATTTGATTCAAGCTTGCACGACTTAGTTTGCAGCACGGCGCCAAAAAAATCAGAATTCTTGTGATGACCTCTCATATAATGATGAATGGAAATCAAATTAAAAGTATCGGTGATCCACTACTGGGTAAAGACGCGGCCAACAAGCAATATGTCGATGAAAGGACTAGCTCAAAATTAAGTCTTTCGGGACCAATAGAAGAAAGAACCATGAAAGGCCGGCTAAATATGGGCGGAAACTTGTTAAGAAATTTAACTGATCCAACTAATGACGCAGATGCCGCAACAAAAAATTATGTAGACACTACCAACGAGTTAAAGTTAAATAAAACCCGGGGAACAATGACTGGAAATATTAAAATGGGTGCAGGCACGATTAGAAATTTGCCGAGTCCAGAAGGGAATAAAGACGCCGTGAATAAAGAATACGTAGATTCAAAAAAGAGCGTCATTACTATACACACGCAACCGGAGGTGGCTTTAGTTAATAATGCATATCAATGGTCATTCGGAGGCGGCGGGGTTGGGCAATTCTGTGGATATATTCTACCAACGAGTGAAATAATAATTAAGGGAGGGAAGGGGAGGGGGTTATCAGTGAGAAGCGACAATGCCGAAAATGATAATATGTTGGGTGCTGCCGCCTCGATACAAATTGTACTCGATTCGATTACGCAAGACGACTACGTCATTACGCAAAGAATTCGTAAAAAATACGGAACGACGAGTTTTGGCGAACCTTTGGAAGTGGCGGCTAGATCCCTAATCAATTTCGTATCGAATAGTTCCAATGCGAGTTCGATTTATGGAACGGCGTCTTTATTGATCGAATTGGACCTTTAGAATATCTAGCTCACCATCTAAGACCTTTAAGATATCTAGCTCACCATCTAAGACCTTTGACCTTTAAAGTATCTAGCTCACCATCTAAGACCTTGGTACGTATATTATATCGAATCCGCTTCTATACTTTCCCCTATCAGCTTTCAAAGATAAATCAATTACTACAAATCCATGAGGTTCTCGCCAAGCAATTTTACATAATTCTTTAAATACATCTTTTTTCATATCGCTACCCACGTGATCGTCGTAGATGTGATTAAGGTTTTTAGAGTCCTGTTTGAAAAGACATCTAAAATTCGTATTTTCCCTTATTGTTTGCTTGGGAAGTTTAAAATGATTTTGAGAAAGATACAAAGAATCCACGTTAGAATGTCTACCGCGTGTGTAGTAATCTTCGCACTTGTTTTGTTTTTCCAATATCAAGTCGTCAAATATCATGAAGTTGTTGTAGTCTGGGGTTAAATCTCTAGGATCTGGCACGTCTTCCGCAGAGTCGTAAAAATTACACTCGACCTGAGACTTTTCGACTAATTGGTTTGCCATTTCTTGTATAATCAGTTTTATCGGATGCCCCGAGTTAAAGATAGACTCGCTATAGCCTAATAAGTTCAATAAAGATTCTTTAGGCGACGCAGAGTCCATTCCGATCTTAAGAATTTGATACTCGGGTTGAAATAAACTTTTTCCAAATACGTATAATCTGTCGTAATCTAACCAACCCTCTCGTAATAAAAGATTTAACTATAGAGTCGTCTTTCCACAGCCACTTTTTCCAACTATTATCCCCCTTATACTTTTAGGTAAAAGAGGTTGATTTCGCCGGGAAACTATTCCATTTTAAGATAAGTTTTCAACGTCCATTTTTTTAATTTATACTAAAATAAAAAGAGATGTACTGTTTAAAATGCAAAAGGGATACTTAATACATTAAACGAACAAGTCGTGGAATTAAAAAACAAAAGACTGGCGAAACGTGGAACTTGTAGCACGTGTAAAAAGCAAAAATATCAATTTGTTAAATCAACGACTGGGAAAAAAAGCGCCGAATTTAACGCTAGCCGATGAACTCACAAGCCGACCACGAAAAATTTGAAAGGCGCAAGGTTCGCGTTAATGGAATAGACGAAATATGGGCGGCCGATTTAGTCGATATGAGGGAGTTCTCCAAAGACAATAATGGAATAAAATATATATTAATCGTAATCGACGTATTTTTAAAATATGGATGGATGATTCCACTAAAGGATAAAACGGGCAAATCTACGGCGGAAAGATTTCGAGAAAAAAATCAGCGAGGGTCGAAAGGGGTCTAAAGTGTGGGTAAATAAAGGCAAAGAATTTTATAACGACGTCGTTAAAAAATGAATTAACCCGTATTCTACCGAAAACGACGAAAAATCTTGGGTCGTCGAGCGGTGGAATAGAACGATGAAAGAAAAAATGTTTAAATATTTTACGGCCAATTCTACTAGAAGGTATGTAAATATTTTAATCAAACTCGTGGAAAAATATAATAATACCAAACATTCTTCTATAAAAATGACCCCAGTAAATGCCAGAGAGACTAAAAATAAAAATAAAGTTTGGGGGAATTTTTATCCGAAAATGATGAAAAATAATGGTCCTGAGTATTTTCAGTTTAACGTTGGAGATAAAGTTAGGATTACTAAGAAAAAGAAAACGTTTGAAAAAGGATATCTTCCACGTTGGACCGAAGAAATATTTACCATTTCGAAAATTCAAAGTAGTTATCCCCCGACGTATCAGATAAAGGACTATGTTAACGAAGAGATAATTGAAAGTTTTTACGAAGCTGAATTACGAGAGACGAGTCAAAAAAATCAGAATTGAGGAGATTGTTAAAATTGGAAAGAATAAGTCTCTCGTAAAATGGAAAGGTTATCCCGAGTCTTTCAATTCTTAAGCAGATAATAAATATTTACTCTAATTAAAAATGAACGAAGACTTGCTAATGAAAATTTAAAAAAATACTGGGCCGAAAACTTCAATGCAGTTCATGTTGAGTGGAAAAGATGTTTTTTTGGAAACTAGGTTTAATCCATCTATCGAATTGGTAAAGGGCCGAAAATACGAAATTGCGCTGGTCAATCTAGAAACGTATTATTTTTTTCCAAACATCGACGATTCAAATTCTTTATTTACCTATTCGAACAATGGAGGAACCACCTGGTGTACTATTGATATACCCGAAGGAAGTTATGGCATAGAGGATATAAATGCCATCATTATAAGGAAAATGAAAGACAATTCACATTTTAATACGGAAGCGGACGAGCCGTGCATTAGGATGTCTGCGAATATTAATACCCTTAAATCAGTTTTGGAGATCTCTGAAAATTATAAAGTCAGCTTCAACACGAACAAGTCTATTGGCAAAGTTTTGGGCTTTAATAAACAAATTTTACCGACGAAACTCAAGAGTCTGAACAAATTGTAGATATCCTAAGGATAAATAGTATCTTGATAAATTCAAATATAATTTCAAATAGCTACTTGAATGGCGAGTTACAGCCCATTATTCATTCATTTTTCCCCAAAGTAAATCCAGGGTATAAGATTATAGGAAACCCCGCGGCCCCAATTTACTTGTCAGTTATAACCGATAGAATCGAAATTTTACGAGGAGAAGTAACCGATCAAAATGGGGATAAACTTAATTTGCGCGGGGAGACTTTGACGATTCGATTTCATTTGCGGGAAATTTAAAGAGGCGATATCGTCATATGTGCACAATATTAAGAATTCCTTTCAAATTTTTTGATTGGTCGAAATTTTGCTGCGCGATTCGTTGTCTCGTATTGCAAGGTATATACTTATTTAAAACACAAGTGAACTACATCAGATGGCACAGATAGTTGCGGCGAACGAAAACAACTTTTTTTCAAATCATGTCGTGAGTTCGAGCCCCGGTAGAATCGTTCATTTTGACTTTTGCTTTCATTTTCTTCTTTCTTTCTCTCAGTAAATTTCATTTGTTGATTACCATTGTAGTATTATAATACTAACATTTCACTTTCGCTTTCTGACAAAAACGCATTGAAAAAAACAAATAAGTTTCTCGTCACAGTAACGTAATGCGCTGTGTATGTAATTCTGCACACACAACGTACATGTTAGTGTCTGGCTGTACTGTGTGGTACAAACAGACAGAGGATCGGATCTTGCCTCCACAACCGGAAGTGACGTCAAAATATAGTATCCCCCATTTTTACCGTATTTTACTGAGACGGGCCTCCCTCTTTAAATACATTTTCTTTAAAATACATTAACAATTGTTAAGAATGCATAGGGCGCTGACCTTCCATAGAAGACTTAGTTCACCAGCCATTTCTATATAGATAAGACAGAACTTTAAACTTAAATATATCTTTAACGGAATGAGATTTTTTAATGCTTTTTTCACCACTTTGTTTCATTCATATAAGATAAACTTGCCTGACCACTAAACTAATCCTTTAAAGTTCTTTCTCATTTGTATAGAAATGACTGGTGTAGTAAGTCTATTATGGAAGGTTGGTGTCCTCATCGTCATATTCTCAGTTAACTAATGTACTTTTAAAGAAAATTTATTTAATTTTGTTTACTATTTTAATTATTTTTCCTCAAACTTTCTTCAGGTGAAAAATTTAAAATGCCTTTATACTAGATTCTGTTTTTACTACTTTTCGTATAAATGCAATGGTTTTTAATACACAAAATAGGATATAATAAGACTGAGGAATCTGAGGCTGTGACATCACAAGTCATCAGATTTCACTGAGTGATTCTACACAAATGATACCAAACTTTAAATTTAAATATCTCTTTGACTGAGTAAGATTTTTGATGCTCTTTTGACCAAATTATTTCCTTTGAAGTTTCTTTAGTTCTCTTTCATAAGATGAACGTGCTGGACCACTGGACCACCTTTAACCAGGAGTCAACTCCCTGCTTTAACAATTTAAATCAAAGTTTGTCGACGACCACCAAACCAAATTAACCTGAAATGTCGCACGGCTAAATGACCTTCCCTTTCTAATAAAGCTTGGAGCGTGACATTCCTGTCGGAGGGAAGGTTTCTATTATAGTTCTTAGATCATCAGACACTCTATTTCAGGTGCATGTTATGCCTCATCTCCATGGTGAAGTAAAAACACGTTTAAAATAATTTAGAAATAGGCAAGTACTTTTCAATGAAATGAATAAAAATAATAATCGGATCTGCAAGTATTGCCATCACATTTGACACTGCAAGGTCACTCTAGAACTTACTGATGAATTCAATGAATGTAATAACTACAACACGAAAGAAGATATCAACATTTTTTCGCAGAGATTGTCTTTTAATATATATCTATCATATAACGAAAACAAAAATTCATATAAATATAAATAAATATTCCTGTAAAAGTTTTAAAGTTTTAAAATCATGTAAAAAAAGAATTTAGCACTGAAATAAGTCAATTTGGCAACATCTGTGTGTCTGTTTGTCAGAGATTTGTACACCATATGGTTTGTCACTAGGTAATTTACTATGCCAACCCAGGTGTGTATCTCGTCTCATCCAATCACATTGCATCTTAGATGTGCATGAATATAAAAAAAATCATTTGAACCGTTCTAATTTCATTTCAAATTGATGACAATGTAGATAAGAGGTGACACGGAACTGTGGTGAGGTTGCAAGTTTGAAAAAATTCCAAGTTTGAAAAAAGTTCCAAGTTTGAAAAAAGTTCCGTTCAAAACAATATGCAAATCATAGGCCCTTTGTTATACTGAGTGGATTGTAAACTTACCTTTGCAAAGACATGGTTGTTCGAAACGTGATACATCCCACTCGTGGCTGACGGGCAGGCTTTATGTAAATGATGGCATGACTGGGCGGGGTTGCGGGCTCTTCCCAACGTATTACAGTTGGCGACAGCTGCGTCTGTACCACGAGAGCTGAAAAGAACTGTTACATAAAAAGAAGAATCGATGACGGTGAATGCAAGAAATAGTGTTGTTTTCATGAACAGATAGTAAATATGATATAATTATCATACAGCGACTGGCATTATTTGGCGTCGCTTGACATGATCGAGTCAGTTGAATTTCACCAACGATTTTTGATGTTTTGGGGGACTATTTTGTTATTATAGTAGCCAATATCTGTATATAGCGTAACAGGAGTGTAGCTAGTATTTTGGATGGGGCGAGAGGAAGGAGGGGGGGGGGGGGGTCGTTTTACAAAACGAATTTTATTGAAGAGTAAAAATCAGATATCTACATATTTATCTATCAGTGTCAAAAATGACGGAAACCCAAAATTGATATCTCAGAATTTGATCAGTTAATTTGTGATCTACAACGAGAGAATATGTCAGGAAAGTACTTAAAAAACTTAAAGTAAATTAAGCAGTTAATTATGATATCCTATATCGATAGGAAATTTGGAGTAAACAATTTTATTCAGTAACAAAAGTTTGACCACTTCAGTCTAATATATCAAGAATTGTTAATTCTGCTATATCCCTCTAAATCATTGGCTCATGACCAGGCTTGGTGATGTAATCACTAAAACCTATAAAGAGGTGTCAGGCATCCTGCCTTGCGCTTTTTTGTGATTGTATACACACTTAAGATCAGGAATCAACAAGCAGAAAAGTGAGTTGTGCTATTATGCTGGATCACCAAGGGCTACATGTGTTCTGTATCTTTAGTTCCTTTGTACCATGTAAGCTGTTCAAACATTGATACAGTTTTAATCTTGAGCTTGTAGAGTTCCGGAGGAGGGGAGGGGGAGGATACTTCCATATGTGAGGTATATATATATATATATATATATATATATATATATATATATATATATATATATATATATATATATATATATATATATATATATATATATATATATATATATATATATATATATATATATATATATATATATATACATATACATATACATATATATATATATATATATATATATATATATATATATATATATATATATATATATATATATATATATATATATATATATACATATATATATATATATATATATATATATATACATATATATATATATATATATATATATATATATATATATATATATATATATATATATATACATATATATATATATATATATATATATATATATATATATATATATATATATATATATATATATATATATATATATATATATATATATATATATATATATATATATATATATATATATATATATATATATATATATATATATATATATATATATATATATATATACATATATATACCATTTTCGTAGTCGTAGTGCGGGTGTCTTTCTTTAGTAAAAAAAAAAAGTTTTAAATTACTTAATTTAAAAAAGATTATTCAATTATTTTTGTAGTAAAACAAATGCCTTTTTTTTATCATTTTCGTAGTGCAGGTCCTAAAAAATGAGGTGTTGCTGTATTTTCTTTGTTTTAATGCTAGGCCATTTTTACAATACTTTTGTTTAATAATCGGTACTGCAGGTATCAAAATTGACTTCTTTCATGCTGAGGGTATCAAAATTGCATAATTTCATACTGCAGTTACTAAACAAATCTGTCATATTGCGGGTATTTTTTGTATTTGGTGGGCTGAACACCCCTACCACTTTTAGTATGAAGTGCCTCCCCCTCCTCCTTTCTTCTCGAAAAGAGGTAACATTCCGAATATACTCGAAGATCCCAGAGCCATCGTTTATGGTTGGCCGTGCGAGTCATAACGTCTCATACGCCTAAGAAAAAAAAATCATTCTTACGTCGTAACATTTACATTGCATACGTCTAAAACGGATCGCTGATTGGCTGCTTCCTTTAGGAGTAACGATATAATATTCTTCGATGTCTAAAGAAAACAGCCAATCAGCGACCCGTTTTAGACGTATATGCAATGGGATTGTTACGACGTAAGAAGTGATTGTTACGACGTAAGAAGTGATTGTTACGACGTAAGAAGTGATTGTTACGACGTAAGAAGTGATTGTTACGACGTAAGAAGTGATTGTTACGACGTAAGAAGTGATTGTTACGACGTAAGAAGTGATTGTTACGACGTAAGAAGTGATTGTTACGACGTAAGAAGTGATTGTTACGACGTAAGAAGTGATTGTTACGACGTAAGTGATTGTTACGACGTAAGAAGTGATTGTTACGACGTAAGAAGTGATTGTTACGACGTAAGAAGTGATTGTTACGACGTAAGAAGTGATTGTTACGACGTAAGAAGTGATTGTTACGACGTAAGAAGTGATTGTTACGACGTAAGAAGTGATTGTTACGACGTAAGAAGTGATTGTTACGGCGTAAGAAGTGATTGTTACGACGTAAGAAGTGATTGTTACGACGTAAGAAGTGATTGTTACGACGTAAGAAGTGATTGTTACAACGTAAGAATTGATTTTTCTTAGATGGAAAATACGTCTAAAAATCAGTTTTTACGCGTAAAATTATGTCTATTTTAACTGTCTAACACCTAAAGGAAACAGCCAATTAGCGACGCGTTTTAGACGTATAAAGTGGAATTGTTACGACGTAAGGACTGATTGTTACGACGTTTGAAGTGATTGTGACGACGTGAGAATTGACTTTTCGTAGGCGTATAGCATTACGAGACGTTATGACCCGCATTACTAACCATAATCGTTTGTGTATTCTGTTACACTGAGCCTTTATTTAACCGAACTAAACTACATTACAGGTATATGGTGGGGGTGGGGAAGGGGGGGGGGGAGGAACAGAAAATTCAATTTAATCAGGGATATGTTACTTAAGCCGTTTCCGATAGGGGGAAGTGCATAGGATCTAAGAGGTACTTTCCAACTGTCGTATTGCAAACCATGCATCACAGCATTATAACTTTATAGGGTCAACACAGATTTAACAGGCTTCTCCACAATAGTTTGGAATCCTGAAAAGATTGGTAGCATAACCAGTAACTGGCAGTCAGACTTTATAGATATGATTTTGCAACAAATACAAACTGATGCTGAGTATGTTCATGCAAAGAATGTTGTAGATAATATTACAGACTTAGCCTTCCAAGTTTGTAAAGAACTAAGTGGGGCGTCGTAAAAGCGAGGGTACATCAATAACTCCTCCTTTACCTCGAAATTCCTGGTTTGACGAGGAATGCCGCAATTTCAAATGTGGCCTAAGAATAACTTTGTGTAGATACTTGACTAGCAGATCTGAAAAATCTAGACTTGCGCATGTTTCGTTGCGTAATAAGTACAATACATTCATTAAATAACACAAATATAAAAGAGGTTTTCTCTATTGATAGTAGAAATGAATCATTGCGGTCTTTACGAGAAAATAGCAAGCAGTTTTGGAATGAAATAAATAATAATAAACGCATGAATACAAATGTTATAGATGCTTCAAAGTGGATTACACATTTCGCGTTATCATTCTTTAAACCTTACATTCATGATGATATTGATAATTGTGATGACGTTACTGATATCTCAGGTGATAAGTGATCAGCTTCTGAATGCTGTTATTGATAATACTGAAGTGACTCATGCATTTAACTCCCTTAATAATGGTAAATCACCAAGCATAGATGGTGTACCACGTGAGTATTTCAAATTTGCCCCCAGCAAGCTCACGGATTTGATAGTTAAAATGTTTAATCATATCATGTTTAACCATAAATTTCCTGATAACATTATCATTTGCCCGATTTTCAAGTCCGGCGACAACTCACACCCATCTTCTGATCTTGCTATAGACCAGTACTTGAGTACGCATCTGCAGTCTGGGACCCCCATCACCAGTGCGATGTGGATAAACTTGAATCTATTCAAAGGAGAGCAGCCAGGTTCTGTATGGCAGACTACTCTTATAAATCTAGTGTAAAAAACATGCTTTATAAATTAGATTGGCCCCTGCTTAAAACAAGACGATACAACACCCGGCTACATATGCTATATAAAATCAATAACAATCTTGTCGCCATCAATAAAGATCAACTTATCCCCACCGTTAGAACTAATACAAGAAATAATCATGACCTTAATTTCCAGGTTCCCTATGCTAAAAAGAATGTATATAAACACTCTTTCTTCCCTCACACACTAAAGGATTGGAATGCTTTACCGTCAGACATTGTTCATGCACTAAGTCTCAACTGTTTCAAAGCTAAACTTACTAACACCTGTATTGCCAACTAGTTTTTTTTTATATTATTTTTTACTCATACTTTTTACGCTCGGTTGGCGTTCATGTCCTCTTGAAGGATTTTTGCCGACTTAACCGATTCAGATTCAGATAAGTTTCTTTAATTCCTACCATATATTTGGAAGCGTCTTAATGACTCGGCCAGCAATCCCATCAGCCCTTCTCAGACAGGCTTCCATAATGAATACGCAACCTTAGACTTTGTAGTATCTATTGTTCTGAACAAAGCGGGGAAGACTTTTTCAACATTTATAGATTCTAAGGCGGCTTTTGACTCCGTCAACCGACAGTTATTATTTAAGAAACTTCGGAGTTAACGGTGATTTCTGTCTACTAACTGTGGTGTAGCGGTTATCATACCTGTCTACAGACCACGAGGCCCTGGGTTCAAGCCTGGGTTGGGTTAACACGCCAGTGCACCACAACTGGTTATCAAAGGCCGTTTACATTGACTTGGTTGTCGATGATATATCTGTCCGTGCGTCGTACCTGTGTTCTTGTCCGGGTCGTATTAAGCGTTTCGTGATAGCATTGTTACTATCATAACTGAATACGCAGGCGACGACCCCGTCATTGTAATTGTGTGTTCACTCGTCGTCGGCGAACGGTGATTTCCTGTTAACGTTGAAATACATATAGGAGAGAGTCAATGCAATAGTTCGCCTTAGCAACGGGCTTACTAATATATTCAAATGTGAGAATGGTTTGAAGCAAGGTTGCATTCTTTCACCATTGTTATTTACATTATATATCAATAATGAGCAAAATGCTTCGCACAGTTGGTCATCGCGGTGTCCAATTGGCGCAACAGAACTATATTGTCTAAAGTATGCCGATGATCTTGTTATATTTTCAGAAAATTCATGTTTTACAGAATTTATTGAATGCTTTAGATGATTATTGTAAAATATGGCTTTTAAGAATCAATGAAAATAAGTCGAAAGTTGTTGTTATAAGAAATGGAGGAGGGCTATCTTGTTTTGAACGTTTTCATAGTAATGGTAAGATTTGAGAAACTGTAGACTCCTTTAAATTCCTCGGTCTTTGTTTATCAACAAAAGGATGATGGTACAATGCCAGGCACTCTTTAGTAGAGCAACTGAAGCTAATAAAGCTATTTTTAGTGCGAAACTCGCTCCGTGATCTTTAAAAGAAGTTCTCCGCACCTTAAAATGTATGTTTTTGTGATGTCAAAATTGTACCGATACTACATTATTATGGGCGGCCGTTTGGGCAAAAATTAAAAAGATAGAAAAATACTAAGAAACATGAATTAAAGATGAAAAAAAAAAAAACCATGAACAAAGAAAAAAATCTAATAAATAGAATAAAAACTTTTAAATAGAAAATTAATAAAAAGAATTCCATACAAAGTAAATTAAAAAAAAGAAAATAAGCAGAAACGTATAAATTAAAATGAAATAAATAAAAAGAAAGCAATACACAAAGAAAAGTATCTAATTAAGGAAAATATAAATTGAATTTGAAATAATTAAAAAGAAAACAATACATTGGAAAATAAATAATACGAAATATATCATATGGAATTTTAGAGAACAATGAAAGAAAGCAACAAAGATAATAAATAGAAAAGAAACACAACTACAATTAAAAATCGATAAGATCTTATAACACTCAATGTTCCACTACAATAACAAAGAATATAAAAAATACTATACAAACAGATAATATATTTCCCAAATAGATTTTTTTCTCTGAATATGTAAACATTACTATATCTATAAAACAGTGATAAATCTTAAAACAGAAATATAAGTGCAGACAGCCTTTTATCTGTTTATCATAAAAACAGAAATGTATAGGTACAACAAATATGTAGGAATAAAAAACAAATTATAAGGAGAAAAAACAACAACGAATATGTAAAAAGAGAAATATGCGCAGCACTTTGCGCACCACAATGCACTTCACCAGGATTTGCGCCCAGGCGTGGTGAGAATGGGCTGACACTAGCACTCGAATGCGTTATGTTTGTGCAATGTAATGATATGCTCAGCGTGAAGCCAACTTAAACCCTTAAAGACCCAGCGTTCAAAAAGTGAAGAAGAAAATTTTTCGGAATTTTGTTTTCAAAATTAATTTTCACAACTTTCCTTTCGTTTTCTACCACTACAAGTTTAATTTCTATGAATTTAAAGACAATACAATTTTCAATGAAAAAGTCAAATTAAAAAAATTATAAACAAAAATATGCAAATTTGCACATTTTATGCCAAAATAGGCCAGTTTTTTTGAGCTTGTAGTTTTCTTGTGAATAATGAAAAATGAGGATTTGTTTACATATTTGGATTGTTTGTGAGATTTTCTTCCATTGATACCAGTCTAATTTTTTTCTCAAAGCAAAACATGCAAAAACAATGAAAATAAAGCGCTGTAAATTCTAGCGGAAAAAGGAAAGTCACGTGATCCAATGCGGGGATCGAACTCGGGCCATCGCGTGCTGTACGCTAAGATTTGTCGCTGGACCAAAGTCTAGTTTGAACTAGAAATAGAAATGCTTGAAAATAATTTAAATGAAATGTGATTAGAGACGGTGTACTTGCTCTTTCTGATATCAATTGAAAGTACATGGCTTGACCTTTCTTACGATACATTTCGCATACGGTAGGTGTAATGCGGTCAGAACTTAGTTTTTTCAACATTTTGGTCTCAAAAAGGCTAAAAACCATCAAATTTGGCACTAGGGGCAGTCAAAATTCGACCGGAATTGGATATTTTGATGTTTTTCACAATTGTTCACGGCTTTTTAGGCAAAAGCTATGTCTGGAAGTACGGAAAGAAGCTTTTGAAGAAAAAAACGTTTTTATGTTTAATTTTGTGCGTTTTTTTTTAATTCTCTCTTTTTCTTTCCCATTTTTAGCAACATTCTTCAACACAACCCCCATCAAAAAGTTATATTTTCTGAAAAGACTATTCAAGCTCTTTCAAATGACACCAAGATCACTGCTGTGGGTCTATTTGACAAAAAAGTATGTCCCTATTGAGCGTGACACGCTTGGTCTGGGTATTTAAGAACCTTATGTGGAAAAAAAAAGTAAGGAAACAAATTCCAACCCGATATTTGTAGAGGCTGTAGGCCTAATTAGAAGGGCAGCATAACTTTTGTCGGAAGCAATAGATGGGAGTGCCCCGGCTAACAGTACCAAGTACCCTTCAATACCGTGGCTCAAGACAGCTGTACCTACCGTACCTACTGCCTGCAGGCGCGGCCTGATGTAAGTGTTCAAGTCGTACGTTAACGAAACCGATATGCATACAATCTGTGGTGCGCAGTGAAACTGCTGCCAAGTATAATCAGTAACAGATTGCAAGTGTACGCAACACATGTTACATTGCATTGTGATGCGCAAAATGCTGCGCATATATTTTCTTTTTTGTACGTATATATTTTTTTGTACGTATATATTTTTTTGTATTTATAATTCTGTTTGTATATATAAAAAGCTGAGACTATACTTACATTTCTGTTTAAAGATAAATTGTCTTAAAGTTATATTGATTTAAAGATACATTAAATAAAAGATAAAGATTTAAAGACAAATTTAAAGATAAAATGCTTATAAAAGCATTTTTATTATTAGATATATTAATGTTTATATATAAGTTGTTATATTTGGAGATATATTTTCTGTTTGTATATTACTTGGATTTTGTTTTCTTTTTATTTATTTCATATCTAATTTGTCGTTTTCTTATTACTATATACTTGAATCACACATTTGTTTCTTTTTTTAGTTTATATTTTTCTTATTATCTTTTGTATTTTTTATTTTATTTATTGCATATTCAATTTAAATTTTTGTATGACATCCTTTTTTGTATTTGTTTCTTTTCAGTCATTTCATTTTTAGTTTATGTTTTTAGTGATAATTTTTCTTAAATTCTTTTGTGTTGAATTCTTTTCATTTATTTCATATCTAATTTATATTTTTCTTCTAACATCACGTTTTTTTTTTTTTTGTTGTTTTTTTCTTCAATCATTTCATTTTTAATTCATGTTTCTTATTAATATTCTTATTAATTTTTTAGTATTGAATTCTTATCAATTATTTTGTATTCAATTTATATTTTTCTTATGACATACTTTTTTTATTGGTTTTTTTTTTTGTTTATTTCATTCTTATGTTTTTATGTTTCTTACTCTTTTTTTTTTTTTTCATTTTTGCCCAAACGGCCGCCCATACATTATGCTTCTGAGATTTGGGGAGAAAGTTATTGTATTGATAATGAAATACAAGTTTTCTACAAATTTTGAAAGAATGTGCTCGTAAATTAGTGGTAATGCCACTGCTTTGGGAGAGTTTGGTAAGCCTCGTATTTTGTATGTATTATATAAGAAGGTAAAATATTGGTTACGTATCATAAAACATAATAACGACCAGTATACAGTTATTTCTTCTGGCCCATTAGACAAATAGCTGAGAACGATCAAGCTTGTTGGGCAAGGGATGTTAGATTAGTTTTAGATAGCTCAGGCTATGGGGATATATGGCGATAACAGGGTACAAGCAATGATGAACTGTTTTTATGTAATTTTTTACAAAGATTAAATATTATTGATAAACAAATGTGGACCACTAATATAAATTCAATGGAAAACTTGTATCTTTATGAAAACTACAAAACCAGTAACGATTATGAATTATATTTAGCGCACTTTGAATCTTGGTATTATCTTAAAGTAAATTTAGATGTTGTGGTCTCGATCTGGAGATTCACAAAGGGCGTAGATTTAATATACCACGTCACCAAAGATTGTGCTTTCTTTGTAATTTACATAAGATTAAGGGTGTGTCCTTTTTATCACGAACTTCCTCTACCTTATTTACCTTGGTATTTCTTTTTTACCAACGTACCATGAATTAATAGTAGTTTGCTTAATACTAGAAACAAGTCATTATTGTATAAAGTAAGTAAGTTTTTAATTCATGCTTTGAAATATCGCGCAGAAATTGTTTATGTTTGAAGACTAATATGTTGAAAACTGTTATTATTTCTGTTCATATTTTCATTACGGTACCTTTGTTTTTTTCTTCTGTATATTGTGCATGTAATATTTTGAAAAGGGCTGAAGGCCTGATCAAAGAAGTAAATCAACTGTTTAATTGATATGGTTAATTCAAGTTTTTAAATTCTTAATTTCTTGCATGTATGACTTCTTTTGTTTGTTTGATGATGATGGCTTAACGGCACAACGGCAACGAGGGTCAACTTGTGCCTGAGAGGTTTGATTATTCCAGAGGTTAGGAAGAAAAACAGGGGAGAGATTGAGAGCAACAAAAGAACTAAATGCCTGAAAACAAAGATCGAAAGAGGAGGTGCATGGGTGAAAGAAGAAAAAAAAAAGTAGGGAGAGAGGGGTGGGAGAGGATGACTAAATATGGTTGCAGAGGAAGTAACATGATGAAGGAAGGAGATAATCTTATCCGAAGGGTTGTCTGGAAGAGCTCGGCTATTGAGTTGTAGGAGCGAGAGAAACTCTGGGAAGGTTGTACAGGTGGCAAGCAAGGAGAAGGTGATGGACTGTGAAGGTACAATGACAATTGTTGCAGAGGGATTAGAGGGGTGGCGGGGGGGCGAAGCCAATAAGAAGGTGGGAGTGAGTGAGGTGGGTGTGACCTATTATACGAACGGGTAATGTAAACGTTGTCGACACGGGAGAGGTTGCGGATGGTGAGTTTGTTAGGAATGGTATGCACAGGGCTGGATGACGTTGAATTCTTTGGCTAGACGTATATACTTACGAAAATAGTGACACTACATTGGTTATTGTCTTAGATAATATTGGAAATCACATATACTAAAAACAGCCTAAATGTTATTAGGCCTATTTTACAGCTGAATGATTGTAGTATGGCCGTTCGGAACCATCTTACTCAGGGAGGGGAGGAGACTTTTTCACGACTCGAAAACCTATAACGAAGGTAAAATAGCAATGAATCTGTGAATAAATTTTGAGCATTGGTTTAACCAGAGTTTTTGTCTTTTTTGTGGGGGTGGGTGGGGTAGCCTTCGGAAAATAACCTTCATTTTTGAAAAATTACTTTTATTTTAGGGCAGAATTTGCAATTTTCGGGGAATTTTATTTTAAAAATTGGCCAATTTTCAGAAAATTTTCCCCCTTTTCGGGCAGGTTTTTCGATTTTCGCGATTTTTTTGCCAATTTCGGGACATTTTTCTCAACATTAGGGAACTTTCCCAAATTTTTCTGGCAATTTTGGAACAGTTCCTTCATTTCCGGGCAATTGTTTTCAATTTTCGGAAAAATTATTTTTCGAGCAGGTTTTTAGATTTTGGGACATTTAAGCGCATTTCAGGCCAGTTTTGGAAAATTTTCTTCGATTTTTGGGAACTTTAATTCATTTCGAGGCAATTTTCAGAACATTTTCTGGCTATTTTTAATTTTGGGAAAATTTCCTTTAAATATTGGGAAATCTAGCTGAGTCGGGCTGATTTTCAGATAAATCACGGATGTAAAAAGTACACTTTACTGTTTTACCTCTCTGCTGGACTATATAAGATCGGTGCCTAGAGTATCATATTGTCATCATCATGCTGAGTCAGGAAGGCATGACCCAAATATCTAGGTGAGTTGGGCATGATTCTGCCCGACTCACGAATATTGTGGCCAATTTTGAGAAATTATCCTCAATATAAGGAAGCTTTACTTAATTTCCGTGCAATTTTCGGAACAATTCCTTAATTTCTGGGCAATTTTCGAGCAATTTCCTTCCTGAATTTGCCCAATTTTGCCCACATTTTCTTAAACTAGATATTACAATTTACATAAAGCTTATACCGTAATCTATACAAATCACATTAAATTTAAACTGAACTATGTGAATGACCGGAAAGAAGTATTGTAACTTCCAAGTCGTATTTTTGTAAGCTTAGGCCTACCCGAGAAGCTTGGGCCCAACGTTAGGTCAGGCCTACAACACATTGAGGATCTGAATCGATTAAGTCGGCAAAAATCCTTTAAGAGGACATGAACGCCAACCGAGGTCGGACATCCGGGAATGTTGTGGTGCACGGCGACCTAACAATGCTTTTTTGACGATCTTGAACTTCAGTCAAAGGGGAAAACAAACAATCAGTTATCATTACAGTCAACTGGAGAAAAACATGTTTTTAGTCATTTTGCTAAAAATACTTGACATAATTTTTTTTTTTAACAAATGTTGTGTATAAGACAGTAGTTTCCAATATATATGAGTACCATTAAGTTTCGCTGACTGGCTTATGCGACACAAGTATTCATACAAAATATCCTATTGACTGTAATGATAAAGTTTTTCCTTCAACTTGGCAAAACCGTACTGAGCCCGTACACGGTTACGTCGAACCGACCACCTCAATAGGGTTACCTCCATAGCCTACGTGGACATAGTAAGATAACATCTCCCTCTGTATGCCCTACATGCTACGCACTACATGCAATACAGTATTCGCAGTCATGTAATGGCTATAGCGTATACTACGGTCAGTTTATCTGACTAACGTGGACAGTGAATAGGCCTAACATTAGTGCCTGGAAGAAGTTCAGTAGGCTAGGCCTAGCACTGTAGTGTTCACACATGCATGTTTAAGCATAGGCTTAGGCCTATATGGCGCATTTTTGTTTGGGATTGCCGGTTGAAATGGAGGTAGGCTAGGCATAGGCCCTACACGAAATGGATTTCATAGGTATAATATTAACAAAAAGTCCCTACCATTTCCTAGCAAAAAACTTACCATTCTTGTATAAATGAAAAGAATTGATACCGACAGTTTAAAAAAAAAAATCATTACAACATCACAAAGGGCCAAATTTTCCAAATGATTTATTGAACTAGGAGTCTACGTATCCTAACACACTAACTTAGCTACAACAGGCTAGGCTATATAATATCTTTATTAAAATATTTGGAAATTTCGTTCCTTTTCGATGTTATGAAATTTAAATTCAAATACTGTCATCAATCTATGTCAATTCGTGTCAGTAAAGCCCAACTCACACTGACGGCAAAAAACACGAAACGCGAAACAAAAACAAGTTTGTTTCACGTTTTTGTTTTTACCGTCTGTGTGCGTTGACCGAAAACAGAAAATGCGAAACACAAACAGTGTTCTGTTTTTTTTTTAATGTTTAAAACACACAAAACGCGAAACATTCGCTTGGGCCTTCTGTGTGCGTTGATTTGAACACACGAAACAGTCGGGGAGCCATTATACGAGAAATACTTCACATTATAAATTATAGTGACCTCAATTGAATTAATAATTGGTATTTCTGTGCTCTGAGCGCGCCTGTTTTTTGCTTTGGTGTGTGCGTTAAACCTATGCAGTATGCGAGGGCATCAAGAAAAACGCGAAACAAGTGTAGAACAGATCTGTTTCGTGTTTTTTGCCGTCTGTGTGCGTTGGGTTTTAGTAACAGTAAGTTTTTTGTTAGGGAATGGTGTCTTTTTTAAGTACTATGGACATCTAGAGGCAACATGGGCTGTATTAGTGTAAAATATAATTAAAACAGCAAAAAATTCTTATCAAAATTGGGTAAAAATTGACCAAGTTACAGCATTTTAAATTTGTAGCTCTTATTGCGCAATAATTTGTGATGTGGATAGTGGAAAAGAAAACACTATGTCAATCTTTTTTTATCTTTATTTCCTCTGTAAATGTTTCAAATGTTAAGCATTGGACTTGAAGCAAATATTTTTGGAATTTGGTTATACCTCGATTCATCGTGCATCACGGATAGACAACCTAAACATCCCAAGTAGCTAAATTTGAAGAACAAAATTTTAAAAAAAAACATAAAGATTTTTCGATGTGTTCATCTTACTATAACACAAATTCCGAACAAATGATCCAATCTTCAAACTTTGTTTACTCATAACTTCAAAACGAAATAATATTTTTAGAAATTTTAAAGAGTATTCTACTCAGAATTTCATGCTCTTTAACATATTTTAAATCTGTTACATATCCATATCACTTTAATATAATAAAAAAAAGAGTTTTTGGCTATTGACCGTAATGTTATACCTGTGAATATCCATTTCCGGTGTGCCCTATACTTTCTGCAAATTGTATTTTAATGCTCACGAATGTATTGTTCCCATTTTATAATTGTATATCGAAAAACCGTATATACTTCAATAAACTCCCTCTCTAATAACCCCATTGTTTTGTGATGAAAAGAACCTCAAATGATCGTCCCACTGACAAATTTTACAGAAATACATTACATGAAGGTCATAATCTTACCTTTTTGTACTACAATACAGCAAAATAAATTCACCCTAAAAGTTAAGCTTAGAAGTTCAAAAATCATGAAAACACTTATTTAAAGGTATATATTTAATCTGAAATTGACCCCTAATAAACACCTCCTTTTCAAAAATGCAATGTTTCGGGGGTGTTTATTAGAGGATATACGGTAATAAGAATGATTATTGCGTTGCAGTCCAAATTAACGCGCCATGATTCCGGGTCGTGTCGACTCATGATCATGAAGTTCCTGAATTTTAAATTAGGTGGTCTCTGGCCAAAGCTTAGGCTGCAATTTGCATGAAAATGCACCAGACAAGTTCCGTTTCTCAAGCTCGATTCATTATTTTATTTTCAGCCCAAGGGCCGGGTATTATGCTGCGACTTTGGCCAACTGCCCAAAGAAATACAAATCAGGCAATCTAAAGGGCTGGCACTCCCTGAAAATCAATTTTTCAGTAATGTTCCCAGGAAAGGGGGGGTGGCTGGGAGGGGGAGGGGTTTAGTGGAATGGTGGGTACGTGGATGTACGGCTAGATGGCAAATCAGCCTCCCAAATTTTGCAATTGCGCCATTTTTTTTTTTAGTTTAGCAACCCGCCCATTATTTTCATTTTTTTTTATAGTTGTTTAGAAATGGGGAGTTTTCCAAATTTTACTCTCAAAATATAAATTTGTCGTTATCTTCGGCAATATTTTCAAAAAAATTCACCAAAATAAGCAAACATTTGTTTTAGTTTGATTTCTGTCTGTGTTTTTCTTTTTTCACAGAACCTATATAATCTCCGTGATTTAGGCATGAGAATTTTCAGCGAAAAGTTGATGATAGTCCGTTTTTGGGTAGGGATATTCGGCACCGATTTCCAGACTTAGGAATTAAGTTGTTGTGAAAATAGATAGTGTTAGGAAGTGATATTTGTTGTAAAAGTATGGTCATTGCAACTGAATTTTTGAGACATTTTTTAAGCATGGAGACTGAAAAATGCTCTAAAGAACTGGATCATTCTTCAACTGAGAGTCTTAAGAACTGATTTATATACCTTAACTAGGGGTCTTACTAAGAACTGCAGGAGAGGTGTGAAAAGGGGGTCTTGACCGTCAAACATACCCATACCGGTACCACTTTTCTAGGTCAGTGCTCCCCACTTTTCTAGGTCAGTGCTCTCAACCCCCAACCCCCTCCTCTCCACCTCCCTCCTCCCCGGATAACCAATGACTGTTAAACTCTGTGAAGTGTGTTGGGGGCATGTTGGCAAAGTGCACAAATAAATCACAATTTTTTTTTAAGATTTTGCAGTGAAAGAAGATGATGAAGTCCCTCTGCGAGTCCCTCAAGTCTCTGATGCTGCTAATCTGGAGATGACTAACAACAATGAACAGATGGTTGACGGTGCAGGTGAGGACAACCTGTACAACAGAGTACAAAATCACAAGTGAGTTTCAATAATTAAGAAACATTTTGGTAAAATTTACAATTTCTGTATTACTTTGAATTTGCAAATTTGGTTCTTTTATCACTTACACAGCACATTCACAACTCTTCTGAAAACTTGTTTCTTACTCTCACGCAAAGTTGCTGGTGTATGGTTCGACAAATCCCTTGTCCGGCTGCTCGGGACAACCAAATTTCATGTGAGGGAAAGTAAATTTTGTGCTTATGCTGCCCGACGGGCAACCTGTTTTCCAGCCTAATTTTGTACTATCTCATTGAAAATTTTTTTCAGGACAAGCACTTTTTTCTCCCGGGCAAGCATTTTTACAGATCACGACCCTTGCCCGGTGGGCAACTTGATTTTGCATAACACAATAAGCTGGGCTATTGCATACTGAGTGCAGCAAAATTGAAGTGGGCGAACTTGCAAGTCCATGCACAATCATGGGCTCTTGCGTGGCTCGAGTCCAAAAAATATTCGAGGAAATAATAGACCCTTTTCCTTGATGTGATCAAATATGATAGACGAATCAATATCTTAGTCTAGATAGAGCGGAGGAATTTTAATTTTGTTGTGTGATCAAGAAGATAGGGAACAAGTATGGTATTGAAATCTTGTCTGGCCCTGTATGGGGTGTTGCCAACTACCTACCTAAATTACCCTCATTTGAATATGAGAACAGTATCCAAAATGGATCAAGATATATTATATTATAAGATAATATAAGATTATATTTTTTCTACATGTAAATTACAGAAATGTTAATAGGCTATTCTTTAAAAATTGTAACTGGAAAAATATTTCTGGAAAAAAAGAAGTGTTTTTGGCCATTTGAAACTTATTCTTGCTCACCTAAGAGGGCTGTCATTTCCTTCGAAATAGGGGGTCCCAAATATGCATTAAAACAAAATCCTGCCCCTTTTAATATACCTTATACAGATTTTAGAATTAAAATACACCGTGATGTTCTTACCCTATGGCAGGCTATGTGGAACCTCCAAACCCGCAACAAACTCCACACCATCAACCTAATAGTTAATAAGACAGCTGACCTGAATAACCTTAATTACAGAGACGAGCTCATCACACGCCACCGTGTAGGACACTCTCATCTTACCCACTTTTACCTCCTTCACGATTCAAACCCCCTTAACTGCAACCTCTGCAATGTTGCTCTTTCCATTACCCACGTTCTGCTTGAGTGTCCCTCCCTTAGGACACAAAGGAGACTACTCAGCTCTACAGATAATATCTCTTACTTTTTCAAACATAATTCCCACACACAGATCATCAATTTTTTGCGCAATACTAACCTCTACCATAAAATCTAAGCGCTTTTCCCCCAACTTTCGCAACCCATCCTTTT
Organism: Chiridota heheva; assembly: GCA_020152595.1. Taxonomy (NCBI): domain Eukaryota; kingdom Metazoa; phylum Echinodermata; class Holothuroidea; order Apodida; family Chiridotidae; genus Chiridota; species Chiridota heheva. Next base: position 1,214,076 of record JAIGNY010003850.1, read on the forward strand.
GCAACGTTTCGTTTTCTGTACCTTGTCTGTAACTAATCAACATCTCGCCTTCTGACCTTAATTTATTCACAATCAATGTTCAACACTTCGTTTACTAATTTTTATTTTCCTTTTTCATTGTCTCTCATCGTTTCCTTGCCAACCAGGTTTTTACACATGCTTTATACCTCTTCTCTGGCACGTATGACTCTTGACTGTTAAAGTGCAGTTAAACCTTTTAACAACCAACCAACCAACCCAAATATACTGGGGATTATAGTTTTTTGACATGAAAAGTAGGGAGTGTTTAAAATTAATGCCAGTAAAACAGGGGTCACAATTTAATTAAGCATTACAGTACAAAAATGCTCTTAAATTGTACTGTTTGAATATAGGAAATACAATTATTTTTTGTGTGTGAACGTCACGTTTTTGATGGACAGGTAATATCCGATGAAATGTAACATTTACATCCTTCAAAGAGATTTTAGACATACATATGATTGGCTGTGGGTTGCTTCACTTTTAATAGGCAAATATCAATTTTAGGTTATTCTTTCATATTAAGACACTTTGCAACAGCCCTCGTTAAAAGTGTTATTTTAGGATCAAAACAAATATATTATTTTTAATGTTACAAATGTTTGATGGACATAAAATGGGAAATCTGTCCATCAAAAAAGTAACATTCACAAAAATTTCAAATTTACATATCTGTGGAAATATTTGGAGGATGCAACTCAAATATGTTCCCTAATTTCTTTTTTTTCGTGTACTTGTATAAGATAAAGATTGAAAAATCATGTCAAAGTGGTTAAAAAAAGATACATAGCAACTAATCAGATTTTACTTGTCCTGGATGGGGCTGGATCCCTCTTTTAGAAAACATGCCATGATAACAAATCAGCAGGAGATGGAATCTGGGAGCTTCCTAAAACTAAGATTTTACGGGGCCCTTTAGCGGGCCCTGTTTCATGCCGTGAGATGCTCTAAACTAAATGGCCACCCCAATTTTTACTACATTGCTACACTCATGAGCTTACAAATCTATAACATTGCCTACATGTGTGTATTGAAGTTAACCAATATAATGGCAACTGGCATGTCTATCATGGGCATCATGAATTCTCAGAAGCTTTGGGAGGTCATAAAAGTAATTCACCCCTGATAAGATTTACTTGCTATTAGTAGCTGCTTGCAGAAATGGACAGACTGATAGCAACAGATGAAGATGGAGAGAAAGGATTAAGATGAGGATGGCAGAGGGGTCAAGAAGCAGTGGCCATTGTAAAATATGGCAACCGAAAAGCGCAGCACCGTGTTTTAAGGACATGTTGGACAAGATTCCTGTCCAAAGGAACGAAAACGCCCATCAAGGTACGTGACAACCAGGCAGACTGATAGTCAGTAGTAATTTGACCTTTGCATAATTCTAGTTTAGCTTGGGCGAATTGAGGATATATTGGTCTTGAGGTGAAATAGCATTGCATGTGAATAATTAATCGCACAGGAGCAACAACTTTGTGGTGTGTCAGTATAAGGATCAGCATTATCTCAAAACATCTCCAGCTTGTTTATTACTTACTTTGTATATTTTAGGCTCTCTTGGAGTCAGGCTATTAATATTAAATTCAAGCAAGCATCTGATAAATAATATGTTGCCAAACGTCTGTAAATGTCCCTTGAATTTCGTTGAAAATCACCGTAGCAGACATGTATGGGCTGTGGATTTGTTTGCCCAGGTGAACTTAGTACTTAGTAAACTTCATTCAACCTTGAAAATGGATATTTCGCGCAAAAATACTGCTTATATAGTGGACACACAGTCATTATGCAGCTCAGCCGGGAGTGACATAACTCCATTTTCAAGATGGGATAAAGTATAGCACCTTCAGTTCCTTGAAATGCTATAAAAGAATACAGCGTTGTTGCATCTTGACCTGTTTCTAGGTCATCAATTTGATCAAATGCTCTCTGCATTCCTTGATCAAGCGTGCAATTCTTCCTTAATCTAAATCTAATGTAGTGGATTCAGTCTAGAAGAGTTGACATTTACATTTTAGCAGATTAGCGACCATTATGTTACATTCGATTCGTGCAGATTCTTGTCAACAAAGTTGTGTTAATTCAAATTTGGGATTTATTCGGAAGAAACTTATCATTTCAAAGAAGAATGGAAGAAGCTGAAAGATAGCTAAACCAGACTGCGGCAAAATGTGATATTTTCCTCTTTCAAGCAATTTATGGCAAATATGCATATGATTTTTACATTCTTTGAAACTGTCGATACAAGTTTTTTACTTGCAGACTTGACAGAGAATCCAAGGCCCAATGTGTGTCGATGCAGATGGCCAGGGATTTCTTGATAAGGTCCATTCTGTGTTTAAGATGTTCACTGTCCAATGATATTCAGCAGCTCTACTCAATTAATTCTCATAACTTATTTGAGGAAAACTGCAATTAAAGGTCGTATCCCTTTTTCTTTTGCAGAGCCTTTTAACAAGAGCAGCAATTGTATTGATACCAACCATGGAAAGGAAAAAGATTACCAGTATCTTCCAGAGTGAAGAACAAGTGATGACTTTATACAACCTAGTGGGAGATGGGGGATAGATTTTTGGACCAGGGGGGATGGCTAATGTAATTATCCCTCAGCTTTTGACAATATCCTTGTGTTGAATGTGCTCTACAGTCTAATTTTGGCACTTTCCACACCTGAATTCTCAATTTTTGAAGCTTCACCCCCTTGACAACAACCCAACCAACTTACACATGTTGCCTTTTTTGTATGATTTATGTTGTAATAACGTCAAAATTGAACCATTTTTGTACCCCAAATTTGGAAATTTCTTTGCTTTTTCAGGGGTTAGCCCCTTTAGTAGTACGATAGGTCTAAACAATTAGGCTCTAAGTAGCAGATTGAAGATAGCCCAGGAAAATAGGGTGATTTAGGTCTACTTTTTGTCAAAATTTTCAGACTCAAGGGAGAGCCCCCTCAGGCACCCCACTTACCAATTCCTGCGCACGCCACTGCTTTATAGTTGATAACCTAAAAAAGGAATGTCTTTTTTGTTATTTTTTCAGGATTTGGCAACCTCTCCAGTCATCAATTGTAACAAAGACGACATTTTTGAAGCAACAAGTTTTGAAACAATTGTTGACGGCAATGCTTTTGCAACTTCCACAGATTTGATCAAAGCATTCAACTGCTACATGGCAAGCATCTATGTATTTAATCTGTATATCCAACAGCAGTAACAAAATCTACTTTGTTTGTTGAGAAGGTGATTTTGCAGTTGGAAGACAACCAGTCTGCTCGGACCCTTGCAGAATATTGTTGCAAAACTTAGCAATCTGCTGTAGAGTCACTGTTTTGTTTTCTAGCTGTTAGCTACAGATTCTCAAATAGCTATGGACATCAGAAATTTGTATTGAATTTGGTAGTGTGCATTTAATTGTTAAGAACTGTACCCTTAAGCTGTGTTTATATCTGAATTTATCCATAAGTCATTTGGGTCAATCATCACAAGAAGTGGAGATGATGCACCAAGGAATTTTCAGAGCTCTACAAAAATTCATCGCTTCATATATATATATATATATATATATATATATATATATATATATATATATATATATATATATATATATATATATATATATATATATATATATATATATATATATATATATATATATATATATATATATATATATATATATATATATATATATATATATATATATATATATACATATATATATATATATATATATATATATATATATATATATATATATATATATATATATATATATATATATATATATATATATATATATATATATATATATATATATATATATATATATATATATATATATATATATATATATATATATATATATATATATATATATATATATATATATATATATATATATATATATATATATATATATATATATATATATATATATATATATATATATAAATATATATATATATATATATATATATATATATGAATATATATATATATATATATATATACACATATATATATATACATATATATATATATACATATATATGTATATATATATATATATATATATATATATATATATATATATATATATATATATATATATATATATATATATATATATATATACATATATATATATATATATATATATATATATATATACATATATATATATATATATATATATACATATATATATATATATATATATATATATATATATATATATATATATATATATATATATATATATATATATATATATATATATATATATATATATATATATATATATATATATATATATATATATATATATATATATATATATATATATATATATATATATATATATATGAAGAGCTGAGTTTTTGTAGAACTCTGAAAATACTTATAGGAATGGCTAAAGTCAAGAAAGTACCCCTTTTGGTCTTGATATATCTTGACTCGTCTAGAAAATCATTTATTGAAAGTTTTTTGTGTATAAAGACGTCCAGAAAGCAAAAATCATGCACAAATTGTCATGAGTTGTCAAAAGGTGTCTGGAACCTGTCCAGAAAAGAGATTACAGTTCTCCACCCCAGCAGACCGTGGCAAATTGTTTGTTTGCAAAGCAATTAAGCTATTGTGGTAGTGGAGAAAGAAGAACAAAATTGCCCTTTTTTTTTACAATACCAACTCTCAAATTAAACATTGTTTATAGAAATCTGATTGAAAATCAATATGACACATCTAAAAACTAGTAAAAGACTTTCTACAATTAATTGAAACTCTACCATGGAGCTATAAACAGAAGTTCCATGCTCTACCACAAGACTATATCACCAATACTGGTTGTGGATTGTGACCAGTCACTGTGACCATATCCCAAAACCTTATCTTCTGGCTATTCATGTGATTGCCCAATAATACAATAGCTTAGGTGCTCAACGAACAAATTATTTGCCAAGTTTCACTTGAGTGATCATTCTAAATTTGCTTTCTCATTATGAATAACTGGCTATAAATTTTCAGTCTAATGAATCCAAACTTACCAGTCTTTATAACTTACTGATGAAAACATTCTTATAAAAGTCAAAATGAACCCTCACTCAGCCCCACATTGTATGCATGACTTGGCCCTGCAGTAACCAAATCCACAATACCTGGCTCTTCACGATAAGTTCCATTGTGTGCATATAGATGATTGGGAGTGTAATTACTGATGCGCAAAATCATTGACCTATCTGTGGTGGGTTTCTTACTTGCTTCTAGCAGATGCTAAAAGTCATACTCGCCAAAATGGAGGTTCTTGCGGGTGAAAAGACTAAAAATTTGTAGCGAAGATTGGGCGTAATGTGAACAGATTCAAGCATGGAGCTATTAACTGAAAGGGAGAAAAAGCACTTTGATGTCACGCATATTCTGACAAGCGCCTGTGGGCATTACGGACAAACCACTAAACGCACGTTACGTAATACCTATTGACTGGATATCCAAGTCCTTCACACATACCCATGGTTGTACATTTCACAATACATGACACTGTATCATTTACTATACCATGGAGCTATTATTTCAGATAATAGCTCTATGACTATACATACTGTAGATACCGTGTACTATATATATATATATATACATGCCACATTGGGTATGGGAGTAAAGGGGGCTGTTTGCATTCTAAGTTCAATAATATTTCAGACAATTATAGTGAAGAAAAAATTCCATATTGTAAACTATATCGTATAAAACTTTTACATAATATAACAGAAAAAAATGATAAAAATCAACCAGTAGGCCTGCCAGGATATTCCCAGCTATTGCCCACCCGCATTTTAAATGATCCTTTATACATTTAAACCTGACTTTAAACTAAATATTATTCCAACTCTAGATTTAATTACAATAAGCCTTAAGCAAAAAATAAACAATTCTGTAAAAAATATGAGAACAAATCATTTGCAGAGGCAACCCTTGGATCTCTTATAATCATACTAAACAACCTAAATATATTTTTAGAATATAAATAGCATACTTCTAAGCATCAGTCGGTAGTGTCAGTATCATGAAATCTGAGCGTGCCTATGTATAGTGGCTGAAACACAGCGTTAGATTTTAGCCAAAACGATTCCACAACAATTTTCTTCATCACATTATAAACATAGACGCACCCAGCACCCAGACGCTGTCAGGAGCGTTCCCCGTTAAAGTACAACACTTTCTGCACAGTATACAGTAAAAGACGGTAACATTAGTGATCGAAAATGGCATGAAAAAGATCTCTAAATATTTCTAATTTTTCAGTTATATTAAGTAACATATTTGTTTATACTACAGATAGAAAAATCGTATTAACATGCAGTGTTTTTTTTTTTTATGAAACAAAGAAAGTTTGTGTCCATTAACTGCACATATACTTCGGGGAAAAAACAAGAAACAGATTGTGCTCAACTGCACATAGTATTTGTAGTTATTCTGATCAATATTCATAAGGTGTATTTCTGGAGAAACAGACGTTTTGTTAAATTTATCAGTTCAAAGGTGGAAATCGTGTAAGACTTTCATAGGGACTGTTAACCGCAAAATGTAATAAAATGTGTTAAGGCAAAGGTTTAGTTTTGGCGTAAAATAATTGGATTTTGAATGTTGTAGGGAGTCTGCTTTTTCTCCCTTTCAGATAATAGCTCCATGTTAAGACGCATTCTTTCAGATAATAGCTCGATGTTAAAACATTCTTTCAGATAATAGCTCCATGTTAAGACACATTCTTTTAGATAATAGCTCCATGTTAAGACACATTCTTTCAGATAATAGCTCCATGTTAAAACATTCTTTCAGATAATAGCTCCATGTTAAGACACATTCTTTCAGATAATAGCTCCATGTTAAGACATTCTTTCAGATAATAGCTCCATGATAAGACATTCTTTTAGATAATAGTTCCATGTTAAAACATTCTTTCAGATAATAGCTCCATGTTAAGAAACATTCTTTCAGATAATAGCTCCATGTTAAGACATTCTTTCAGATAATAGCTCCATGATAAGACATTCTTTTAGATAATAGCTCCATGTTAAGACGCATTCTTTCAGATTTCCAGATCAGAAAATAGCTCCATGTTAAGACACATTCTTTCAGATAATATCTCCATGTTAAGACACATTCTTTCAGATGATAGCTCCATGTTAAACACACATTCTAAGACACATTCTAAGACATTTTTCAGATAATATCATAGACACATTCTTTCAAATAATAGCTCCATTTTTTTTGATAAGACACATTCATTTTTAGATAATAGCTCCATGTTAAAACATTCTTTCAGATCATAGCTCCATGTTAAGACACATTCTTTCAGATAATAGCTCCATGTTAAGACACATTCTTTCAAATAATAGCTTCATGTAAAGACATTCTTTCAGATAATAGCTCCATGTTAAGACATTCTTTCAGATAATAGCTCCATGTTAAGACACATTCTTTCAGATAATAGCTCCATGTTAAGACACATTCTTTCAGATAGTAGCTCCATGATAAGACATTTTTTTAGATAATAGCTCCATGTTAAGACACATTCTTTCAGATCATAGCTCCATGTTAAGACACATTCTTTCAGATAATAGCTCCATGTTAAGACACATTTTTTAAATAATAGCTTCATGTTAAAACACATTCTTTCAGATAATAGCTCCATGGTAAGACATTCTTTTAGATAATAGCGCCATGTTAAGACACATTCTTTCAGATAATAGCTTCATGTTAAGACACATTTTGTACAGTTTTGAGGTCTTGGTCAAATCAAGACATCTCCGTATATGCATGGACACAACGAGTCCAAACATTTCAAGACAAAAATGGGTACTATTCTTGACTTTAGCCATTCTTTGTCATGTTTGGTGACAATGGGCTGTTTTATACACATGGAACACAATGTAAGTTTGTATTGAATTTTATTGTGAATAAAAGGTATTGTGGGCCATGATAATTTTTTGACATGTTAATGCAAAGTGTATAAATGTAATTAATATAATGTTAATGATTTGCTAACAATTAACAGGTCTCATCCAGAGTATGCTATTCAGGCTTCAAGTCCCTTTTATGAGATGGATAAGTTCAGTTTGGAGCAGGTTCAGCGAAGAGCCTCAAGACTTATTCCTAAAGTAAGAAATCTCTCTTATGAATGTAAACAGGCCAGACTGTTATCAGGTTATAGGCCAGTTACCTAGGCAAGCCTAAAGGGAGCCCTCTACATTCCCCTCTACATTCCATGAACTTTTTGGGTGTAGCTTAGTTCCTTTCAGATAAATAAGCTCACTCTGTGGTTTACTTGCTCTGCAGAACCCAGAGAGAAAAGATGTTCTTGTAAATTTCGTCAGTGTTTTAAATATATTTTATCAGGGACTGAAGTTGATTCCAAGCGTGCTATCCATGTGTAACTCAATTATCAATTAAGGAGGAAGTTTGAGAGGCTGGGGTATAATCCCTATGTGCATCGATTCAATAAAGAACCTAATGACAAACGGCAAGCATATGGTGTCTATGTTGTGTTGTCACTGTCACATGAATCTAGGTTGCGAATTCTTGGTTTGACCACGCTTGAGTTGAGAAAGTACGTGGCGATAAGATTCAGGTTTTTAAATTCCTATCTGGTAATGATACTGTAACTTCTGCAATTTCTTGAATGTTTCATCTAATCCTCATGTTACACATGGTAACAGTTTGAAGTTGATCAAAGAGTTCTCACAGATAGATGTTTAACGTTTTAGCTTTTCGCAAAGAGTTGTTAATGGGTGGAATGGTTTGCCTGAGTGGGTAGACAGTCCCAATTTTGTTCACAATTTAAAAGTCGCAATGATAAGTTGTTTACTATGGGCGTCTTTTATTTTTATTCATTTATTTATTTGCTTATTTGTTGTGGTGGTGGTGATGATAGTTTGGGCTTTTTTTGAGGTGACTCACCCTTCTTAGCCTATCATCTTGCTATGTTATCTTATCGATAAAATCAACTAGCATTTGGATTACTATTTCTAAACAGGCAGAAAAGAAATTCCTCCTGAGAAGTGAGACAATTTGGAAAAAAAAAATTGGAGGTCCCTGCAGTTGTTTTGCCCAAATTGCTCCGGAAGCTCTGAAGATTTTATGTTTTTGTTGCACTAAACTACTAAAATGGCTTAAAAGCTGAATACACAAAAAAAAAATGAAGTTCGTTAATTGTTATAGTTGTGAATACATTGGAGTACAAAATATTATTGTGCCGTGCACAGGGCACCAAGCACCACACCTCCGAGACTCCCTCTCCCCTTCATCTCATGCACACCCACACGGCACAGTAAAGTATGCAGATGTTCACTTATGTGCCTGTAGTACGTCTAACTTATATAACAAACACCTTTATCCTTTGTATTCGTGGTTTGGTATAGTCAATCCCTGCCGATGGGCCTGGGCGTAATTCAATAAATTTGATTTGGATATTTTAGCATCCCAGTAATTAATTTCAATGGCATGGACCCTAAAGCATATCCCGGTCTTACACTGGAAGATTGGGGCCTAAGGAATATTGGGGGCTAAGGAAGATGAGGGCTAAGGAAGATGGGGACTAAGGAAGATGGGGGCTAAGGAAGATGGGGCTAAGGAAGATGGGGGCTAAGGAAGATGGGGGCTAAGGAAGATGGGGGCTAAGGAAGATGGGGCTAATAAAGATGAGGGCTAAGGAAGATGGGGGTTAAGGAAGATGGGGGCTAAGGAAGATGGGGTTAAGGAAGATGGGGGCTAAGGAAGATGGGGCTAAGGAAGATGGGGGCCAAGGAAGATGGGGGCTAAGGAAGATGGGGACTAAGGAAGATGGGGGCTAATGAAGATAGGGGCTAAGGAAGATGGGGCTAATGAAGATAGGGGCTAAGGAAGATGGGGGCTTATGAAGATAGGGGCTAAGGAAGATGAGGGCTAAGGAAGATGGGGGCTAAGAAAGATGAACTTGTATAGCTTAGAGGTGTTTAAAGCCTGTATTTTCAACAGACTGACAGAACACTAGTGTAAGTTCAGGCATTGCAAGCTTGAGCAATCAATACTGATCAATTCGTCGGCTTTATCTCATAGCAATGGATACTGAGTGAAATGTGATTATTGTAAAAATATCAGAAGCAGTGACTTCAAAATCTAAACAAAGTAAGCAATTGGAAGCTAGTTTCTTAACAACTCCCTGTTTTAAGATACTTAAATACTGTGTGGTCATGTTTTGTTTTTCATATTAAAATTACTTTACAAAACTACACGTCACTATGAGGTACAGATTTGTTCATGATTTGCACTGTACATGGATTTTGATAAAACTTGATTATCCATCACTATGAGACAAAGCCCAAACTTTACAATGTGTAAGTATCTGAAGTTGTATTATCAAATTTTTTAAAGTTTCTGCAATTGGCTATTATATATTGCATAAATTTCATTGTTGCATTTATATAAATTTGACTAGATTTTTGATGAATGTCATTATGTATAAATTTGACTATACTATCTTATAGATTGTTGGTGATTTAAGGCTGATATAAGTGAGATATATACCAGCTATGAATAATGGATAGATACCTTGGACAGTTTTATTAAACAGACTGCAAATTGAATAATTGTGTCTTGTGTTTAATTTTGTTTTCAGTTCTTTAAAATCTCAACGTATGAATACTGATACATAGTACAGCACATTTGTACAGCTAATTGGTATAACCAGACGAACGAGTTTTAAAAAATCGTTTAGTCTGCCAAACTAGCCAAGATTAGTAAAAAGAGACATCTTTTTGACTAATTTTCAAGTTTGTACAGCAAGAGCAAACATCGTAAAGCCTCTGCCCTACTAATGGTTTTACCAATTTTGATTAGTAAAGCAGATTAATTGGGCATGCTCTACTAATAACATACTATCGTTGAGCCTGCATAACAAATCTGTTATAAGTAAAACTAGACATCGTTTTTACTAATTTTTTGTTAGTAGAACTAACAACTTAATGTTTTAAGTGTAGATCATTATAAGCGAATTGTTATGAATCGGAATATATTTAATTCCTAAAATAATGTGAAATGCAAATAATGGATCCTAAAAATTATTTAGGAGGTCATCGTGTTTTTGCTGAGAATAAATGCTAACTCGATATATCAGTATGAATTAGACCAGATGGCCCAAATTCACACCCATTCTTCAGCGAGTCATTTAGCAAGGGTTTTTGTTTTCCAAAATAAGAGTTTTGAAATTTGGGGTTTTGCCTGATGTTTATATTACTTTCTTTAATCTGTCAATAAAAAAATATCAATTATAATAATTGAATAGCGCACTTTTTTCATCTCTGTAAACTGTAAATGGGCACCGGTTTATGTTTATTCCAAATAGTTGTCCATTTTCAAAGAAGATAAAGGAGGGCTAAAAGGCCCGTTTTCGTTTTCACAAATGATCTATGTCATAAATGGCCTGGGTCCAAATAGTAATGGTCCATTTTCAAAGACTCCGGATTGTCTACAATTTCAATGGATATTTGAAATTTGAGAGACGGATAGTAAACAGAAATGAACAGCTTTTTGCCCTGCTTTATGAAATTTACTTTTTGAGAAAATGAACAAAAGGCTGTTTAGTTCGATGACGTTTTACCCAAGCGTATTTTACAAATTATACTGTTATAAGCTGAGAATAAAAAGGTAGGCAGAAGTGAAGGTTTTTTAAATACAAAAAAACCCAACATGTAAGGGTCCGGTTTACGGCACCGAACGTTGGTCTTTAGGGAAAATATAGAATAATGTATATGCGCACGAAGCACGTAAAATTTACAATTTTAGGGTGATATTTGTGTTACTTTCTTTAATAAAAAGATCAGTTATACAGTCTGAAAAAAAAAAAGTTGTTCAATGTTTGAAAGGGCAGGTTTCTTCTCTAAAAAAGACACTTGTCCTTTTTAAAAGGGCACTTTTTTCTCTCTGAAAAAGGGCACTTCAAACTTGAGAAAAGTTCTCTGATCACTTCTCGAACAAAAACAGTAAATATGGTGTTCATGAACTCTTTCCTGGTCAAATTCCAAGTTTATTCATGGCTGCGCGTTTGACTACTAGCTGACTAGGAGTGTTACGCAGAATAGATCCAGATTATGTTGGGCCATTCAATGTTGACCATTGACAAATGGTTGCAGTTCACATTGGCCCTACCTTGGAAAAAAAAAAAAGGTCTGAAAGTTGGGTGCTCGTAGGCAGATAGGAGCCAACGTGCATATGCTGTTAGGGACAACGTGCAACTGTTGGTTGTGCGGCCAACAGTGTTTGATATCTGGGGCAGTTGTCCAACGACTAAGAAGAAGTTCATCATCCACTTACTAACATACTTTTTTTAGGTCCACTAATCACTTCATGTGGCCCACCACTTTTTCAAAAAGTGTAGTACTGGTGGGCTAGTTTCGAAAAGCAAAACAAGGTTCATTAGCAATTTCTTTATGATTTGTAGGTAACATTTCCTTTCAAGGGGTAAGTTTATTCATTTTTGTTACTTTCTTATATTAAAAAAAAGGGAACTGATGATCTGCCTCTCCCATAGCCCCCTTCCCCTCCAAACTGCGGTGGCGCGGTGTAATTAGAAATTCGCTGTCTAAGATTTGGCCCACCAGCCCTGATTATGATTGGGAAATGCTTGGGATTCATCAAAGCCTATGGGCACAAGGTATATTGAATTTACATAAACTGCTAAAAATCTTGAATACATCTTCAATTGAATTTTGAATCAGTCATAAACCAGAAACGAAAGAAAACCTGGGAATGTGATGCTATTGATCCCTCCAGTCCGAAGTGCCCGTAAAATACCCGCGAGTTCCAAAAAATACCAGCGAGTCCAAAAAATACCAGCGAGTCCAAAAAATACCAGCGAGTCCAAAAAATACCAGCGAGTCCAAAAAATACCAGCGAGTCCAAAAAATACCCTCGAGTCTGAAGTAAAACTGATCGTTTTTCAATGTACCTAATGTATATGAATGGCAAATATTCACGCGTGAAAACAAGGAGTGTGGACTTTTTTGAGTTACGGTTCGACAAGTTTTACTTACAGTTCGGGTAGATACAGAGGAGAAGGAAGGGGGTATTTTTCGGACTGGTGGGCCTTGGGGGGGGGGCTATTTTTCGGACTGGTGGGCCTTCGAACTCGCGGGCCTTTGGACGGACACCTTTTCAGTAATATAGTTTCACTCCCTATGTTATTTCTATAGTATATTGTAAAGGAGAGTAGTAACCTATTTATTCATATTTTAAGCTTTTTTGTATATTCTTATGCTAACTGGAAAGAGAGGATTTGAATGAATTGGGTAGTCAGTGGGAATTGGGCTGCTTTACAGACTGACAGAAAACATACCTGATGTCTAATATATTTGATTTACTAATTAAGCTGTTAGGTGCATGGTGTCAACTTCGGACATAGCTATTTTCGCTAACAATATAGCGGGTTTATGGTCTGTTGGTGAATGACAATATATAATCTCGCAACGGTATACAGTTTTTAGGTTTGTCTCATGCCTAATTTCTTATAAACTTTTATTCGATTCTTGATTTATGAAAAGAGAAAAAATATTATACTAGAAACTAGTAGCAGTTTATGTGAATGGTGGCAGCGTACCACAAACTGGTATGAGTTTGTGTGACAGCTATTTACGTAAAAATAAAGTTAGTGGGTGTCTCTATTTTTTTAAAACAAAAATAGAATTAAACCATCTCACCAAGCGTTATACAGAGCGACGCAAACGTAGGTAATCCGAAAATTAACGCCATGATGTAGTTGGCTTCTCCTGAAACGACGTCAAGATACTGAAATCACTTTAGTAATGATGAAATTCAGCTAGAGACTGTGACGTATAGGTGTAGAAATCGCTTTGTTGGTTCGGTAATTGACAAACGTCAGAGACCATATCAGCGTAAAAGATTTGTCCTTGGCCATTGAATCGCAACTTCATAAGCCGTACGTCATTAAATTCTGCACCAAAGAAGATACAAAACTCAATGAACTGCTTCATTTCCCCAAAAAGTACCCCAATATGGGCCCATTTCTTTTCTCCGTATGCCAAGAATGTGGGGGAGAGAATTACAAAAGACTAAACAGTTAACAAAGCAAGAGCTGAATCACTGCAACAAATCTTATTTACAAAAGTTACAAAATCGATGGCATATTGCGTAGGCTTATGCGGAGGCAGTAAAAGGGAAAGACAGAAAACTGGATAAGATCGGATAATTCCTTATTCTTGTGGAACTTAAGATATTTTCGTTTACAAAACAAATGCTTAAAATATAAAATGAGCACACATTTGTCATCAAAATCCTGGCGATTGCTTACTCCTATGCTATAAAAGATATCAAAGGGTGCCCCTCATATTCTGTGCCCAAGTCTGCAAGTTTAGCCCAAGTCTGCAAGTTCAACTTCCACCCTCTCTGAAAGTCTGGCTAACATAATTAAGAATATACTTCAGGCTTCATTAAAATTCATCTTATACAGTTATATGAAAGTGAAAGAAGACTAAGAGAAACAAAATGGTGAAGAAAGCATTACAAAATCTAATTCGGTATGTTAAAGAAATATTCCTGTGGGTTTTGTAAACAAAAATTGGAAAGCATACTTTTAGAGCCAATTTGGTGCAAAAAATCAGATTAATATCATTTTCCATTCAGGAGATGTTAATTTTTAAAGATTTCCCAAGTGCATTTTAAAGTTTTTGTATACAGTATGATGAATTTATGTTTGATGATGGCAATTTCATTGCAAATGTTTATGTATTTTTTTTTTGAACGTTAATTGGTTGTTTCTGTGTGATGGGTATATTTGACAATGTATATGAATAACTTGCTTTCATCAATTTATTTTTCTAGCAGGTTTTATTAATACAAAAGGATGAAAGATTTGAATAAGATACAACAACTTTGTGGAGAATGTGTTGCTGTAATGTCATACTGAGCTTTTTCCTATTCGTTTATTGGCATTTTTTGTGAACCTTGAAATTTGAATATCTCCTGGTAGGAATAACATATCAACATGATTTTTGTACTAAAATGTTTCTAAAATTGTTCTCTTTCTTATGAAAGGTTATGAAAAACATAGAAATATTTCTTTAAGCGTTGTATGTGTAAAAGTGCACAATGTTATAACGATACGAGAAACTTTTTTCAACGTATTTGTTAGAAATAAATAAAAGTGAAAGTGAAAGATTGGTGCAATCGCCAGACGAAAATTACAATGATCGGAAAAAGAAATGGTAAAATTCGAGAAAAATAGTTCTGGCGGGTTTCGACTCCTACAATTGTTGGTTCGAGAAGAAAAAAAATCAGAATTCCATTGTCTTACCAAAGAGCGTGACGTCATTCGCCCTATACTACGTATAGGCCAAGAGTCGAAACTCCTATACCTACAGTTATATATATATATATATATATATATATATATATATATATATATATATATATATATATATATATATATATATATATATATATATATATATATATATATATATATATATATATATATATATATATATATATATATATATATATATATATATATATATATATATATATATATATATATATATATATATATATATATATACTTTTGCTTGTTATATATAATTCAAAATTTATTGGCTACAGTTACCCCCCCCTCCCCCTTTCTTCTCTTGCCATTCCCCATCCAACTACGAATCCCAGTGGCAGATCAAAATCTTCTACACTTTCCCCGGTGTCCAAAAATGTCGATGATTTTCTGATGTTAATTGAATGAACTGCATTAGTCGTCTGTCTTTTGATATGGAGGATTGGCAGACTGGATATGCTGCCCAAATTTATTTAAATTCGCAAATATAATTTAAGTAAGTTTTGGTATAAAAACTTTTGGATAATTAGGCCTAACTTGTACTTTCTAAAGTTACCCACATTCTTTCGGAATAAAGTTTCAGTGTTGTGTATAAGTTACTTGTCTGCCAACATTCGTTTGAAGAGTTAGAACTTAAAAACTTTTGCCCAAATTGCATGTTTCACATACAAATCGGGCAAATTTACCTGTTTACTG
This sequence comes from Chiridota heheva, assembly GCA_020152595.1. NCBI lineage: Eukaryota > Metazoa > Echinodermata > Holothuroidea > Apodida > Chiridotidae > Chiridota > Chiridota heheva. The sequence continues at coordinate 1,230,156 of JAIGNY010003850.1, forward strand.
TCTGCCCAAACTTATTCATATTGTTTAAAAAAAATTCTGGCAAAGAAACCTGTTCTCATTTCACATTCATTCTGAAAAATTAAGGTGAATTAATTTCACTCCTATCCTGCATGGAGTAAATCCAATCCATTTTGAAAACTTTGATTTGCAAATTTGATTTACTGTCTCAGCCTGTCTAAATAAATTCCTTTCAATGGATGATGCGGTTTTTGCCGAATATTGACAAACATTTTACCCCGAATCTTTAATTGCCCAAAAACATGGGAGCTAGTTTTTCCAATACCCCCGTATCTTAGTGGACAGCCCCCCCCCCCCTTCTCCCCCCCCCGCCCTTGTCTTGTACGCCTATGAGGCTGGTTCCTAGTTCTGTAGTTCGCGATTCCTAGTCAAGGGATGGCATGTTAAAAAAAAACTGCAGTTATCATACGGTCAGACCCCGAGACAGTGCGCGTATAGGGCACTCTGTGTGTGTGTGTGTGCCACGAAAGGAAAAGGGGGAGGAGGGGAGGGGGAGGAGGTCACTTATGAAAGGTATCATAGGAGGCCTACTTATTATTGTTTTTCCTTCAATTTTTTGAAAATAATTTTTAGCTTAACATCCCTTTAAAAGATTTGAGCTTATGCGATGTCTAACCAATAACATATCCCTGGTCTAACTAAAGAGCCAGGTTCTAGCCCAGATATATTCGGATTTTTGCAGCATTTATCATATCCTATGCGTTTTTTGGTTATTTTGCTGTGTTGCCATATTTGCCTTAAATGGATCGATATGTTGATACAATAACAATTCATATTGTTGCGTAGCTTTAACGAATTCTGCATTCCAAAACTCCCTAAAAATGTTTCAAATACTCGGATTTCACTTGGCGCAATCCGAAGGAATTTAGCATACATATTGACATAACATTGGCTCGGGAAATACCCGAATATCTCCGATTGAAAGAAAACTATGACTCCATTGGCTGGAGCGTTCAAATACCGTTTTTCACATAAGCTAATCGAGATTGCCAGTTTGAGATGTCTCTCAATGTGTAGTCTAATTGGGGAATAGATAGCTCATTTGGGCTATAAATTTGGCTTAAAAAAAATCTATTAAAAATTTAAGAATGGCTAAATAGCATAAATAAGTTATTTTAACCATAAAACGATTGAATCTCTGGCTGCAAAATCACCAAATCACCAAAGTGTTAATAACTCACTGACAAAAAACACTTCTGAAAATCAGCAGGGGTCCCTGTCGCATTAAACGCATGACTTGGCTTCCAGTAATCCTATCCACAATAACTTGTTTTTTATTTGCAAGACTATAGACTGTATTGCCTTTTAAAAAAATTCTTAGAATGAGGTGGGGAGGAGGGGGAGGGGAGGAGGGGAGGGAAGGTGGAGGGGAGGAGGGGTGGTGGTGCCAATAAATTTTCAAATTGTAATATGCCCCCAACGAGTAAATTTTGCTTTCTTTTCGGAAATTTTGCTTCATTTCCGGACAAATTTCTTCGATTTCCAGGACATTTTCATGAACTTTTCTTTCATTTTCGGCTAGGTTTCTTCAATTTTCGGGAAATTTTGCTTATTTTCAGAAAACGTTGATTATGTTCGGGAACATTTTGGCCAATTTTGTGGTAAATTCTTTTAGTTCCGGACAATTTTCTTCGATTTTCAGAACAATTTCGTGAATATTTTTTTCAATTTTAGGTACTATTTTTTTAATTTTCAGAAACATTTTGCTTATTTTCGGAAAACTGTACTCACTTTCGGAAACTTTTTGGCCAATCTTGGGGTAATTTCTCTCATTTCCAGACAAATTACTAAATCACTGATATCTCTAATGTGGTATTTTCTTATATTAAAGAGGATTTCAGAAGAAAGTTTAAAGTTAAAGATCGTTTTAGTTATATTCTTTTAAATTGATTGTCACTTGGAAGTGTATTCGTGTGATGATGGGATGTTATTATTGATTAATCGTGATTTGTTAGTTGCGAAAATGAATTATTTGCTCAGAATGGCTGATACATTATCAATAGTTGAAATTAGGTCTTGTTGCAAGGATGTAAAATCCATATTGATTTTATACAAAAGTATTTTGCTGTTGGTATGTTTGTTTATGATTTCTATTTCATTTAAAAGCAAACATACTTAATAAAATTTGCATCATCTGATCATATTGATGCTGAGGCTTAGCTTTTGTAGGTTTACCTGAAGAACAGTTTCCAAATATTTAAACGATATTAAAGGATTAGTTCAGTGGTAAATATGTTTATCTTATATGATAGAGGACTTTAAAAGAAACAAAATGGTAAAAAAAAGCATTCAAAATTTTATTCTATTAAGGAGATATTCAAGTTTAAGGTTTGGTATCATTTGTATAGAAACGACTGATATCAGACTAATTGTGATGTCATAACCTCAGATTGCTCAAAGTCTTCATGTATTCTATCATATTTTGTCCTGCGATTTTGTGGCTTAAAAACCATGGGATATGAAACTGAATCTATGAATGGTATTCATAATATACCACCTGAAGAAAGTTTGAGGGAAAATGATTTAAATAATGAAAAAATTAGATAAACTTTCTTTAAGATACATAACGATTTTGAAGAATCTGAGGCTGCGACATCACAAGTAGTCTGATTTCAGTCGTTTCTACACAAATCATACCAAACTTTAAACTTGAATATCTCCTTAACCGAATAAGATTTTGCAATGCTTTGTTTCTTTTGAAGTCCTCTTTCATATAAGATGAACATGCTTGACCACTGAATTAATCCTTTAAAGCTCCAATACGGTCCCATAAGCAATGGGGCAACTAGACTCCTGCGGGCCGTGTGGATTTTGGCTTCTGCAGCAATGTCGAAACCACTGCGGCAAGAGGAAGGGGATGTGGGGGCAGTACCTCAGGTCCAAAAGTAAGTGAGCAGAAGGTGCCCTTTTGAAAGTTGCGGGCGGACCGGTCTGGAATTTAGAGGCGCTCGTTTGAAACTTATTTGAAGTTATTTAGGTCATCCTTAAAGCTTGAAAACGTATAGACATCCCACATCTACCTACTGTGGTGTAGCGGTTATCATACCTGTCTACAGACCACGAGGCCCTGGGTTCAAGCCTGGGTTGGGTAGACACGCCAGTGCACCACAACTGGTTATTAAAGGCCGTGGACATCGACTTGGTTGGTCGATGTTATGTCTGTCCGTACGTCGTACCTGTGTTCACGTCTGGGTCGTATTAAGCGTTTCGTGATAGCATTTGTACTATCATAACCGAATACGCAGGCGAAGACCACGTCATTGTAATTGTGTGTTCAACTCTCTTTCTCTCTTTCTAGATATCCCACTCACTCATGAATACTACATAATATACAGAGGTTGACACACATATATAGTATTCATTTGATATGATTAAAGCATAAAATTTTACCAGGGGCACCGACACCGTGGACCGTGGTGGGAGAAGGCATGCCCCCAATAATTTTCTAAGCAGCAATTTTCAAAAGAATCTTTTTACTTATTCGCCCAATGGGTAATTGTCAACATTGATCCTGCAGGCTCCCCAATCTTTGAACCTAAGTTGGAATTTGCCCACTGGAAGTGTGGGAAAGTCAAAAGCGACAAGCAAAAACTGTCAACTGACAAGAATGCCCCTTTTTTAAATGAAATTTGCTCCCCCCCCCTCCCTCCTAAATTACTGTCAAAAAACGCACATTAACTTGATTTTAGGCTCTCTCCGCTTCCCCGAGTTCCTGTTGACACCTCTGGCGCTTTGGGTCCCATAACAAAGACATTGCAGCGTCATTGTTTGAGGCTAGATCCAAATCGATTTTTCCCAGGTCCTGTTAAGTTTTCCCACCCTTCCGGGCATTTCAAAAGCTTTTGTTGCCCCACTGCTATTCAAACTTGCATTACTTTCCTAACAACCCAAGCCTACCCAATAAACTCCCACCAACAAAAACAATCTAATACCCGCCCCCAAAACATATATTGAGCTACTATCATTTACGTTCTAGCATCACAACGATATTAAATCTCCCGATTGTTTTTTCCCAAAATAAACATCAAACATGTATTTCTTTCTTAACAACCACAGTCTACTTGAATGAACAACCCACCAACAGAAAAGGCTTAACCACCCCAAAATATGTTGAGCTACAACATCATTGATGTTCTAGTTCCACTTGTTTGTGAGTCAGGCGAAAAATATCCTAAACTCAAATATTTTGAACATGATACTAACACAAGATTCTTGTGAAAATCAGCCTGCAAAAAGCTACGGTTGTGAATTTACGGTTTACTTTTAGAAAAAGGATAGGATGGGAAATCCAACATTTTAAAAATAGTTTGTTTCGAAACTTAAAAGTACTTGTAAGAGATTGCATTACCTCTTGATATCTTATCATTTATCGTGTTACCTCTGCATTAACAGTAACACATTTTTTTTCTTCAAATGAAACGGTGAATTTTGAGGCCGAAGTTGTTGTGGCCGCCATTTTGCCCAATTTGGGGTCAAAAACTTAAATTTCTGGAGGGGATGGAAAAGGGTTGTGACTGTATTTGCTAGGCTGATGTGTTTGGCATTGATCTTAATGGAAGAAATTTCATTTAATTTCGGTACATTTGTTGTTGTTCTTTATGCAAAAAAAGAAGGTATTTCAAAATTGCTGCTATTCCCAAACCGTATTGTATCTTATACGGGTACGTATCCACTATTTTCTCCTGTGGCCTAGCTGGCACAGCTAGCTCAGCTGCAGCGGCTCTGAAGATTGCGCTGGCACTTTGCCAGCGTAAACCTTTGTTTAGAAGCTTTGAAATGCGTATTCTAAACTTCGCACCGTGCACCAATCACGTTAAAGTACGCTGTTTGGACGACGCACAATTCACCGTGCGTACGCTGATAGAATTCTATAAAAGTTCTATCGTTGCGTCATCACGCATTTTCAATGCGCAAGGTTCGATAGGTAGCTTGCTAGTTGTTAATTGTCAGAATTTTCTTTCGGATTATTTTTAATTTCTTCTTTGTGAATAGGCTTTTTCTTTTAATCGTAGTGCTTATTTTGATAGTGCACTTTAGTGTATCTTGTGGAAATGTCAACAATTAATTCATCGGATATAGGCCTATCAACAGAAACATTCAACCAATGTTCAACGAAGGCAAAGTTAGTTTTTCCAGAGTACCTCGACCAATCAGGGATGGCTTCACTGGCAAATCTGTCGTCTGGTGATATGCAGTCAAAAACGCCGGCGCAACAAATTACCTCACCAGCACTTGTTCAACAACAATCAATTTGTCAAGAAAAGAGTAAGAAATATCTTATAAAATGTTATAGGCCTAGGCCATGTTTTATTTTAGATTAGGCCTAGGGGGCCTTACTGTAGTGTTAGGCCTAAGTTACAGCAAAACTGAGATGAAATCTAACGTAGGCTAGCCCTATAACGTTAGGCTAGCCCCATAACGTTAGGCCTAACGTTAGGCATAGCAATTTGACAGTGACATGATTGAAGTAGCCAATTAAACACTAGGCTTAGGCCTAACACTACAGATCTGCTAGGCCTACGTTAATCTAACATTACCGATTAGGGTAGGCCTAACAGTAACGTTAGTAGGCTTAGGCCTATATTATTCAATTCAATTTATTTTGCATCTTATAATATTTACATAACAACAAAACGGTGAAGACAATACAATGCAACGAAAATAAGTAATAAATTATATAGAAATATAATGAAAATTACAGAGAGAAAAATGGTGGAAGGGCTTGAAAGCCATTACTAGCTTGTACAAGAAGCCCACCAGAATAAATATAACATGTAGGCCTAGGCCTACAATTTTTATAAAGGATATAACATGATATAATAATATCATGATAACACATTGGGTAGGCTAACTTTTACAACACTAAGCTTACAGTACAGTGGTCACAAAAGAGCATGAAAATTAACACCGACGCCCTTAACTTTTGGCAGTTTTGCCTAACGTTAATGTAACCATAGGGCCTATCCTACAGACATAACCTAATGTTAGGCTAAATCTGAACGAATTTTTTTCAACTTACGTTGTAGTAGATTTCCCAAATTCCTAGTGAAAAAAAGGGTAAAAATTGTCAATTTTCAGGACGAAAATAAGTGTCTTGTGCATAGGATTAGGACGTTAGCGATAATTGCATGCTGCAAACGCGCGCGTATAACTTGAAAAAGGAGGGGCCAAAACAGGCGCAGATAGGCCACAGCAAAAAAACACTGCCCGTTTGTTACAACAAGACGTGACAATTGCATTGTTGTGCACTTATAATTATTCAAATTTAACTAGGCCTAGGCCCTAACTCAAATGCCCATGTTCTTTTGTTGATATTAATACTTAAAGTTAGGCCTACAATTTGTATGCGCCAACATAAGTAACACGCACGTAGGACACACATCGGTGTCTTCATATGCTTAAGGTTACACAGGTGATGCAGAAACGCACTCAAATTATGTCAATCATTTCCTTATGAAAACGTCCTTTCTTCTTATTGGTTGGGAAAAAGTGCTGATGTGGGGCAGGGGCCCATCACATTTTTGTCGAGACGCTCACAAAAAATCTTTCAAAAAAACTATTTTTGAACAAAAAATGTGTTGGCCTATCCAAGTTTTAGGAAAGCAATAGAGTTATTATGATATTTACAAGGTGTAAAACCATTTCAAGTTTCTGTTTGCTGATTATCTAGCAATTTCTGATTGTTCTCAGGACTAGAATACAGTGATCTCTACATAACACCAACAACCACCAAACTACCCAACATCGCCATCAACAATAACTTAGCTCACACCATTGGCAGTTTAAAAAACCAAAAGAAAACTGAGCAGTCTTATCTATACAATTATCTTTCACAAACAATAAAACACCACCTCCTCTACCATTGAAAGTATCTAATGTGTCTTGCCTGAAAACTGAGTAACCTGTAATATGTATCTCTAAATTTCACTATAAATCCAACTTTTAGTAATACCAATTATATCAGGTTTTTTAATTGAAACTTTAGCCAGAAGCTCATCATGCTTATTTAAGATGCTATGAACATTTGAAAACATAACCTTAATTCTACCACTAGAACAATCCCTATCCCCAGAAACATGCCTGACAGTTGGGTTTAAACTCTCACCCTCCCCCCTCTCTTCAATAACTAGTTTAAAGGACTCAGATCCTTAATTGCCCTATTGACACCTCTAGCAAGAACACGAGCACCTTTCCTAGTTAAATGCAAACCATCTCTCTTAAACCAATCAACCCGAAATTCAAACTTATGCCAGAAATGTACAAAACCGAACTCAAATAGACGACAAATACTCTCTAAACAATTATTGATCAACAACATCTTATCTATCATGAAGGAACTACCCCTACGTGGCAACAGACCAACAACTAAAACCCTACAACCTGTGTCCTTCAACTTAAATAACAAATCCATAAAATTACACCTAACAGAATCAACATTTCTCCTTAAAAAATTATTTGTACTAATTGAAACTACGACAGTATCTTCACCCTTACATAAAGTCAAAAGACGAGAACTAACATCATCAACCCTAACCCCTGGAAGACAATCCTTCTACTACGATCTACTCCACAAAACTCTGTGTCAAGGTCCCTAACACATGAAGCACTTATCCATTACACCTTATCCCTAACAGAATCCACAGGCAACGTACCAGATGAATCAACAACCTCACGACCAATGGTACCTGTACAATCATCAACTACAGACAACCCTACATCAGGCCTGTCAATTGAATCTGATCCAAGACTATCTACCTGAACAGAACCCCTATCAAATTCCTCACCCAAAGAACTATCAACATCACATGTCTCACTACTCACATCTAAGCCACAAAACTCAGTCTGCACATTAGCATCAACCTTTTCAACGATACAATTACAACCAGAAAGTCTGAACTCCAAAGCCTTCAACCTTGTACACTTTGAACAGACAAATACAAAACTATCAACAGTAGCTTCATCAAAACTACATGTCACACCAGACTCCTGGAAATCAATTCACATATTACAGCTATCACAGTAAATCGAACTCTCCATGATCATACAACATAACTAACCAGAAGCAGAAAACCAAAAGCAACAACCTTAAAAAGAAAGAATAGGCACAGCAATACCTTAAAGAAATACCTTAGCTTCAACACACAATATACTAGCCAACACTTAACACATAAGCCTATACACTTAAATTGAAAAAATAACAAAGCTTAACACAACAATACCAAAGCCTAGCTTACAACGACTGTAAGGCTTAGCCTAGCTTACAAGAACAGCAACAAAGTGTGTAATAGGATAGAGTTAGTTTACCACACAAACCAGCAACAACAAAAAACAGCAAAAATTTAACAATTGAGGAAACTAGTGAAAATTACAAATATGCAGAAAAAATGTAAGAAACAACAATATGGTAAAACTTGGGCTGAATAAAATCCAAATTCCAGATGAAAATATTCATAAATTGAGACAAGAATTGAATCACTTCTGTATACAGTCACTTAGTCCAATCCAAAAAAGATTATGGAATCATTTACCATCGTTCGGCCGTAATTTCTTTCACTTTAACCCGTTTCTGTATGCTGACATTGTAGGATTGCTGTTGTTTACTGATCTGCGGCCTCGCAAAGGTTGTGGTTTTTTCCTATGCACGCCATTGGAGATAAACGACCAAAATATTTGGCAGAACTTCATTCAACTTTACACAAGTTTCCTGAGAATATTCTTCACTAAAATGTTAAAAATCTTTTATCACTAGGTTCACAACAAATTGATTGTTTATGCACAAAATAATCCTGTATAAAACTTACTTGGAAGTGGTAGAATTGATCTATTTTCTGTGAGTCTTCTGTTTTCAATGCAAACAACTACTCAGCAGGTACTTTAAGAGCAGAACTAAATTTTGTTGATTATTTATGAGGTCAAAGTTCAATGAAGATGTATACTTGTTAGATGAATCTATTTAAATGTGCATGACTTGTTAGCCAATCGGCTCTACGACAACCATAGAAGTAATATGACGTCAACATAAACAATTACGAGTGACAGAAACTTTGCAGGTCCGATTGGGAAAAACGTTTTTGCCAAAAAAAGCATGAAGGGTCTTCTAATTTTGTCTTTTTAAGCACTAAAACAACTTCAAAGAACAATGTATCAGAATTAAAGCAAAAAAGGTACATACAGTAACAATGTAAGATATCAAGTTTGGAGTGAATTTCACCTCATTGACCATGGGCCTAAGTTTAGTAGCCTAACTTTCAACACACCCTCACATTTATGTACGGAAAGTGTAATAACCCACTGTACATGCCACCAGTTTGCCAAAAAGTATTGTAGGATATGACTAATAGCTAGGCCTAGCCTAAGCCTTAAGAACGTTAGGCCTAGGTCTACTTCAGTTTGTTTCCAGTTGCACTTGCAAAACGTTATTGGAAAAAAATAGCAATAATAAATGGTAAAAATTTAAAAAAAAATCAAAATTGTGAAACGCTCTGAACAAAACATGTAATACTGTTATGCCGGCACATGTAGGCCTAGGGTAAGCCGTGTGGTTTTCGTCCACTTAAGGATTTTTTGCCATTAGTTTACAAAAAGGAGGTAAAGATAATACTTTTGTTGTGTTTTGAATGATCAATCAATGCTCTAATGTTTACAAAAAAATCATTTCAAAAATATTTATACTTTAAGAGTAATACCTGTAAGTTTTTCTCACATTTTGTGTCAGAATCCTTCCACTTTTGTCAGTTTTTGTCCACTGCTGCCTAAATTCGTCCACCTGATTAATTAAGCATGAGAAACATTAATCAACACAACATTTTAACAATTCTATAGGTAGTTACCATTGATTTTTAGTTCGCATGCGAAGCATTATGCGAACCTAAGGTAATGGCGATTACGTCCGTTTGGCCGTCCAGCCGTCCACAGATTTGTCCTAAAATTTCCTCAGAAATGTTAAAGTTTTTTGGGAAATCCCTAGAAAATGATAAAGTTTCTTCAGAGCTCCTCAGAAAAATAGTTAGTTTTTTCAAATAAGCTTATGGAAGGTTAGAATTTCCTTATAAAATGTTAAAGTTTTTCAGAGATACTTAAGACAGGATTGACTAGTTTCCTTAAAAAGTCTACAATACATTTGTTATTTCTTAGAAGATCACTGTGAAATTATAAAATTTTCCAATATTCTTCAGAGATCCTCAAGTCTCTCTTGTAGCACTTAAAATTTAAAATCCTTAAAATTCTTCAAAATATTTGGGCACCAACAGTTGTATGAGGCATGATTTTTAAACTCCACCTTTATTGTTGTTCTCATTTGCATAAAGTTGCTACAGTATATTACCTGACCAGACTTTTTATTTTATTTAGTATGCTTAGTCAGGGAGTGTGACAGGATGTGACTGCATATGGACATAGGGAGGGATGCCATGTGGGACATGGATGGGGACCATGCCATGTGTGACATAGGGTAGGAGGCTATGTGGGACATAGGGTAGGAGGCAATGGGGACATGGGATGTGATGCCATGTGGGACATGGGATGTGATGCCATGTGGGACATAAAGTAGGATGTCATTGAGACATTGGGAGGGATACTATGTGGAACATGTGGTGGGATGCTATGTGGAACATCAGGTGGGAAGCCACTGATGCGGGACACAGGGAGGGATGCCATGTGGGACATAGGGAGGGATGTCATGTGGTACATATGGTTGGATTTATGTGGGACATACATGTAGGATGGGATCCATGTGGGTCATAGGATGGGATGCCATGTGGGACATATGGTGGAATGCCATGTGGGACATATGGTGGAATGGTGGGACATATGGTGGAATGCCATGTGAAACAAGGCATGGGATGTCATGTGGGACATGAGGTGGGATGTCATTTGGGATATGGGATGTGATCCATGTGGGACATAGGGTGGAATGCCATGTGGGTAATAGGATGGGATGCCCTGTGGGACATATGATGGAACGCCACATGGGATGTCATGTGGGACATAAGCTGGGATGCCATGTGGAAGATATAGTGGAATGCCATGCGGGACATAGGGTGGAATGGGATGGGATGTCATGTGGGACATAGGGTGGGATGCCATGTGGGACATGGGGTGGAATGGAATGGGATGTCATGTGGGACATGGGGTGGGATGCCATGTGGGACATGGGGTGAGATGCCATGGGGTGAGATGCCATGTGGTACATGGGATGCCTCGTGGGACTTAGTGTGAGATGCCATTTCTATAATTTGCCGGGTCATATAATATGAGTGTCAATTTGCATGGGCATGCGAACCATGACGGTATTTGCCGTTCTAGTTATTATTTCATACCAATGTCAAGGGTCCAAATTGAACAATAAAATGTATGTAACATGAATTTTTGGGTCTTTATTCTTGGGTCTTTTATGTAGACCTAGTCACAGAGTCATCTTAACAAAATAATGCTTAATTCACCTTATGTACACAATCTCCAATATTGTGGACAGATTCTGAAATAGACTTTAAATTGTTCATGCCAGTAATCAACCACCCAACTAGAAAGGACAAACTTGAATATAGGCCTTGACAAATGAAGTAAGCAACTCAAGACCATACTTTAGGTTCATCTGAACTTAAATTTACTTATTTCAGTGTTTTAATTTTTTTTATTTAAAAAGGATATGAGCAGAAAAACATTTCTTATTCTGACCTTTTAAAAATGTTCAATTATATTGGTATATAAAGACAACACTTAAGAAAATATTTTGGCCGATTTACAGACATTGATTGATCTAATAGGTGCATGTAGGGGTTGTCAAATACGAAAGTGGACGAAAATCACATGGCCTACCCTACACTTGTTATTATACACCATCCCTCAGTATGGGTTGACATTGAAATTGCAATACGAGGGTTGTTATAAATTAGGTATAATCCCTGTTTTTTTAAAAATTCACACTCTAGAAAATTGATGATTGAGAAAAACCTTTTTGGATATTCTTATTCCAATAAGCTTAGTTTGTAAATAATACACTTTTCCAAAAAACTTTTCCTCAATCTTTACCTATTTAGCACCATGACGGGATAAAGTTCTCCGATTCGATGTTTTTGTCGCCATCTTTCTTAGTCAATGCACATTTGTGATTAACTATTAAAACGTCCGCAAATAAGTTTTAGGATGTTCCACTAAACTGCAGGTTGATTTTTCGCTCACAACATTTTTTGGGGGGCCATGTAATTTTATTAAATAGTTTTAGTATAAAAACTGTGTGCGAAAACAAGTAGATAAAACACCAAGAAATATTTAGATTATATATTTGTACTTTATAAGTATTATCTTAATTTTTTCTCAAATAATCTGAAATATATTACCCCTACTAAAATGTTATAGCCCCAATAGCAGTGTTTTGAACTTTGACCATACTTTGGAGAGCTCGTCATACAATTTTTACGGAATGAAAAGTAGCCCAGTAAATACTTTGATGAAGCTAAAATCACAGTGAAAACATTTTTTTAAGACATGGAATGATGGATGGGCTTCAAACATGAATAAGCATTGTGGGTGGAAAAAAAAGGTAGAATGGTTTCGTTTTCACAAAGATCTTAAAACTGAGATTTTTTTTATGTTTTAACACAAGACTTCACTAAGGCCTACACGTGCATTCACAAATACAATGTACTACACTCTTAAATAAGCGTGCACAATATTTGGAATATCTTACGCTCGTGGTGCGAGTGTACGCATACCGTATTAAACGCATTGAAATTGCAAGCTCAAACAGTGCAATCCAATTCCTGCACTGTATATACGTATACACAAATTCCCATGCAATTTTCTTGACTGTGTTGCCCTTTCTCTAACTTGTGTACACACAAGGCATAGTGCACAAAAGTCAGTTCTATGCAGACATTTCACTTTAAATGACCACAGAGCCAAAACTTCATTAAAAAATAATTTTTGGTACATTTTAAACAATAAATTTTACTCAATGATATCATCACTTAATTTGGGAATGTCTCCTTAATACGGATGACTAAGTTTTTTGTGTTCACAAGGTAAGGAGAGAAATTGGCAGCCATCACAAGTGAAAGTTTGTTGTTTCAGTAATGTTGCAAAATATTGCATAGCATTGTATTGAGATGATGGCTCACTATATACGAGTAGGTCTATTCGGTCATCAGGAAATTTCATCAAAGAGACTTTTTGTCGCACGCTAACTAACGTTAGGCCTAACCAATAAAGGTTTTTGATTTTGTTATAATTTACACAGCTATATCCTCTTAATCAGGCTAATCAAATAGTTTGAAAACTTTGGCATATGTTGATCTTGATATTCTTTGTAGGCTAATATTAGGTCAAACTTTGAGGTAGGAGGGAAATAAAGAAGTTTCTTGCCCAAAATTGGTCATTTCAACGGTAGTGTCATTGGAGATAGTTTTTTTTTCTTCATGATGACATCATGGACTTTGCATATCAGAACAGACTTAGTAAAGGGGAATACGCATGCAAAATCTGGTTGAAAAAATCAATTAAAACCAAAATATTAGCACTTTGTCTCATAAATTGTGAACCAATTATCAAAACAAGTATTCAGCATTTACTCACATTAAAGATTTGGCATTGCAAGTTGAAAATGAGCTAAATTTTACTTTTTTAACCACACCCATGATTCGTCTGTTGGTAAGGTAAATGCACTAAAACTAGTGTAGTTTTGTTTTACCCTTTCAAGGCTTTGGGATTCACTTTTCTGGTGGTAAATTTCGAATAAATATCAAATAAGATTAAGATTTGAGCAATCGCTCTCATTACTCAAGCGGCAAACAATAAAAGAACTCTCCAGCAAATTTTAATTAAAAAATGCATCAAATTAAACTAAAATCTGCATTTGCGCAGAGCAAACTGAAAACGTACACAGGTGTAAGTTTGTTTTTGCATTTGCAACTGGTTGCGATGCGTGAACTGTATTGTTCCTTCATTGGTACACGGATTCCCAACTTCGAGAATGTAGTATCACTTTGTTGAATTTTTTGTAAAAATAATCTCAGTTTTTGCCACTGACCTAAATTTTAACCACTGTGTGTGTGTTAAACATGCCTAATTTTCCAGCAGGTGTAGGCCTAGGCATACAATTGACATCTCTGAGTTAGGAAATAAGCCACATGCACCATAGCAATGCGATAACTAGGTGGGACAAACAAACCTCAAACGCAATCATGCATGACCAATGCATTGACATTTTGATGTTCATGTGGCCTGAATGCCGCAAGCTTTGATCCATTCATGGCACTTCTCTGGATCTTTAGAGTTTTTAGCAAAAGGAATAAACGAAATTCCATTTGCTAACCATTCTGAGAAATGGAATTTGGATTAACAAAGCCCATAGTGGGCCCATAGGCGTATTTTTTGTTCACCATCTTGTCATCACGTAGGCTGTGTGTGCAGAAATTTGTTTTGTGCAGTATTGCATTGACTGCATGAGCGCGTGCTGCTAGCTAGCTGTACTGTACCAGTACCATGTAGGATTTTTTCCCCACTTTGTTACGCAGATTTTGTTGCCAGGAAAATTCATGCAGTGATTGGTTGAAAAAGCTGTCAATCAACTAACTCAAAGGTAAATTAGCAGCAAAACGTAAAATGTCTCACCGTCGGTACTGATTGAAATAAATTTCAATAAATTGTTATTCTAAACTGCACAATTAACTTATAAAATATCTAATTAGTGAAAATGGAGTTTGATTGGTAATCGTAACAATGTTTTTCCAACTTTGCTAAGGTGGGGAACATCAAGGTTGGTTGAAATTTGGGTCACTCGCTATTATACTTGGACTGCGCAAAATTCAAAATATTATACAAGTCGTGTACATCCTCATTCAGAATATGCCATTAAGGTTTGGAACTCATTTTTGAGAAAACACATTTTTGAAAACTAAATGTCCGCTCTTTAATCATTGTAATTTTGTGACATCTGTCCATGATGATATTGCCTTTTTTTTATGGTATGGTTATTCTGTATTTTATTTTGTTCGTTGTATAGCAATTTTACGGTTTGTTACTCATATACTCATATTGGTATTCATTTCCTCTAGGATGTGACAATATTCTGTGGGGGAGAGTTGCAAGAGATATTTTCCACTTGATAACCCCTCTGTTCTTATTTCCCTTTATGTCCCTTTAAGTATACACAAGTTGTTACCTGCTGATATCCTAGCAGTATCATTATTGATTGACAACTTCTACTAGCAGGGAGCGATATGTTTATTCATGCAAATAATCTCCTTTCCTTCTTTTATACCTTATTTTGTAACTCTATTCCCTCAGCCTCCATCCTGACCACATGAATTTGGGGAGCAACTGTATAATTATTACCCTCAAAGTGCCTCTTCTATTGTAGGCTGTAATATTTTATACTCTCCTGTCAGCCTGTAAAAGTACTGGCATAAAGAAACTAGATAAGTTGCACCTTTTACTACTGTAAATATGACGGTGCGCATCTTAGACTACTACATAACTTTTCCTGAAAACCTGTTTACATTGTGTAAACCAAGGTCCAGTCAATATTATTATTTTGAAAGTTTGGCTTGGTTACTTTAGAGGTATTAAGGATCATGAACGAAAATTGTTACATCTTACTATGCTTGTATGAAGAATATGCTTAAGGTAAGGCCTAAACAAAGAGTTGTTTGTGTGCCCTCTTCTACCGCCCATAACGTGCCGAATAATAGAGGTGGTGTTTAAAAACAAAATGTTTTTGAATTAAAAGAGTCCCTACACTTCGTAAAATTCCCCACAAAATGGTGAGCAACCACTTTCGCCTGCTGCTGTTACTGTGGAGAAAATGAAGCCCACCGCCCATTAGAGCTTGTGATTGACTGATAGAATACAAAGTTGTCTTGCTTGTTTGTCAGACAAGGAAAAGAAAATCCCAAATCACACAAAAAGCATCAGTGAGGTATAAAAACTGAGCAAAATAAAAGGATTATTCCATTTCAGTAATTTGTAAAAAAACAACTTTTTTTTCGTCTGCCCCTCTCTTTCCATTTTTCACAAGAAAGGGCAAACAAACAATTTTTTAGGCCTAATATTCAGTTACAAACATATATTTTTCAAGTTACTTTGAAGAATAGGTTAAAATGACTTCTGAGGCAATAATAATAATGTATGTACATCTAAAGAAGATGAGTATTAAAAAAAAAAACAGTGATAGAGGGACAGCAATAGTTTACCCTGGAGTCACATAAAAAATAAATTTGGGATTTGAGAAAGTGTTCCTCTCTCTTGTCCTGCAAAAAAAAATAGGCTAATGCCAAGTACAGGACATACTCACATTTTGACTATCTTTATCTTCAGTGGTAACATCATTTACCCATTAAAACATCATTTGAATTTGCCTTATGGTTAATATGTTCTTTTTATACTTTAACCTACTATTTGAAATTCAGATTTGGTGGTAAATAAAGGCCATTATTATTGTATGCACATGACATCAGTAGAAGATATCAGAATAAAGTTAATTAATTTTCTCATTACTACATGTATGTCACAGTGTAATGAAGATTTGAAATGTTATCGCATTGACATATTTAGTAAATGCAATTATTTTGGTATCAAGAATTCTAAAATAATTTGTTTATTTATCTCAGCACATTCTACTTGCCTTGATGATAGGCCTACATTTCTTGTTGTTTTGCAATTGGGTCTTTTTACTATAGATTTTCAGTACTTATTAGGTACAGACACCCAAGTGACATTTGTTAGCCATAAAATGACAATAACATTTGAAGAAAAAAAATACTTGTCTTACTTACAGTGAAGAACTCATCCCTGATGTCTGTCATTTGTGAACAAAGTCACCACAGCTCTGTACAACCTGACAATAACTCTTCTCAAGCATCATCTGTATGTCACTCTGGTGGAGACAGTCAAAACAACTTGCTCCACTATCAGCAACAAATTAAACAACAGCAGGGAGGACAGCAGCAACAGGTACATATATATGTTTTTGTACATGTATGTGCTCAGGGATCAGAACTTTATGGACATAAGCTTAACGACTTATATTTTGAAAAACAAAATAGCATATACTGTAGTTCCGTAAATAAACAAACAATCCATACACAGTGGTTGTCCATAATGAGCATCCTAGTACCCTATTGAAATGTTAAATCTTGCATCTGGAAAACAAAAATTATATTATCTCTGTCCCATGGAAAAAAAATTCTGATTTTAAGTAGTTCAGTGTAGTGGCATCATTTTTAATGTGCGAATATGTGCTTTTAATGAAAATTCTCATTTAAAGAGCATGAAACACTTATGCATACCTATTTGAGAAAAAAAGTATTTGTACATTATATTTTATATTTATAACAAAGTGAAAGCTTGTGTTATAAAAAAAGTAATTTGATAGCAAATTACACCAAAAGGGCAAAGGGAAAAAAAGTACTCATTTAAACCTACAATATTCCTGAATCAGCAATGTAGATTTGTATTTGATGATCACAGTTTTGAAACTTGAGAGATTTTTAAATATTTCAGTTAAATTGTAAATCTTAGCAAGCTTTCCATTATCATAATCATATATCAGGCTGACAACATCAGTATGCCACTTTTAGAAGTACTTTTTACTTTATATGGATTATGTGCAAAATATTTATCATTATTCATTGATGGAGTAAATCTTGGTAGTAAAATGTACTCTGTATTCCTTTTGGTGGAATTAAATGAACCAAATGTACTTAAAAAATAAAGTTTGGAGATCAGATCACAATGCAATGTTGTTGAACGTACATAAAAAATAGCAATAACAGTTGCTCTTTATTTTCTTTTTCATAGTTTTTAGAGCATACTTTAGTGGCAATTAGTCAACCTAACCATGAAGAGCATGAAAATCTTGTCCACATTGATGGTCAATTTCTACAAGTCATAAATTTACAATCTACTGATGGCACACCAGACGATCATTCTCATATTCAGACACTTACACGTACAGTGGAGCAACAGATTGCTGGTCAAGAAGTGGAAACAACCAACAAAAAAACAGGATTTAT
This sequence comes from Chiridota heheva, assembly GCA_020152595.1. Lineage (NCBI taxonomy): Eukaryota > Metazoa > Echinodermata > Holothuroidea > Apodida > Chiridotidae > Chiridota > Chiridota heheva. The sequence goes on from JAIGNY010003850.1 coordinate 1,248,185, forward strand.
GGCACAACTTCACAGTGGTGCTCTAAGACATACAAACAGTCCTAATATTGAAACCATTGCTGTGCCAGGTGACCATCAGACATTATCCAGTGGACACATTCAGAACTCACAAAATAGACAAACCTCCTTACCACATGACGGACAAAATTTCCATTCTCAGAATTTTATCAATGGAAATTCTCAGGCCCAGAATTTTCAGAGGCATGAAAATAGACAAATAAGCAATCAGCAATTTCAAAATGCTTTAGTTGGGAACATTACTAATCCAGAAGCTCAGAGAACAATCTATGAACAACCTACATTTTATCCTTACAATTCTGTTAATGGTACAGGACATTCATTCTACAATAGCAACCAAGCTTTTGAAAATGAGCGGCCATACAGCATTACATCTCATGCAACGGTAAGGCAGCCTGCGTATGTTCACAATCACTCTGGTGTTACACAGAACTTTCAACCTCAGCAACAGGTTGCCACTTCAAGTGTAGCATCCAACACAAATGCTCCAGGACAAACATACAGTCATCAGGTCACTGCTCCAAGGTCTGTTCGACCCCAACTACCTTTATCTGAATCAGGCTCATTGAATTCACCTTTCAATCCCAATGCACAATCAGGTGCTCTGATGAACACAAACAACAACAAATCAGAGTCAATACTTCCAGTACTCAATGTTGAAGCTGACATTACTACTTCTACCAGTTCTGCAGATGAAAAGAACAGAAAAGATATGGAGACCAGTCAGCAGGAAACAAAAGCATCTTCTCCATCAAATATTCAGTCCGTCAGTGCTGAACCCCACGAATGCCTCATCTCACCTCTGCTCAAAGAGCTCAACAATAATATGAACAGCTTCAGGCAAACTTTCTTTAAGCCAGATATCAATATAGTGCAGCAGGTTGTGGAGGCATTCATACACAGTGGAAAGAAGGAAATGCATCCATACCAGGTCTATGAAGAACTTGAGTGAGTTCATTTCAAACATTTTAGAAACTAAACTGCTAATTTGAATTTGAGATTCCATTTTAATTAATCACTCTTGTTTGCATTTCAAAAATAATTCAATAAAATAACAAAATTTAATAGAAATAAATAACTCTATGGCCAAGATAATTTTATCATCCCTTCAAGTGATTATGCTATGCAACATTGTCTGGAAAATTACCATCAGATATTGATAACAAAAAATACCACCTTCACTAGATTTTCCAAATCGAAAGAGTAGTGTAGCCAGCCTTTAAGATTGAGGAGGGGGGGGGGGGCTGCCAAGGAAATATTTGCACCTTTAAGCATTTTTTGTGGACCATTTCACCATACCATCTTACAGTACTTTTTGGGGGAATCGACTACTCACTGACTTCACCCATGAAGAAGACGGGGGTGGGGGGAACTCTTCCTTTCAATAGATACATTTTCACATACTTCTATCTTCATTTAAGCTTTAATCAAAGATCTATGGAGGTTACTGTTAATTACCTACTGTTAGAAAGCATGAAATTTGTAGAAGAAATTGCGTTAAATATTGAGAGTTACAGTTAACTTGACAGGTTATGATTGATTGCATTTTGTGATGAACAAGTATGAAAGAGAAAACAGACCAAGATTTGCTTGCAATTCAAATTGGATCTGCTTGCAATTTATTTCTTTACTTTCTGCCATTGAAACAACATTAAGAATTTTGGCACTTAGACCCCTCCAACCCGACACCCCCCGATTTTCTCAAAATCAGGGGTAATCCACACCATTCAACCCAGAGACTCTTTACACTTCATTGACCAGCATCCAGCTATTGTTACACCATAGCAACACAGGGGTAATCTATACCTTCTTATCTGATAACATCTTCATAGTCTATTCACAGTTCACTTGTTAGCAAGCAGCTACTGTTACACTGTACACAATAGGTCATTCATTTTATGTAGCTTGCTATTCAGCGATACAACATACATTATATTCTTAAGAGGACTTTGTGCAAAACCCATGAATGATTGATGGACCATTCTTCATAAGGATAGTTACTTTATCATGAATGTCCTTTTGAAGGTGTACAGGCAGGTTGATATCCAAAATTCTTGGTCAAGATTATAAATTGCTGCAGAGGGCTAAAGAAATAAGAAAAAAAGAAAAATCATAAGAAAATAAAGAGGTCTCTTCAGTCTAAAATCGTAAATTTTCCTATATATTTACATATATTTGAAAAACACATAAATGAAAAGTGTAAAACACTTATGTATATGCTACATCACCTAAGGTCATTATGCAGTCATTTAAGCAATCAGTCCCTTAAATAGTTGGTACTTTCTCTTGTTATTTCTAAGCTTGACTATTGTATGTTGTTTTATGGCTTGTCAAGTACATCAATAACTAAATAACAAAGGGTTCAAATTTTGCAGCGAGATTGATTTTAGGGAAGAAGAAATATGATAGTGCTTCAGGATGTTTGAAGTCCTTACATTGGTTGCCAATAAGGTCTAGAGTTTTATTTTGGTTGCTATGCATGTCTTTCAAATGTATAAATGGATTGGCTCCAACCTACTAGTTAGTACTGCAGAAGTGAGCGCTATATAAATAGCACCTATTATTATCATTATTATTATTATTATTATCAATATCATTATTATTATCATTTTTATCATCATCATCATCATCATCATCATCATCATCATCATCATCATCATCTTCATCATCATTAATATTATATTAATAATAGTAATAAATATTATTATCATTATTCACTATTATTATTATTACTATATTAATAATAATAATAAATATTATTATTATTCACTATTATTATTATTCACTACTATTATTATTATTATATTAATAATAATAATAAATGTTATCATTATTATTATTATCATTCACTATTATTATTATTCACTATTATTATTATTATTATATCAATAATAATAATAAATGTTATCATTATTATTATTATCATTCACTATTATTTATTCACTGTCATTATTATTATTATCATTATATATCCTAATGTGAATCTCTGCTAGATATCAAAATGGTTTTAAGGGATTTTTAATCAAAATAGCTAATCTTGCTTCTGTTTATCCATAGAAGTTTCAATGTAACAAAAAGAACACTTTTTAATATTCAAAATTCAGTTGGCATGGGCAAAAAATTGTTTAGTGGCAGTGTGCTGAATATTTGCTCTTATATTACAATCAAAAATGAATGAATAGAAAATGTAGAGATATAAGTTCTTGAGAAATAGTCTACTAATATTTCAAACATGTTAAATTGAGTTTAGTACTATTTAGATTTGTGTAGGCCTATTTCATATTTATGGCATTCAAAGTTCCTGTTTTTAGATAATTTTCCTATTGAAATTAATTAGAGGGATTTCATCATGTGACTAACTCAAATGGACTCCATTTTGCAGGGCAGCGGCGTCGTTGCGTTTCACACATCTTCACACAGCTCAGTCACATCAAACGTACAACAAACATAATACATGCTAACCTACCAGTACCAGTTTAGCGAATTTAACTAATTGTTCGTTTCCGATTTTACTTCTTATTTTCCTTAAGTTTTATATATTCAGCAGGTATACGAAGAGTAACTTTAACGTTAATGCCAGCTGATTGTTCAATATACTCAGAAAAAACCTACATACCTGATATAAAGTGCTCGCTGCAAATCCTAGTGTAAACCGTAGGTTAAAGCCGTTGTGTCGTACAGCAGAAACCCACTTTGAACGTCGATCAGGTTCAAATGGAAATCGAGAAAATGTCTTTTTATTTTCCCGCACACATCTATTAGTGCAACCAACGGCACAGCAAGATTCTGGAATAATTATCTTTAAAAGATAATCTGATATAACACCATGCAAATGTATCATAAGTCTAATTAGGTGTACAGCAGACAACAGTGGTTTTTTCCAATGAAATGGTGATGTAAAGAAAGCCATGTGACCCCATGACATCAGCTGAAGTACCCTTTATACTTATTTAAGAGATTTAGGCACTCATTTACTATGCTGACTGTCGAATCGGCATTATATGATGTATAAGTATGTGTCTTCCTTTGGAGAAGATATGTTTACTGTTTTACATGATGAGTATTCATCAGTACTTACCTAGGCCATGTTACTCCTTGTGGAACACAGACCATCAACAACTCCTCACCATCTCACACAATTCTGGGCCACAGTAACACAAGTCTCTATCTCTCTCTCTCCAATTATAGTGTGCCATTGTCATCTCTTAAGTGTCATTTGTGCTTACTTTTAGTTATTTATTTAAGAAATATGATTTTGCTTTTGTTTACACTGTTAATTTTAATATCTTTTGTTTAATGCTTTTCAGAAAACTGTTCCCATTCTATGCTCACTTGGATCAGAAAAAGAAGAAAAGCTGGATGGTAAGGGAAAGTTAAACTTTAGGTTGTTCAAATGCCTCATGAAGGATTTGCGCCCTTACATCAGCGATGGTCTGATTTTCCACTTGTTGGAAAATCGAACATCTCAAGGCCAACAAAAATTCATGCATCACTGCCCTCACACTCCATACATACAGTGTACATTTATACATACATTGTACGTACAGAGTTTCTTTAGGAATGGTTTAAGCTTAATTGACACAGCGTGCACACTAATTAAGAAATATTAAGATTAAGCGCTGTGAGTAGCAATGTCGTAGATGTCGGGGCAACTTGGGAATATTCCTTTAATGGGGAGCGGTTTATGGTTGACTTTCCTTTAATTGTATAGGATATCTGTGGGTTGTTATTATGGGGTAATTCATCCATGAAAATGTTTCAATAAAGGAATATCTTAGACTGGGGGTTGAGAAATTCGTAGGCTGTTTTACATGGCTAAATGGTAAAGATATTGTCATTTTGCACCTCACTGATCAAATAAAGAAACTTGTAACTGTTGCTAAGTATTAGTAAGAGGCTCATCATGCATGTGTACTTGATGTATTCTACAATTCTAGAATACTGGTTGTATATCCACATACTTTTACATAAAAATTCCTTCCATAATGTGTGCTCCATGTATAAACACTTAAGTAATACTATTACTGCTTTATATTTTAAAACTGAGGGTTGAAAGAGGGGGAGGGGGGGGGGGAATCCAAACTGGAATTGTAAGGGAGGGCCCAGTCCCCTTCCCTTCAATTTGTACTGTTTGAAACAGTCATTTTAGTTATGAAACATGTTTTTGATAGCTACATAAACTGGGATAAAAGGATAATAAGCATTATTGGATCTCTTTTTTAACCAATTGTAGTGTTTATGGTTTAGGTGTGAGCAAGATGTTTCTATGTTCTGCATTTAGTGATTTAAACGAGGAGTATTCAGTGCTAATAAAGGATTGATGTATAAAGTACTCTTTTTTTTTTTTTTCTTCATGCAAAGACGACAAGTACAATTAATGGTATACACACTCCTTAAGAGTAGGGGCAGTGGTGGATCCAGGAAATTCCTCATAGGGGAGGCACAATTTAAGCTGAAATTTCACAAACAAACAAAAAAACATTTCGGCTGCATGCCACGATTTGTTTTATCCAAAAGTATTCATCAGGATCTGCACCAATATTTTTTCTTTTAGTCTTTGCTTTGCAATTAGTATAATGAAATTAAAGAAATTGCTGTGAAAGACATGGAAATATGCATTTTCCTACAGAGTTCAGTGCGCCATGCCCTCACAACTTCTAGATTCAAGAGTAGAGTTATCGAAGAAACCAATATGAAAACCTGCATCAGGAAAGGATGTCTGTGGTCCCTCAATGACAAGTATAATCCAGATACCCCAATGAGGGTAAGAAGGACCAGTCGCCCTCCAGAGAAAGGTAGCTCGAGGAGAAAACAGAAACTTGTCGGGAGGACAAGGAAGGACTTTTCAGAACTTGAGAACAATAACTTCTGCAGTCCAAGGTAGTTTGCTTTCACATATACTGAACATTAGGCCTGAAAAAAGTTGTTTGTTTGCCTTCCTCCACCAACCATAACTCACCAAAAAATAGGGGCAGCATTTTTTTTTTTTTTTAAGTCTCTATGCTTTGTAAAAATGGCATGGCAACCACTTTTGCATTGCCATATTACATATTAATACCCTACGTGTAGAAAACTTGTTTTGGTAAACACAAGCTACGTGATACAGTTTGTCCCTCACACTGCTCCATGTGCTTCAAGCTTTTCAATGTGGCCATCCTTTGATCGGATTTCAATCTAAGAGAGAAAAAGTCTGTCATCAGTATGATAGTAGTCTTTTTAGACTAGGTAAAGTGGCATTCTTGTGTTGAGCGATTGCTATTAACTTCTTTATGTGCTTGTCGATGAAGACTATATTCTTATAAAGGTGCAAATTGGAGAACAAAAACACTTTTTTTCCACCCCTTCTGTACACAAGGGAAAAATAATAACTTTTTTAGGCCTTATTTCAGTTATTGTTATAAATACTATTCAATTTGTAATGAAAACAGCATGTGCTTTTCTATGTTATTTGCTAAATCTCCAATATATATTGGCTCTTGATGGTACTACTTTTGTAGGAAGCCCTTTTTCATCAAACCCCTCCCGTTCAAACAAAGACAATCAACAACAATATTTAAAATGGCAGGTGACATGGTAATAATTCCATGTGTTATTTGTATACATGTGCATTAGTACCGGTGTTATAATTCCAAAGATACAATGAATATTAAAATCAAGTGATTGCAAAACTGTGCAATTACAATTTTCCATACCCTAGATTCTTTCAACGTCCTGCCATCATGCACCCACTAGATGCTCCGACAGCTCATATGCAGTCCAGCTTTGCACCTGGTGCTCTGGTGTTTCCAAGCAGCTATCCAATGATGAACTATGTTCAACCACAGCAATTATATCCAACACCAATGGGTAACCAATGGTTGGCATTTTCTCAAGCCCAGCAAGGCAAGCCTTTTAAATGTTACATTCATATTGATAATGCTGTATACATATACTTGCAAAGCTTCTTAAAAGCATGATTGACACATACATGTGTGTTTTAGTTTGATAATTATTTGTTATGTTTTTTTCCAGTGATGCAACTTCTTTAGAACACAGGAAATGTGGCACTAGAGGCCCTCAGAGACCATTACAGTGTTATTACTCATGCCCTTTCCCCTGAATCTACATTTTGCTCGGAGCCTGTGGGTTTTCACACCCTTTTGTTGTTTCCCACTTCCAGGTTTCAAGAGTTTGGCCATACCAAGTTTCAAGAGTTTGGTCATACCAAGTTGCAAGAGTTTGGTCATACCAAGCTTCATGAGTTTGGTCATACCAAGCTTCAAGAGTTTGGTCATACCAAGTTTCAAGAGTTTGGTCACACCAACTATCAAGAGTTTGGTCATACCAAGTTGAAAGAGTTTGGTTGTATTAAGTTGAAAGAGTTTGGTCATACCAAGTTCAAAGAGTTTGGTCACACCAAGTTTGAAGAGTGGTCATACAAAGTTTCAAGAATTTGGTCATATCAAGTTTCAAGAGTGGTCTTACCAAGTTTCAAAAGTTTGGTCATACCAAGTTTCAAGAGTTTGGTCATACCAAATTTCAAGAGTTGGTCATATCATTTCAAAAAGATGTTTACAATTGCTTTCTCCATTGAAACTAATAAAATAGTTTTCTCTTATGTAAAATTCTCTATTTTTTTAAGACAAACAGTGTTTTAAGTTTTTCTTTCAAATGCTTGGGGTTAAGCAAATATAACTTTTGAGCTATATAAATTCAGTGGAGTTATTTATCAAGCTTTTTAACCCAGCATGTGTCGTTTCCCATGCATTGGTAGTAATTGTCTTAATTTGATTTTCAGTAGTAAAGAAAGTATGGTTAGAAATGTGCTAAGTAGTGGTGAGGTAGGGTGTAGTGATCATGACCTCATTAGTTTCGATCTGTATTGTTTCACAAAGATTTCTTTAGCTAATAAACTGGTTTTAGATTTTAAGAATGCTGACTTTGCTGCACTTCAGGATAATTTGTCATTCAACTGGACTACTTTGCTCCATGAATTAGATCCTTCTAAAATATGGGATGTTTTCCGAACTATAGTTTTGGAGGGTGTAAATAGGTTTGTCCCATTAAAGAAAGTATGTTGGCGTAATCGGGCAGTGTGGGTGTCTCGTGAGGCATAGTTGTGGCATAGTTATCAAATCTGTGAGTGTCCTGCCGAGCTTGCTAGGTATAAGGATCATGAAAAGTTCACACAGGGTTTGATAAGAGATACTAAAGTGCTTTTTGAAAAACGTTTGTCCAAAGAGGTTAAGATTAATCCTAAGTTCGCTCAAAGCAACAACAAAAAAAACAAGGAGGTTGTTGGTCCCTTCAGGGTAATGATGGTGTTACTATCAATAGTGGTAAGGATATGACTGAGGTTTTGAATGACTACTTTGTATGTTTTTACTAAGAAGTCCTTTGCTGATGATGTTGTGGAGTATCTTAGTGTGCACTCTCCATTAACCATTAAGGATGTAGATTTTTCAGTTAATGTTGTGTCTAAGAAGTTGAAGGGTTTGATTTCAAATAAAGGACCCGGTCCAGATGGTATATATCCTGCTGTTTTACGTGAGTGTTCTAATGTTCTTTCTGTTTCCCTTAGCATTATCTTTTTAAAGTGCTTTGACATTGGTGTCGTTCCTAGTGATTGGAGAATTGCAAATGTCACTACAGTTGCCCTGTTACTATAGGCCAGTGAGTCTTACTAGTGTTGTATGCAAGGTCATGGAGTCCATTGTTAAGGATGTTGTAATAGATCATTTACTGGTCAATGGTTTGTTGAATTTTTCCCAGCATGGGTTCTTACCTAAAAGGTCTTTCGTTTCTAATATATTAGAATTTCTTGATGATGTTACTAAACAAGTTGATTCGGGTCATAATGTGGATGTTATCTATTTAGACTTCCAAAAAGCATTTGTTAAGGTTCCGTTAGCTCATCTTGAAAACAAGAGCGCTTGGTGTGGGAGGGAAAGTGTGCCACTTGGATACATTTTTGGTTAATTGTTAGGTCACAAAGAGTTGTTGTTAATGGTGAAGTATCTCCATGGGAGAAGGTTACAAGTGGTGTTCCGCAGAGTTCTGTATTGGGTCTGCTTCTTTTCTTAATCTTCAAGAAAGGGATCTAGGTGTTGTTTTTACTAGTAATCTGAAGCCTTCTAAACAGTGTGCTTTAGCAGCTGCAAGGGCAAATAGGATGCTTGGTTTGATTAAAAGAAAGTTGTTTTGTTTTCTTGGTAGAGAGGTTGTCCTTAATTTGTGTAAGCATTGTCAGGCCTCACCTTAAGTATACTATTAAGGTTTGGAGTCCCTTTTATGAGAAGGATAAGTTCATTTTAGAGCACGTTCAGCAAAGAGCCCCTAGACTTACTCCCAAAGTAAGGAATCTCTTTTATTAATCTAGGTTGCAAATTCTTGGTTTGACCACGCTTGAGTTGAGAAGAGTACATTGTGATATGATTCAGGTTTTAAAGTTCCTATCTGGTAGTAGTGCTTTGACCTGTTATTTCTTGCATGTTTCAGCTAGTCCTCATGTGACACATGGTCACAGTTTGAAGTGAACCAAAAAGTTATCACGGATAGATATTCAGCATTTTAGCTTTTCGCAAAGAGTTGTTAATGAGTGGAATGGTTTGCCTGAGTGGGTAGTTAGCTCCAATTCTGTGCACAATTTCAAAGTCAACATTGATAACTTCTTTACTAACTCTGAGTGTCTTTGATTTTTTTTTATCTTATTTTTTTATGGTGGTGGTGGGGTAGTTTGGGTTTTTCATGGGGTGATTCACTCTTCTTAGCTTGTTATCTTCTTAATATGTTATGTTATGTGTGATCTGAGGCATTTGTTTAGCTGACTCCTACAGAAAAGGGGAGATTTTTTTATGTGTTTAATGTACTGGGATGATTTATATGCCCTGGGTATCTGGTTTTAAAAATTAATAGTACCATTTTCCAAAGCAGTTATGTACAAAAAAGATAATTGGCAAATCTAATTCTTTACTTTTAGAATTCAGTTGGTAAGTAATTAAAAAAACACAAGATAAATTTTATTTTTCAATTAAATATTTGTCTTTAATGTTCATCTTGTGCTTAGACAAAATGATATGAGTTTCCAATTTATTTTCCCAAAATCCTGGGTCAGTAGAGCCATCCTTAAAGAATTGTTGGTTTGGAGTTACCCAATTTGTTGAAAAAATGTGGGTAGGTAGGTTGAGAAAAAATTTGTTTCCTTCTTTCTCAAAAAAAACAAACAGCCAATACGATAAAAAAAGAAGCCAATTTAATAAACAAACATCTAACATGATAAACAATAGATCGTTGTATGCTATCCTGTACATAATTATTTTCCATGTGCAACCGAAAACTGGGGCTGATTATCATGTCTCAGTTAGAATACAAACACTAAAGAAATGATTTTTTAATCTTGAAAAGCAAAAAGTGTGTGATTATATTATTACTGAAGGTGTAGTGGTACGGTGGTTAAGAAGTCTTGCTCGAGTGAGAAAGATACCAAGTTCAATTCCTGTTGGGAGCGCTGCATTGTGCCCTTGAGCAAGGTACTTCACTCCGATTGCTCCAGTTCACTCAGCTGTGAATGAGTATCATTAGTGTATGTGTCTCCATTTCTGGCGGAAACTTTGCACTTATTCAGTTTCCACCCCAAGTGTAGATTTGGTGATATCTATCTCCAGAATAGTCTTCTGAGAATGTCCCCCCCTATGCCTCAATTGTTTTTATTTTAACCATTCTTCTGAGAGTGGACTGAAAATAACCTTTCCATTATTGGATGTATGATACATAATTCATACACGCATCTGGTCCACTACATGCACTGCCGAAATGGGTAACTGTCAGCTTTAATGCATCGCACAAAAATCATACCAATCAAAATGATATGTTTGGGTTTTTACTCAAATATGTTATTTCTACAAGATTGTTCTTCTTTATTGTTTCAATTTATGCCTTTAGACAAGACTTTTTTTTGGTTATTGAGAATGTGTATTATACATTTTTCCATGCACAGTAGACTATTACGTTGACAGAAAATGCTTTCTTCTACAGTCTGCAGTACCTGTTTAGTACTTTACTGTGGTAAACAAGAGAGGCTTTTCCTATTTTGATGTACATGTATTGAAGTTAAATACTAACTGTGTGCGCCGCTGAACGTTTCAAGGAATAAAAAGTTATGCTTTCCCAGTATAAATTTCAAATATGTTTACCCAAATTGATACACTAGTTTGAATACTGAGTACTTACGTTTTTAAGGTAAGTTAATGGTACTGCCATTTTATGATTTCTGAATTATTTTGTTTAATATACTGATTGAAATAAAAACTTTTCAGTTAGCATGGCTGAACCAACCAAACCAACAATTGTTTGAAGATGGCCTAGGCAGGAAAGTGTTTTATTCCACTTTCTAATTAAAAAAACATTACTCAGGCTGCTGCTTACAGAGTTCGTGGAAGAAAAATGAATACAAAACAGTTATACCCCTTTGGTTAGAGATGGCATTACTTAATGTCAGGCTTTTGATTTGGGAAAATGTGAATGCATATTGGTGTATATTCCAGTTCTGTAAAATTGATGTTAGGTTTTTTAACTCTCTGCTTTGTCATCAATATCAAATAAAAACTATCTAGGCTAGTTCCAAGCATGACTACTTCCTGTTCCAAGACACAAAACAAAGGCACATTGAAAAACATGACTGAAACATTTTTTTCTACTTACTCTAATAGGTATGCAGAGATTTGGTCCTATGAACACAAACTGCAACAACATGAATGTGATGGCCCCTCAACCAGTTCGTACAACCCAAGCAAATAACTTTGAAAGTAGACAACAACAAACTGGTTATCAACAAAACAGTAACCAAGGTAAAGACTACTTTATCATGAAGACTGGGCCCTGTTCCAAATTTAGACCATCATGTATGCATCTGTGATGTTCATTCCATGGCATGACATTTAGATTAATGTACAAGTTTCAATTTCTTCAAAAAGTAAATCATGAGTCATGTTGGTGACCAATTGTAGTCAAGGCTTACACAAAATTTGTCAAATATTTGTCAATGCTTTTGAGATATATCAGGCAATTGTTTTCAAGTTGTTTTGGTTTTAAAGGTTACAGAACAGCTTGTACTTCTTGGTCAAACAAAAGTAAGATTTGTTGAATATTTTCATTCACTTTGCAGGATTTATGGGTCAGATGAATGGTACAGTACCTCCAGCACCCAACCAGGAACTGAGAAACATGGTGTACCAATCCATGAACATGAATGACCAAGCAGGGAAACAACATCCCACCCAAATGCAAGCTGTTGCTCAAAATCCTATGAACATGCAGAACCAGCCACCTCCAAATGTCTACCTCCAGGTAAATAATTCCACATGTGCAATTTTACCTTTATAAACACTTGTTTGTGTTAGAAATATTCTTCACATGATTATCATGACATCACAATGTTATCTTCTAGAGATGAGCACAAAGGTCATTCTCTAGAAATGAGCACAAATAGCATCTTCTAGAGAAGAACATAAATGTTTATCTACTAGGGATGAGCATCAATGCAATCTTCTTGAAATGAGCACAAATGTCATCTTCTAGAAAAGAAGATAAAAGTGTATCTACTAGAATGAGCATCAATGCAATGTTCTGGAAATAAGCACAAATGTCGTCCAAAGAAAAACATAGAAGGTAATCTACTAGAGATGAGTATCAATGTAATCTTCTAGAAATGAGCACAAATGACATCTAGAGAAGAACATAAACTTTATCTACTAGAGACGAGTGTCAATGAATGGTTCTAAAAATGAGCACAAATGTCATCTTCTAGAAAAGAACTTAAAAGTGTATCTACTAGGATGAGCATCAATGCAATCTTCTAGAAATGAGCACAAATGTCATCTAGAGAAAAACATAAAAAGTAATCTACTAGGGATTAGCATCTATGCATTATAGAAATGAGCAGAAATAGCATCTTCTTAAAAATAACATGAACATTACCTACTAGAGATGAGCATCAATGTAATCTTCTAGAAATGAGCACAAATGACATCTTGAGAAGAAGATGAATGTTATCTACTGGAGATGAGCATCAATGTATACTTCTAGAAATGAGTAAAAATGTTATCTTCTATAGAAGAACATAAAGTTTACCTTTATGTTCAATGTCAATGTAATCTTCTAGAAATAAGCACAAATGTCATCTTCAAGAGAAGAACATAAGGATAATTACTACAGATGAGTTTTAATGCAATTTCTAGAAACGAGCACAAATGTCATCTTCTAGAATAGAACCTGTATATTATCTGCTAGAGATGAACATCAGTGTAAGCTTCTAGAAATGAGCACAAATGACATCTAAAGAACATAAACGTTATCTACTAGAGATGAGCATCAATGTAAGCTACTACAAATGAACACAAATGTCATCTTTTATAGAAGAATATAAAGTTTATCTACTAGAGATGAGCATCAATGTCAATGTAATCTTCTAGAAATAAACACATTTGTCATCTTCAAGAGAAGAACCTAAACGTTTATCTACTAGAGATGAGTATCAATGCAATTTTCTAAAAATGAGCACAAATGTCATCTAGAGAAAAACATAGAAGGTAATCTACTAGAGATTAGCATCTATGCATTATTCTTGGATATAAACACAAATGTCATCTTCAAGAGAATATCATAAAAGGTCTTCTACTATCTGTTGAGCATCAGTATAATCTTCTAGAAATGAGCACAAATGTCATCTTTGAGAGAAGAATATTAAAGTTATCTATTAAAGATGAGCATCAATGTAATCTTTGAGAAATGAGCATCAAAGGTCATATTTCTGTTCTTTAGATTCTATTTCAGTCAAGCCTTGCATGAAAATTGTTTCACAAAACATGAACATGGAAAATAATTCACAGATGGCTGACGGTTTTCAGGCCAATATAACGAAGTACTGGATAATTGATTGGGTGGGACATAATTTTTTTAAATTTACAAGTATCAAGATTATAAACACAAAATAAAGGTGTCTTGCAGGAAAAGGCTTTTCTGTTGATGTGACAAATTAAGGTCATTTTCAAGTGGCAAGAAAATGGCCCGAGAAGCTTAACCCTTACTCTCCCAAGGTTCCAAAAATAGAATAAACTATTTCTGAAATTTTTGGAAAGAGGATTTTTTCAGCACTTTCTGTTCCATTTGTACCAAAACAAGTTCAACTTTTATGAAAGCTAACATGTTGAACTTTCCAAAAATGTGCATATTTCCGAACTCAAATATGCAAATTAGGTCATTGAATTAGCATATTAGGTCTCCAAAAATTATATCTTTATGACACGCTTGTGCCTTGTGGCTAAATAGCAAAAAAAATATGGATAAAATTTCTGAATCGTCCTTGGAAAGACCTTTCATTTGATACTATTCATGGATTTTTAGGAATCAGAAGGAAAAAAATGACGCAAATATGAAAAATTGGGTACATTTTGACCTAAAAATTATCCCCAATTCTGTGAATAATCTATCTAATGGCACTAAATTTTCCAAAAAAATGCATTTTCCCCTTCTATGATGTCCAAAACTAATAGAATGCAGAAAAACAAGATGTTTACATCATCATTTGCAAAAAATGAAATAAGAAATTATGCAAATGAATGCAAATTAGGTCATTTACCTCATTTATTATGCACGAAAGTGTTTTTTGTTTATTTCTGACCCAATTTCAGCCATTACAAGCTTCACAGCTACTTTTATGTTGATAGACTATGCTGATTATCTATTGGACACTTACTTCTGTTCATTCCACATGGAATTCATAAGAAATGTTTGCCGAAAAGGTCCAAATTTGTAAAGTCTTCTGCTATACCTTGTTGCTGCAAATAGAATAAAAAAAAATTTAAAAAAATTGCATCTATATTCATTCAACTTACTTTAGTTTGGTCTTCCCATAACCAGTTACCGAAGACCTCGTGTCGATCTCGGTCACTCTCCACCAGTACTTCCCACAGATGATAGTCTTTATCTGCTGCAGGGATGACCTTCGACCGTTGTATCTCCTGCAGCCGAGCGTTCCGCTCTTCCTCCCTGGTTTTGAAGGCAGCTTTTTCCGCTGCAGTTGGATTTTCTTTGAGTGGTGATGGTGGCGAGACTGCAGCGGAAGGCCTGGAAGAGGGGCCTGGGCTCATCTTCAACTGTCTGTCCCTCTTCCGCTTGGGTTGGGGAGTAGCGGGCGGCTCGTCCTCTTCAAGCATACGCATAACATGTTATCGCATAACATGTTATTGTGGTTTCTAGTAGCGGGCGGCTTGTTCTCTTCAAGCATACGCATAACATGTTATCGCATAACATGTTATTGTGGTTTCTAACCTGCCCCACAATTTTGTGGTAACCGTGGGGACAGACTTTTACAGCCGGGAAGCCCGGGGGTACATACAGGGGTCCAAAATGTTTGTTTTATCGATCTAGTCATCACCACAACAGTGGCATAGCCAGGGGGAGGGGAAAAGGATCATGGTCCTAAAAAATGGGGCATAAAAATAATGTACGGTACTAGGTTTATATACAAGCATTTTCTTCTAAATGGGCCTGGGGCACCCCAACATGTGTATTTTGCCTAGCATGGAACCCCTACTCCACTTTCCCCATAAAATTGTGATTTTGCCCTTGAAATAATGGAACTTGGATTTTGTGATATTGGGAATACACATATTTCAGTAGGCCTAAATTTACAATTTTGCCATTGGGAAATACATATATTTCAGTCCATTTAGAAATGTTATTATTGGGGTTCAGCTTTCATTTCTTTCATCCGGGCTATTATAGAAAGGACCTAAATCCTTTTTTTTATATGTGATTTTAGTGTCCCTTTTACTTGTTTATCGTAAAAAGCAAAAAATCCCCGCTAATTTATCATTAGAATTCTATAAGCCTTATTTTATTACTACACATTTACAATGTAGTACTTTCGCTATTTTTGGAAGAAAACACTCACCAACTCCGTAATTTGGAACAGATCACTATCCATCTCAGCAGGCTCTATATTCTCCTCTTCCTTAATCTGGTCAAGTTCTGGTACATCTTCTTCATCAGAAGTACCTTCCGGCCCCTCTAAGTCATCATTATTCTGAAGAAAACATAGGAGTCGGAAGGCACGTTCGACGTTGTAACTTGTATTTCGCCATTTTGTGATGTCGAATGTGCGAAGAAAAAAAAAAGAAAAAAAAAGACGCAAATTGACGTCATCATCAGAGACCTTTTAGGCACGTAGAGGGGGTGCATCTGTTATTGTAATACTTCGTCTCAACGATCTATTTCTCCTCTACCCGTAGAGATTTTAAAAATTCCAATACAATATTTGGGCCGTTTTTTATATTCTTTTCATCAAAAAAGGTCAAAAATGGCCCAAAATCACAAATTTGGCATATTTTCTCCAACAAAACACAAACATTGACCAAGTACAAGTAAAAATCGTGTAGCAACCAACAATTCAAACTATCTTTATACTTTACCTGAAGAAAAAAAAATAGAAAAAATATTCACGTATGACATTCGTCTTTCAAAAAAAAAAAAAAAATGCTGTTTTTTTAAAAAATCCACTTTTTTGTAACGATTTTACTCAAAAAATTTAAATCTAACCCCCCAACAAAATAACCATATTATGAAAGATCTATTTAATCTGGTTTGAATGAACTTATTTGCAGCTCTATAGGATTTTGGGAAGGTACTCAAAAACATTTTTGGAAAATGGATCGTAACTGTCACGGTCACCGTGACGCTGGGAGAGTAAGGGTTAATAATCAGTTTGCAAAAAATGGCCAGTCGAGAGAGAACATGACTCACTAGCAGAAAATCTAGTATTTATAATTATCTGAGTCGCTTATTACTCTTACCATAACATCTTCAAATATGAAATCAGATTTCAATATCGATTACCTCACATCTGGAATTTATATTTTTTCATCAGCCTGTTCAAGAGATGAATAGTATCATGTCCCAACCAATGACCCATCCTCCAGTGTATCGAGCTACATTCACATCAAGCGGATTGGTAAAAGAAAAAGACTTGTTCACAAAGGGTAATCAAGTTAAAGTGGAAGATCAGCAAACAGTAATGAAGCAGCCAAGGGATTAGAAGTAGAAAAAAAATACTTTCTTTCCAGTATGAATATGCAACTATTGATCTATGCAACTTTTCAAACTTAATGTTTTGTTTCTCCATTATTTTGATAGAAAATACTTGCCTTCTAGTATGAATATGCAACAATATGTAGACAAACTAGATTTTTGTTTCTTCATTGTTTTAACCTCAATCTTTTTTAGTTTTAAAATGTTTTTTAATATTAGATTGCAAGCATTGTCCTGGTATGGGTTAAGAAGCATTATTTTGTTATGGGTGGGTGGATGTAGCAGGTAGGAAATCTACACACAAATTACAGGAAGAAGTGGATGGGGTGTTTTATTAAGGAGTAAGGTATTGTGATTTCAAGAGAGGGGTTTTGTAAGCAAATGGCAAACTCATTTGGTACAACTGTTAATTAGGAATTTTATTTATAAATTGTTCTTTCAAACAATTCAATTTATAGTACTAAAAACTTCTGCATTAATGATAGTAAATTGAACTATTTTATTCAGATTGTTCTATAGCTAATGTATTACAGCTAAATGTATGAAAAATTGTATAAGTTTTATTTGTAAATAAGTAATTTTCAAACTCTATATGAAAAGTGAGCAGTATAGCTTATCACTGGAGATTTTTGCAAAGAGCCAAATTCGTAGGAGGCCAGAGTCCTCACGTATATAAAACCAATGCAATTTTATGCCATTCAAAGTATTTTAAAATTTGTTAACATTTAGCTATAATACATATTTTGTCTTGTATTTCCAACTTTATTTCTTATCAGAATTCCTGTGTTATTGTCAGCCATTTTTCTAATGGATTTTCAGCTTAGTAATTTTTTGCATTTTTAGCAAAGTTTACGGAGTGATGGCCATTATCATATTTCAAATGCAGTTATCCCCACAGGTAACAAATAGATAAAAGTGCTTGCCTAGATTTACTTTACTGATAGTTGAAGCGGTAGAATACACACTTCTCTGCTTTGGAAATAAACTTATGCGCTTATGCAGAATTGTATAATTGGCCATGAGTGATAAACACAGACAACTAATTGATGGGATACGAAACTTGTAGTATTCAGATTTGTCTTTCAACATGTGAATTAGTAAAAAAGGTGCTGAAATTACAAGAATCAATTTCAAAACAATTTGAAATACCTTGCAATATGCTTGGTCTAAATGTTAAGCTTGCTTTTTAGGTGGTTTTTTTTAGGTATTAAACAGGGTCCATCTGGTATCTGTTTAAATGCTCAAAAAATGTAACTAGCGAAGAAATAAAGGTAACTGGAATGAATTAATGCCTATTATGTTCTATGTATATATCTACATATATATATATATACATATATGTATATGTATGTATGTATGTATGTATGTATGTATGTATGTATGTATATATATATATATATATATATATATATATATATATATATATATATATATATATATATATATATATATATATATATATATATATATATATATATATATATATATATATATATATATATATATATATATATATATATATATAATATCACATTGAATACAAGTTATACTATACTGCCATGCTTGCTACCCTGGGTTTCATGCCACACACGCTCAGTGCAGCAATCTTCAGGCAAGTGAATGATCAAAATGTACTAAACAGACAAAAGCTATTTCTTCTTCAATCGTGATTGAAGAATAAAAAGCTTTTTTGTATTTTTTAATAACTTGTATTCAATATGATATTTTTGCTCTACTTCAGTATCGAGCACTTAACTGCTGCAAGTGATTAACTATAATTGTGATATATATATATATATATATATATATATATATATATATATATATATATATATATTATATTTATAAATATATATATATATATATATATATGCATATATATATATATATATATATATATATATATATATATATATATATATATATATATATATATATATATATATATATATATATATATATATATATATATATATATACATCATATTCATATATATATATACATCATACATATATATATATACATCAAACATACATACATACATATATATATACATATATATACACATATATATACATCAAACATACATACATACAAACATATATATGCATATATATATATATATATATATATATATATATATATATATATATATACATCATACCTACATACATATACATACACATATATAAATGTATACATAAATATACATATATACATCATACATACATACATATATATATATATATATATATATATATACATATATATATATATATATATACATCATACATACATACATACATATACATACATACATACATACATACATACATACATACATACAAATATATATTGTTATATATTGTAATATATATATATTGTGTTTACTATACAAAGAGCTATATCTGTTGTCAATTTACAAAGAAATGTATTATATTTATGTAAAGTATATATAAAATCAATACGTATGTATTTAAGATCTTTTAAAGCTTCATTATTTTCACAATGGCTTCAGAGTTGTCTTATATAAAATAATTTAAAACTTTACTGCTTCTTGTTACTTGCCAATTTGTTTTGAGTTAAGATTACAATTTGAAAACCTTGATTTCTACTTATGAAGTTATTAACAAATGTTCTATTTGTTTTTATGATAAACAGCTTTTTAGTTGGTGTATGCCATACTTTACAAGATTTCAAATTTACCATTGATTGGTAAATCTAAAGGTTTTAAGATAGTATAAAATATAGTATCTATTTAAAAACTTAAGAAGATTGTGATTAATATCATAGAGAGTCCTTTATATATAGTTTCTCAATCAAAATTTAAAAAGGGGGGTAGACACTTGAACATATTTATATCAATTTAAAATAAGTAACAATTTATCAGTAAGTCATATATCTCCATGTGTAATAATGAAATTGTATGTGATAAATAAGCCTTAATGATAATGAAAGGCCATTTTATATGGATAAAGACAAAGGCCATTTTTTAGAGATGAACTCAAAAGGCCATCATTTAGGAATTAACACAGAAGCCATTTTCTAGGAATGAGCACAAAGACAATCTTCTAGGGATAAAAACAAAGGTCATCTTCTAGGAATGAGCATAAAGGTCATCTACCGATGAGTGCAAAGGTTATCTTCTAGTGATGAGCACAAAGGCTATCTTTTAGGAATGAGCCTAAAGGCTATCTAAGAATAAGTACAAAGGCCATCTTCTAAGGATGAGCATAAAGGCTATCTTTTAGGAATGAGCCTATTGGCCATCTAGGAATAAGTACAAAGGCCATTTCTAGTGATGAGCACAAAGGCTATCTTTTAGAAGTGAGCCTAAAGGCCATCTAGGAATAAGTACAAAGGCCATTTCTAGTGATGAGCACAAAGGCTATCTTTTAGAAATGAGCCTAAAGGCCATCTAGGAATAAGTACAAAGGCCATTTCTGGTGATGAGCACAAAGGCTATCCTTTAGGAATGAGCCTAATGGCCATCTAGGAATAAGTACAAAGGCCATTTCTAGTGATGAGCACAAAGGCTATCTTTTAGAAATGAGCCTAAAGGCCATCTAGGAATAAACACAAAGGCCATCTTCTAAGGATGAGCATAAAGGCTATCTAGGAATGAGCACAAAGGTCATCTACCAATGAGTACAAAGGCCATCTTCTAGGGATGAGCACAAAGGCTTCTAAGAATGAGCACAAAGGCCATCTACCAATGAGTACAAAGGCCATCTTCTAGGGATGAGCACAAAGGCTTTCTAAGAATGAGCACAAAGGCCATCTATGAATAAACAATGAGCATCTTTTAAGGATAAGCATAAAGGCCATCTAGAAATAAACACAAAAGCCATCTTCTAGAGATGAGTACAAAGGCTATCTTTAGGGATGAGCACAACGGTCATCTTCTAGAATAAACACAACGGCCATCTTCTAGGATGAACACAACGGTCATCTTCTAGGATGAACACAAAGGTCATCTTCTAGGATGAGCACAAAGGTTACCTAAGGGTGAGTACAAAAGCAATCTTCTAGGGATGAGCGCAAAGGTTATCTTCTAGAAATGAGCATGAAGGCCATCTAGGAATTAATACAAAGGCTGTCTTTTAGGGATGAGCACAAAGGCCATCTTCTAGGAATGAAGTCAAGAGTCATTTTCTAGGAATAAATAGTGAGGCCATTTTATAAAAAAAATATTTCTAAATCTTAATCAAAAGTTGGCATTATGTTAATTTTGAGCAGCTGTATTTTCAGTTTCCATGTGGTTTTAATTACTAGCCCCACAATATCTGGCAGATTTTTAATTAAACACTTATTGATTATCACTTGTGTGTGCTTATTGTATACAATTTTAAGGCATAGTTTAAGATTTGCAGGTAGTTTTTCATCAAATGAAAAGGGCAACCTTTTAGTCACATAAAAATAAATTCATACAAATAAAATTTTACAGACTTGAGCAATACCTACACAGTAATTACCAATATCTATGCATCTTTTTATAAGTTTTTCTCCATCGACATGTCAGCTTAAGCCATACTTGCCTTGTTATTTGTAGTTTGGAATACAATTGCCAGACTATTTGTATTCTTACAATGCACCAAAGAAATGAACCTTTGTTCTTTCATGTAAATGCATTCCAGAACCTCATCTTGATTTTCATGTTAAATTGTATATACAAATGAATTCATACAAATCTGTGATATATTTAGCAATCTAAAATGGGTTTTTTTAACTTTCTTAAATGTACATGCACAAATATGTAAAAAGAAAAGTTTTTAACTATTTCAATACGGATTATTTCAAGTTCTTATATAGTTATATTTTAAGAGTTTATGTACAATTATATTTCTCAACCCTTACACATTAAATTTGTTTTTACCGTTTGTTGTAAGTTCAATTATCTGCTTGTATTTTCCGTTAGGTTCATTATAAATGTAAGTTGTGCACATTTACAACTGAGAATTTTCTAATGTCAGGGTTACACCTTTCATAGATACAGGCCACAAATGTGCAATTACTTGAATTTACCTTCCTTTATCATTCTTGTTTTAGTTATCTGTCATATTATTTTAATTATTTATTTATTTATTTATTTATTTACATATGTTTTCATTTACGTTTTCATTCTGTTCCTTCACTTGAAAAGAAAAATAAAATGGTTGAAAATCTATATTCTTACTCTCTTTCACAATTCTTGCAAATGTATCATTTTACAATATAGAGTACAAATGATGTGTGATGAAGATGCTCCAGATGATTTTTATCTGTTAATCAACACAAGTTTTTTAAATTGATAGGTATAAGGACTTCCCAAAGACATTTGCCTCAAGTTAACAAAAACCAGCTGCATAAATTCATGTTTAGTAGTGCGGGATAAGAAAGTGCTATCATCCGTGAAAAGAAATGAGAGATATCACTGGAGACATTAAACATGTCCAGGAACTCACTAAGTGATGCCTGTAAGGAAGTGTGAATTAATGTCTCTGAGTTACGAAATAAGCCTTACTACCATAGCAATGCGCTTACTAGGTGGGGCAAACAAACCTCAAAACCGCAATTGTGCATTACCAATGCATTGACAAGTAGATGTTCACGAGGCCTGCCACAAGCTTTGATCCATTTATGGCACTTCTTTGGATCTTGAGAGTTTTTAGCAAAAGGATAAATTAAATTCAGTTTGTTAAGTGTTCAAAGTAACAGCAATCAGATTTAAACACCCACAGCACAATTTAGGTTCACCATTTTGCTGTCACAGTGTGTGCAGAAATTTGTTTTCTACAGTAAATTGCATTGCCTACATGAGCGTGTGCCACTAGCTGGTTGTACTGTACCAGTACCACATAGGATGTTTGCCCCTCTTAGATATGCAGATTTGTTACTAGGCAAATTCATGCGGTGATTGGTTGAAAAAGTTGCCAATCATCTAACTCAAGACAGGTTAATTATCAGTCAAAGAAACCAAAGATCTGAGATTGTCTTGTCAAGTTCATCTTATATAAAAGAAACAAAACTAGTAGAGAAAGCATTCAAAAATATTCTTCTGATATGGAAATATTTATGTTTTGAGATGCATGTAATTTGTGTAGAAACAACTGAAATGAGACTAGTTGTGATATCACATCCTCAAGATTCCTCAAAGTCTTTATGTATTCTATCATATTTTCCCTGCAATCTTGTGGCTTAAAAACAATTGGATATCTCAGGAATGTAGAAAAACATAATCTAGTTAGGATTATCAACCTGAAGAGTTTGAGAAAAAAAGTTAGAATAATTTTTCTTAAAATGCATTGACAATTGTTAAGAAAGTGAGGATGATGATGCCAACCTAAAGAAATATTACTACACCCATCATACGCAACTTCTATGCATAATTTTGTTCCTGATGAAGTCTTTTTATTTAAGATAAACTTGCTTGACCACTAAATTAATCCTTTAATATATTAACAACACAATGAATGAGTATCCTAGCCATCAAACAGAAGAACCTCTTTGAGATAAGATGCCCTGCTTCCCTCTTCAATGTTGGTGAATGCCTAAAGATGTTGAACTTGGGAAGGAGTTAAACTTTCAAGATATTAGTATTAGAATAAAAAAATCAATTTGTGTCAAAACAAATTGTCCAAGACTATGGCTAAATAAGTAGAAACAATTCCTTAAGTTTTTTGAAGAAGCAATCTGAAAAATTACAATTGTAAACCATCTTTGGCCCATGGGCAAAGACCAAAAATACATAATATTGTTGCCAAGGACATCGCTACCCCTCCGCCTACTGTCCTCCATTCGCCTACCGTCCTCCATTCGCCTACCGTCCTCCATTCGCCTACCGTCCTCCATTCGCCTACCGTCCTCCATTCGCCTACCGTCCTCCATTCGCCTACCGTCCTCCATTCGCCTATCGTCCTCCATTCGCCTATCGTCCTCCATTCGCCTACCGTCCTCCATTTGCCTGAACCCATACCTACCCACCTTTTGCCCCCACTCATCTACCAAATATACTTTTAGCCAATTCATCATTCCAACCTTCACTATAACCTCCACTCACTCAATTGCACCACACCTCCCTCCACTTTACCTCCTGATGATTATTGATATAAACAGAAAACATTAATGCTGTATTTAATCTGAAACTTCTGATAGAAAGATGCTTAACTTGATAATTTTCCTTATAAACCAGATAGGGCTGATTGATCAACCAAATCAGAATGAAAATTCATTGCAGATTGATTTGTACATCATCATAAGTTTCCACTCTGTTCACCCAAGCATTTATTATTTATATTTATATTCATCCCAAGACACTTAATTACAATTTTTTTTTAAACATCAGGCTCTATTAAGTTTTTTTCATGCCAGAAGATTATTCTCATTGCTAGTCATGTCAGGAATGCATTTGTTTTAAGTTCTTTCAAAAGCAAGAGCCTACACTTTAAATAAATTTCCTTTCACAAAAATAGTTGCAATTCCTTTCCAAGGGCAGAAATCTCATTCCCAGTAGCTGAACAATGCATAAGGTTGGACAGACAATGGATGTGGGTGGACGAAGGGCAAAGGTGTAATATCCCCTCTTCGCCAACTTTGTTGGGGAGGGGTTAATGTGTTTGTTTGTTAACGGCACCATGACAGCAAGGGTCAAATTGTGCCAGAGTGGTTGGAATGCCAGAGGTAGGAAGAAAATGAATACGAGTCTGAGAGAAGTATGGGGGCTAAGAGCCAGGAAGCTGGGATCGAAAGAGGAAATGCAGGGATGTAAAAGAAGGTTAAATGTAGGTAGAGTGGGAGTTGGGTGGGGGGGGGGGGAGAGGAGGACTGCTTATGGTTGCAGAGGGAGGCATGATGAAGGAAGGAGATATTTTATTTTTTTTTTTCTTTGGAAGAGCTTGGCTGTGGAGTTGTGAGGGAAGCTCTGGGGAGAATGTACAGGGGGCAGGCAAGTATGACGTGGTGGATTGAGGGAGCAATGGCAATTGTTGCAGAGGGGTGAAAAAGGGAGCCATGAAAGAGGTGGGAGTGAGCCAGTAAGGGGAGTGGGTGAGGTGGGTGTAACCCAATCATAAGGCGGGTAATGTGATACGTTGTCGATACAGATAAGATTGTGGATGGTGGGTTTGGTCAGAAAGGTGGGCTGGATGTGGATTTGTTATCAATTTGGGAGTCCCATGAAGTTTGCCAGCGGTCTTGAACAAGGGAAGCAATAAGCGGTTTGATGTCAGAAAGGGGCTAGGAGGAGGTTGAGGGCAAACTAAGCGGCTGAATCAGCTCTGTCATTGCTGGGGATGCCAACATGGCTGGGTATCCAGAAGAAAATAATACTTTTCCTGCAGAGAAAGGAAGGGGGAAGGGGGGAAGGAGTGTTCGGAGGAGGCAGGCGGGTTTTCCCACTTAAGGTTAAGCAAAAAGTAAGGACAGACTTGGAATCTGACAAGATGGCAAAGTGGCTGAGCAGGAGTACTCAATATAGTTGAGGGCGAGCAGGATGGCCTTGTCCTCGGCTGAGAAGATGGACGAGTAGTTGGGAAGCCTGCTACTAATAGTGTTGTCTTGGATGACGGCAGCAGCAGCTGTCTTGTTGCCTTCCTTGGAGCTATCAGTATAGATGGAGGTGTAGTTTGAGAGTTGGTCTTTGATTTGGTTGTGAAAGTTGATGAAGAGGTTGGGGTGGGTTTGGGTTTTGTGATGAGTGGAGAGGCCCAGGTGGCCCAGGGAGGAAAAGTGGGCCAGGAGGTGTCAAGAGTGGCGTGGTTGATGCCGAGATGGTGGAGGTCGAATTTGATGCGTAAGCTAAAGGGAGGCATAGGCTTTTAATCCTATCAAAGACGGTGGAGAAATTGGGATACCTAATGAGGTTGTAGACAGGGTTTTGGGTGTTGGTGAGGGCTTTAAAATAGTAGGAAAGGCTAAGCTTTCTACACCTTAGCAAGAAGGGGGCTTCTTGGCTGCAATATGAAGGATGGTGATGGAGGAGGTCCTGTAAGCCCCAGGCAAAGCCTGAGGGCTTTATTTTGGATGGTGTTGATGTGGTTGAGGTAAAGTAAGAGCTTGCAAGTGGTACAGTAGACAATATTGCTGTAGTCAAGCTTGGCACGAATGGTGAGAATGAAGAATTTGAGGACAGTGTGACCCCCAGTTTGACCCCAAGTGGTGTTGGAGAGGTAAAGAATGTTGACAGAGCTGTTGCATTTCTGTTTCAGGTTGGTGATATGTTGCTTGTAGGAGACCTTGGAGTCTAGGGTTAGACCCACAAACTTAGTGGGTCAACTTTAAGGATGTGATTGCCATTGAGCATCAGGTTTGGATTGGGGTGGAGGTTGTTGAAATGACAGAAGTGCACAGCCAGAATTTAAAACTGTTATTGTTGCAGCAGATTGGGGAAAGGAGTGTGAGGAACAAATGTGGTTGAGGATGGTGAGGATAGCCTTGTTGGGAAGGTGTTTCAGGAACTGGTAGGGAATATCATTTGGGCACTTGGATGTACAGCCAGCATCATAAATGGCTTTCTTTAATTCAGATAAGGTGAGAGGGGTGTTGTAGCTCTCGGTGTTGTCCGAGGGAAAAGTAATACTCTGGATTTCGTCGCCAGCTTTTTTGGCTTTGAAGACATTGAGGTAGTTTGCCGAGGATGAGATATTGCTAAAAGAGGTGGCGAGGCGATATAGCAATATCTATTTTCCTGGTGAGAAGATTACCATTCCAGAAGAGATGCAAGATGGGAGACTTGCCCATCCTGCCATGAAAGCTGTTAACCATACTCCAAAGCTTCTTAGTGGGGGTGTTAGTGGTGAGAGAAGAGATGAAGTTGTTCCAAGTGTTGGTTTTACTGTCCTTGATAGTGCGCCTGGCTTTGGCATGGCTGATGCGAAAGAGGTTGAGGTTGTGAGTGGTCGGGTTTGTTTTAAAGTTCCTGAGGGATTTTTTCCTGTTCTTGATGGCAGTTTTGCAGTCATCGTTGAACCTTGGCTTGGGATGGTTAGGGGTTTTAGGAATGGAGCAGGTGGTGATGTTGATAAGGATGTTACTGGAGTTTGACATGGGATCCCCACCCTCAAGGAGATGGGAGAGGTGAGTTGCAGAGGGTCTTGAAAAGGGGCCAGTTGGCTTTTTCAGGTTCCAGTTGGTGTATGGTCTGTGGGGGTTTGAAAGTTGGAGTGAATTATAAGAGGGTAATGGTCACTACCACAGAGGTCAGCAGTGACCATCCAGCTAAAATCAATAAGGAGGTTGGGGGAACAGATAGACAGGTCAATACAGGTGAGGGAGTCTGTGGCAGGGTGAAGGTAGGTCGGGAGTTGGTGTTAGAGTAGGGAGAGGCTGTTCTGTCAAGGGGTGTTTTGATGAGCTTGCCTCTGGGGGTGGTGGTATTGGAGCCCCACAGGGGGTTGTGGGCTTTGAAGTCACCAAGAATGATGAATGGGGAGGGGAGCTGAGATATGAGCTTGTTAAGGCTAGTTGACTGAACGTTGGTGTTGGGGGATATAGATAATGCAAAGAGTGAAAGTTTTGTGGAGGGAGATAGAGATACAGATGGCCTGAAGGTCGGTGTTCACATGAATAGGGCTGTGTGGAATATTGTGTCTAGCGAGAATGGAGATGCCCCACAGGCCCTGTCGGAGTCCTCTATAAGATGTTTATGGTAGCAAAAAAAGTTATTGAGGAATAATGGTCAGTGGTTTTCAAGGGTTCTTGTAGGAAGAAGACGACCGGGTTGAAGGAGTTGGCCAGAAGGTTAATTTCTTCCGAGTTGGCCTTAAGGCTCTTGATCTTCCATTGTATAATGTTGTGAGTGTAATTGTAATTGTTTCTGTTGTACGCCATAAGGAGGTGTGGGATTATCTGGAGGAAGATCTGTTGTGTCTGGGTTAACTTTTTTTTTCTTTGGATCTGTCCATGTAGTGGGAGTGGTTGTTTTTGAAAATTGGATGAGAAGTATGTTCGGTGGGTTCGGTAATCAAACAATCCATGTTCTTTTCAGTGTCATAACAGGTGGGTTTCGATGGTGAGCTGTTTGTTGATTTGTTGGCCTTGTTGGCTTGAGTTTAATGGTATTTGAGGTGTCGGGGTAGGGGACAGGTTCTTAGAAAAGAAATGAAAGTTGGAGAGAGAGGTGGTGGTGGAGGTGGTTTGTGTAATGGTGTGGCTGGGTTGTTGGCAAAGGCGATGGGCTTAGGACTCGGTAAGAAGAGCCGGGTGAGGTCAGTTTAGGCATGTGAGTCAGGTTTAGTTGTGTTAGGGGCAGTGGCGTGCGTAGCCAGAATTTTCATATTGAGAGGGGGGAAGAATTGAATTGGCCCAACATGACATTTAGTGGTGTAGTTTAGGTGACACCTAAGCGTCACTTCGAGCGCAAAACGCTGGACTTGTCGGCGTGGGGTCCATGGGCCCAGGGCTGGTCCAGTCCAGAGGGCAAAGCCCCCTTAAGCTCTCGTAAAATTGACATTTTGTATGTCGGCATAGTAAGAAGGTGTATTATACAAGTCAAAATTCATGTCAAAGAGGCACCATATACAAAACACAAAATTGCGTAAAGCGCAGGACTTGTCAGAGGGCAAGGGCCTTAGGGGTAGGGGGTAGCGGTCCAGTGGCAAAGCCCCCTTAAGCTCTCATAAAATTGACAT
Organism: Chiridota heheva; assembly: GCA_020152595.1. NCBI lineage: Eukaryota > Metazoa > Echinodermata > Holothuroidea > Apodida > Chiridotidae > Chiridota > Chiridota heheva. The sequence continues at coordinate 1,276,874 of JAIGNY010003850.1, forward strand.
TTTGAGGGCCAAAAAAGTATGTCATAACGCATAGTAAGAAGGTGTATTTACAAGTCAAAATTCATGTCAAAGAGAGCTATAATACACCATTTTCTAAAAAGTGCCCTTTTGAAATCTAAAAACATAATAAGCACCTGGAATGTCGAAGCTTTTTGAACCGATGGCACCAATTTGAACCGACGAAATAAAATCTGAACCAACAGATTAAAATATTAGGGGGAGGGGGGGAATCACCCCAATCTGTCTACGCCACTGTTTAGGGGGTGGTATTGGTGTTTGAGTAGACTGTGCTCGACTTGGAAGCTTTGGTGTGGAGGAAAGCGAGGAATTGCTTCCTGGCCTCCGGGTAAGTGGTGCTGGGATTAAGGGTTTTCAGTTTAATTATCTGTTTTTCCTTAAGCCAGGTGGGACAGTCTTTTTAAAAGAGGGATGGTTGGCTGGGTGAGTACCATCGCAATTGGTGCAGTGTAGGGTGTTGGTGCAAGAGGCGCTGTTCTGGTCAGAGGCTCCATAGTTGCCACAGCGCGCTTGGCTGCGGCAGGAGTTTTTTCCATTGCCATACCTCTGGAACTTATGACAGCGGAGGGTTGGGAATGTAGGAGGCAAGTAGGATTCTCAGATAGCTGGTAGTGATGTGGGCGGGGAGACTTAGTGGTAAAAGTCAGGAAGATGGTATTGGTTGGTGTTTCAGCACCGTTTTCTTGAGGACGAGGACGCGCCTCATCTTGGCAAGTTCCCAAAAGTCAAGTAGGCAAGGTCCCTGGTTCTGATGACAAAGAGTTCAGAAAAGTGACTGAAAATGAAAAGGATGCAAAAGTTTCTGGTGCAGTGGAAAAGTGCATAGTATCTGAGAGTATAATCAGAATGGACAAAGTTTGAGATGAACAAATAAAAATCTGGTTTGTTCTGGCCAAATGATTAAAAAATTTGGGACTGGGGCTAAGGAATGATAATAATTGCATAAAGGTGGTCATTGAATAAAATATGGATCTAAGGATTACATACTAGGAATTTTATATGTTACAAACTGAACCCAACATTAAAAAACCTGTTCAGTAAAATATGTGCAGCTTTTCTATAATTTTCCAAAATTTACAGAAGCATAAATTTCCATCTATATAACGTTAGACCTTTTCAAATCTGAATCGGCAATTTCCAAAAAAACAAAGCCACATGGCCAAGATGCATGTGTTCATCATGGACCAATGTATACTGGTGGAAACTTATTGACCAATCAAATACTGCCCAGAATCTTGACCATCTGTACAATTTACTCACGGTATGGGACCAAGCGTATGCAAAAACGTTTTCCAACACATGTACCATACGTACATTTAACATGAAAGAAATACACGCGCATATTACTGCTTACAAATTTTCCCTCAAAACTGCACCTAATTGGTTAGGAAACAAGGAAAAGTTCCACCAGTATTTGATTGGTCGAAGTACTAAAGAAATCATTCAGCTAAAAAAAGGGTCTATAGCCTAAACAATCTAGAATCTTGACAAAGTGTCTTTGTTTATCCACACCTAAAACCCAGTTTCAATGTGGCCATTGAAAATTAGGGACAATTCTTTTCTTTTGAAGCACCATTGTAGACAGGTAAGAGGGAAGGTGACACTATTTTTATAAAAATCAGTTTGGAAAATTATTTTTGATCAATTTTCCATCTCTCACCCACTCAATCCTCTTCACCCCTAGTGGAGCATAAGGCACCAACAAAGCTTTTCCATTCTGACCTATCCTGGGCAAGCCACTGCAAGTGTTCCCCTGGCCTTCATTTTTCCTCTATTGTCTGCCTCTGCTCCTCTTCCTTACGGCTTTCATTCCTGATCATCATACATTAGCATGCGAGACAGCGTTTGTGACGTCATGTGGAATATCTCTATAAGTGTGTTTGCTGCATCATATTATCAACAGTGGGGCATATAGGAGCATCCCTTTTTTCAGAACTTGCGAAGGGATGTATACCCACCCTACAAGACTTGCAAGGGGATGTATACCCCACCCCTACAAGACTTGCAAGGGGCTGTATACCCCACCCCTACAAGACTTGCGAAGGGATGTATACCCCACCCCTACAAGACTTGCAGGGGGATGTATACCCCACCCCTACAAGACTTGCAAGGGGCTGTATACCCCACCCCTACAAGACTTGTGAGGGGATGTATACCCCACCCCTACAAGACTTGCGAGGGGATGTATACCCCACCCCTACAAGACTTGTGAGGGGATGTATACCCCACCCCTACAAGACTTGCGAGGGGATGTATACCCCACCCCTACAAGACTTGCAAGGGGATGTATACCCCACCCTACAAGACTTGCAAGGGCTGTATACCCCACCCCTACAAGACTTGCGAGGGGATGTATACCCCACCCTACAAAACTTGCAAGGGGCTGTATACCCCACCCTACAAGACTTGCGAGGATGTATACCCCACCCTACAAGACTTGCGAGGGGATGTATACCCCACCCTACAAAACTTGCAAGGGCTGTATACCCACCCCTACAAGACTTGTGAGGGGATGTATACCCCACCCCTACAAGACTTGCGAGGGGATGTATACCCCACCCTACAAAACTTGCAGGGCTGTATACCCCACCCTACAAGACTTGCGAGGGATGTATACCCCCACCCTACAAGACTTACGAGGATGTATACCCCACCCTACAAGACTTGCGAGGGATGTATACCCCACCCTACAAGACTTGTGAGGGATGTATACCCCACCCTACAAGACTTGCGAGGATGTATACCCCACCCCTACAAGACTTGCGAGGATGTATACCCCATCCCTACAAGACTTGCGAGGGGATGTATACCCCACCCCTACAAGACTTGCGAGGGGATGTATACCCCACCCCTACAAGACTTGCAAGGGGCTGTATACCCCACCCCTACAAGACTTGCGAGGGGATGTATACCCCACCCCTACAAGACTTGCAAGGGGATGTATACCCCACCCCTACAAGACTTGCAAGGGGCTGTATACCCCACCCCTACAAGACTTGTGAGGGGATGTATACCCCACCCCTACAAGACTTGTGAGGGGATGTATACCCCACCCCTACAAGACTTGCGAGGAGATGTATACCCCACCCCTACAAGACTTGCGAGGGGATGTATACCCCACCCCTACAAAACTTGCAAGGGGCTGTATACCCCACCCCTACAAGACTTGCGAGGAGATGTATACCCCACCCCTACAAGACTTGCAAGGGGATGTATACTCTACCCCTACAAGACTTGCGAGGGGATGTATACCCCACCCCTACAAGACTTGCGAGGGGATGTATACCCCACCCCTACAAAACTTGCAAGGGGCTGTATACCCTACCCCTACAAGACTTGCGAGGAGATGTATACCCCACCCCTACAAGACTTGCGAGGGATGTATACCCCACCCTACAAGACTTGTGAGGGGATGTATACCCCACCCTACAAGACTTGCGAGGAGATGTATACCCCACCCCTACAAGACTTGAGAGGGGATGTATACCCCCACCCTACAAGACTTGAGAGGGGATGTATACCCCACCCCTACAAGACTTGCGAGGGGATGTATACCCCACCCTACAAGACTTGAGGATGTATACCTCACCCCTACAAGACTTGCAAGGGGAAGTATACCCCCACCCCTACAAAACTTGCAGGGCTGTATACCCCACCCTACAAGACTTGCGAGGAGATGTATACCCCACCCCTACAAGACTTGCAAGGGGATGTATACTCTACCCTACAAGACTTGCATGAGGATGTATACCCCACCCTACAAGACTTGCAAGGGGCTGTATACCCCACCCTACAAGACTTGCGAGGGGATGTATACCCCACCCTACAAGACTTTGAGGATGTATACCCCACCCTACAAGACTTGCGGGGATGTATACCCCACCCCTACAAAACTTGCAAGGGGCTGTATACCCCACCCCTACAAGACTTGCGAGGAGATGGCCCCACCCTACAAGACTTGCAAGGGGATGTATACTCTACCCCTACAAGACTTGCGAGGGGATGTATACCCCACCCCTACAAGACTTGCAAGGGGCTGTATACCCCACCCCTACAAGACTTGCGAGGGGATGTATACCCCACCCCTACAAGACTTGCGAGGGGATGTATACCCCACCCCTACAAGACTTGTGAGGGGATGTATACCCCACCCTACAAGACTTGAGGGATGTATACCCCACCCCTACAAGACTTGCGGGGATGTATACCCCACCCCTACAAGACTTGTGAGGATGTATACCCCACCCTACAAGACTTGCAGGGGCTGTATACCCCACCCCTACAAGACTTGTGAGGGGATGTATACCCCACCCCTACAAGACTTGTGAGGATGTATACCCCACCCTACAAGACTTGCGAGGAGATGTATACCCCACCCCTACAAGATTTGCGAGGGGATGTATACCCCACCCCTACAAGACTTGCGAAGGGATGTAAACCCCACCCCTACAGACTTGTGCCCATACCTAAAACAAGACTGACATATCATTTGCTCACACAAATTTCCCTAACAACTTGCCACAGGCAAAGAGACTTATTTTTCATCTTTTCAAACAGAAAAAACAACAAAAAACTTCACTTTTAACACTCTCTATTTACCAAGGCTTTTGGAGTCCTTTTGTATTATAATATAAAACAAAAGAAATATGTTTTCAAATAGCAAATCAATCAAATATTAAAAAGTAAGTTTTAAATCTTCTGACACTGAATACCAGTGTGCATTTTCACCTTACTACAAGTATAATATATTCAGCTTTATATTACTATGATTGAGTCATGTTCCTGTGCATGTTTATGCCCACCCTTCCCCCCACCCCCTATCATACCATATTAATGCAATTACTTATCATTGGCATGGTGAAAATTTCAAAATAAAATAACGCTATGGTATTTCCTCTGAATAACTTGATCTTTTAATCATTTTTAAAAATTACTTTTGCACATTTTTGCCATTTATTAGTAAAATAGTGCTTATAAAATCTAAGTTTTATTGATTATATAATGACAGATGCAACAAAATATCACCACACACTGTGTGCTATTACCAATAAATTGAGGTCATGATAAATTAGGGATATTTATAAGAGTTATACTTACCTTTCTTGCTATAAATATGCAATCTGGTCCAATCTAACGCACTCCTAACCGAACTTAAAACATAGTTAACAACCCAGCCCTAACCTCCATTAACACCTCTAACATCCCTCACTTAACATTCACCAAGGCCTGAACGAGAGGGGAGGCGGGCCAGGACGTATGGAAGGTAAGTATGACTCTCATAAATATCCCCACTACACTAGTGGGGTAAATTTACTCCCAAATCATATCTTACCTTCCATGCTATAAATATGCAATCAGATTGCAACCGAGGATCGGAAGGAAGGGGTTTAGGTTGAAAGCCCAAACAGATAGCTGGTCCTAATACTCGCACCAGTTTTATCCTACTTAAAAGGATGATAATCCTTATCCTCCTAAGGACGAAAAACCTCTGAATAGGAATTACTAAACCATAGTAAATAACTCCTAGTTACAGTCAAAGTGATGGATGTTAGAGGTATAATGGAGGTTAGGGCTGGGTTGGTAACTACATGTTAAGTTCAGTTAGAAGTGTGTCAGAATCAGATTGCATATTTATAGCATAGAAGGTAAGATATAAGTTGAAGTAAATTCATTTAAATGATCAATTGATTGATATAATCTATTAATACCATCAATAAACCCATATGATCAATACCCCAATATCATTAACAAAACGGATATTGCCAATACACCACGATATTGATATCATCAATAAATACTTTTGATATCATCAATACAGTAATATCATTATATTAAAATCAATACATGCATATCATAAATATAATGATATAATCAAATTATTGATATCATTAATTAATTGATATCATTTTTTATTGATATCATTATTTATCAATATCATTAAATTATCTGCAAATCATTGCAATGTGTCCATATTCATTTACCTTAAAGGATTAGTTTAGGGGTCAGGCATGTCCAAGTTTGTCTTATTTGAAAGAAAACTTCAATAGAAACAACATAGTGAAGAAAGCATTAATAAATCTTATTCCGTTAAGGAGATATCAACGTTTAAAGTTTGGTATCATTGTGTACAAATGACTGAAATTGGACTAGTTATGATGTCGTAGCCTTCGGATTCCTCAGTTTTATGCATTCTATTATATTTTGTGGCTTGATAACCATGGGATATGTCACAAAAAAAGTAGTATAATAACTGAATCTATAGGAAACAAGTTTGAGGGAAAATAATTTGATTAGTGAAATTTTTTAATAAACTCTCTTTTCAATACATTAACAATTGTTAAGAATGTGAGGATGAGGGCGCCAACCTACCATAGTAGACTTACTACATCAGTCATTTCTACACAGATAAGACAGAGCTTTAAACTTGAATATCTCCTTACTGAAATAAGATTTGTGAATACTTTCTTCATTATTTTGTTTCTTTTGAGTTCCTCTTTCATTCAAGATGGACATGCTTGACCCCTGAACTACTGTAATCCTTAAATGAGAATTCCAGTTACTGTCTCTACATGATGAATAACTCCAGCTATAAATTTTCAGTCTATTGCCCTTAAAATCACCAGAGTCTAAATAACTCACTGATGAAAACATCCTTTCACAATCCAAAGCAATCCTCTGCCACAAGTTACACGCTTGGTGTGGCCTGGCAGTAACCTTTCTTCTGTTTGCATACAGTGTATATAACTGATGCGTAAAATCACTAGGTTATCTTGCTTTATTTTTTATTTGCTTTATTTATTTTGGTCTAAAAGTCATACCCGCAGAAATGGAGGTTCTTGAGGGTGAAAAGACTGAAAATTTATAGCGAGAATTGGCCGTAATGATGATTTCTTAGTACCTCTCTCATCCTCTCCATACCCTGTTCCAATACATTCCTCTCTTCAATTTTTCTTGAGCTCTCCTTTTTTTAGGTCTACTTCTTATATGGGTAAAATCCCTCTCCAGCTTTTACACCGAACTTTCCGTCTGCAACAAGCTGGCTAAGAGTATCGCTTGGTTCAAATAAAGGATTGTCAGGGTAGCATTCATGCCAACCTGAGAAGAAGATAAAAGAGGAAAATTTGGGGCATAATTTTAAATACTAACAAGAAAAGATTTCTCGTTTTGGATGTAAAGTAGCAGCCACATGAGCTTAACCCTTTCACCGCTGACACGGTACATATACAGTATCTTTCAATTGGATGTCAGTGCAAACACCGTACTAGTGTACGCGTTTCCACACACTATTATCAAGGTACAGCACTCATCGTAGGTTCATCGTATTGTATCAAAGCATATACCAGATTGAAGGGCAAAAAATAGAGGAATTGGGGGCGGCATTCAGCTTTTCACTTTGGAGTTGGTACCTCCAAGTTATATCACTTACAAAACAGAATCGATGTCGAATCGATGAAAGTATTAAAATACCAGCGAGTGATAACAAGTAACAGGTTGATGCTTTAGTGAATTTAATGTTTAGAAATAACATTTTTAGTTGTTGTTCAAGTTTGCAACTATTCTTTTCAAACAAACATAGACTTTTTCTCTGTGATCTGAAAACTGTTTTCCCTCACAGTAATAACATTTTAGTGTGGCCATCTCCTATACCAGTTTTGCAGAAAAAACGATAAAAGTCCCTGCACTAAAAGTCTTATATAGCTTAGCAGTAAAAGGGTTAAATGGTTTTAAATATTCTAAAAACCATGCAAACAGCAGAACGTCTAATCAAATTGAATTAAAAATTGACCATTTTACAGTATTTTAATCCTTGGATGGCTAATTAGCATCAATTGCACAATGTTTTATCACCTCAGATTGAGAGAACTAGAAAATTGCTTTTGTTAACCAAGTTTTTTTTGTACTTCCCCCAAATATTTTTAATGAGAAGTTAAGTACAGTAAACACGAAATTAAATATTAATATTTAAGCCACGGACCCAGTAGAATGCACTTTGAAAATCTTTGATATTTCAGATTTGGGAAAGAAATATAAAGAATTACATAATATAATTCTAGCTGCATTCCTGTTTATATATCATCACGTTTGTACATGCTGAACATTTGTACAAAAGTTTTCTCCTCTATATTTTTGTTCCCTCTTTTTCAACCAGTTACAAAAAACCCACATAAATATAAAGAAAAAATAATACTAAAATTATTGTGTGGTGACCACTGCAAAAATGATACAAAAAAACCAATTTCTATAAATGTTGATTTGTTATAACTTAAAAATTTATACAAGAAATATTGTGACCTAATAAAGACTTGTCCTGCTCTGAATGTATTGCTCTTTCATCTAGGTAAAAAATCTCTACTTGTCCATTAGTGAAAACGCCTCGCAATGCATTTCTGTGTGTAAAAAACTGCACCGCTTTTTCGTAGGCAACACCATTTACATCTATGCAAAAATTTATACAACTTCAAAGCCTAATATTCACAAGATAGCAACTCAGTTAGTCTGAGAACACAATGACCTTATTCATTACAGATTACAAAGCCAAATTCTTGAGGAAATGAACCTTTTTCCATACAATACTTCGCTATTTGGTTGTTCACGGCTTCAGAAATGTAACGGTAGTTAGGTATTGCTTTAGGCATTTCGAATGTGCTCAAGCAAAATCTGTACGCTGTGTCGTGTGAGAGTATGTGCTTAATTGTGCGAGTGTACTCGATGATAATCACGGAGAAATGTCCAAAGAAGGACGCATGCCATCAGGTCGTACTCTTGTGTCTTGAGGTTTAAATTTATTTGAATGACATGCATCATTTATGGCTCATTTTCTGTTCTTTAGAAGAAAAATTTAATGATTTTATGGACAACTTTTGATATTTCATCCTTTGCGGAACACTAATATACAAGTTTGACTAATGCTTTATAGATCTGGTCGAAAATTGTGTGTACACATGTTAAAGGCAATTGACTTTTTCATTCTTGTATGACACACGATTTTCAATGTACATGCTTTTATGCCTTAATCCAGAGGATTAGGTCACTACGTAATTTGAGCAACAAGACTCATGCTACCTGTCCATATACCTTTAATGGTTGGGGGTGGGCGTAGTTATTTTCAAGTTTGCACAATAGTAATTTGAACCAATGACGATAAAGATTTTAAATAGATTTGAATTTAAAACATCTTTACCATCCATGATGAACTTCAAGGTATCAAGACCAACATAGTCAGCTAGCTCAAATGGTCCCATTGGATAACCTGCTCCTAGCTTCATCCCTGTATCTATATCCCTGGCAGTGGCATCACCTGCAAAATATGGAAATAAAATCTTTTGACAGAATATTTATAATTACCTTTGCCAACAAAGTTTGACGGAGGTGGTTTTCTCCTGTGCTTGATTGCTTGTCTGTTTGTCTATCATCAACATATCTCAAGAACTGATGAATGGATTTTCATTCAATTTGTTGTTTGTCTGTATTATTGATGATGATGATGGTGGTGAGTGGTGGTGATGATGATGATGGTGGTGATAAATAATAATGATGATGATGATGATGATATGATGATGATAATGATAATAAAAATAAAGATAGAAATACAAATAATAATAATAATAATAATAATAATAATAATAATAATAATAATAAAATAAAAAATAAAATAATAATAATAATAATAATACAAATAAAAATAAAAATAATAATAATAATAATAATAATAATGAAAATAATAATAATAATAATAATAGATAATAATAATAATAATAATAATGAAAATAATAATAATAATAATAATAAAAATAAAAATAATAATAATAATGATAATAACAATAATAAAAATAAAATATAAAAAAATGATAAAAATAATAATAATTAATAATAAAAATACTACTACTACCAATAATAATAATAATAATATCAATTATAATTTAATAGTCCGGGTTGGTGAGTAGGGGATGAGGAGTTGGTCAATGTAAGATGGTGCAAGTTCATATAGGGATTTCCAAGCGAGTAGAAGAATTTTAAACTTGATCGTTGGTGGATAGGCAGATAGTAACAGGGTTGGATTAATATAATCAAATATACCAGTTTTGAAAAGAACACGTGCAGCAGCGTTTCGAGTTCGCTGAAGTTTGTCAAGGAGACCATTTGAAATTCTATACAAGAGTGCATTTCCATTATTGCGTCGTGAGGTGATTAAGGGCATGAACAAGAATAGCTGCAGTGTCATCTGACAAAAGATTCTGAATTGAGCTGATATTGTGAATTTGATATAAAGCAGATTGACAATTTGTTTTAACATGTTTATCCATGGACATATTGTCATCAAAAATAATTCTTAGGTTTTTAGCAGAGCGCAAAGGTTGAATACTGGCATTAGCAATGTAAACATGATTGTCTTTCATTTTGTTCCGCAAATGCTTGGCAGTGACGATAACCAGCTCAAGTTTTCTCATCGGTCAACTTTAATTTATTGACAGTCATCCATGACTTAATTTTGGCGACACAAGATTCAATTTTCCTCCGACAAATAAATTCATCATAAGGCGAGTTGAGATCCTATGAAAAATAGAGTTGTGTGTCATCCGCATAGAGATGCACTTCTAAACCATGACTGCGATGTCTGCAATAGGGCTGGAGTAGATTTTAAAGAGCAATGACCTTAATACGGAACCTTGCGGAGCTCCGAAAAGTAGAGATGCAGGTGCAGACAATGATCCATTTATGTTGAGTTTGATTTCTGAAGTAGGAGTAAATCCAATTGAGGGCTCGGCCTTTGACACCAATAGACTCATAACCCATTTATGTTAATTTTGATTTCTGAAGTAGGGGTAAATCCATTCGAGGGCTTGGCCTTTGACACCAATAGACTCATAACCCATTTATGTTAAGTTTGATTTCTGAAGTAGGAGTAAATCCATTCGAGGGCTCAGCCTTTGACGCCAATAGACTCATGACCCATTTATGTTTACAGTTTGATTTCTAAAGTAGGAGTAAATCCAATCAAGGGCTCGGCCATTGACACCAATAGACTCATAACCCATTTATGTTGAGTTTGATTTCTGAAGTAGGGGTAAATCCAATAGAGGGCTTGGTCTTCGATACCAATGGACTCAAGAAGTAGTTGTAAAATTTCATGCTCTACGGCGGCAATTCTTAATAGGTTTGTTTGTTTGATGAGGTCTTAACGGCACCACGACAACGAAGGTCAAATTGTGCCTGAGAGGTCAGATCATTTTAGAGGTAGTAAGGAAAGAGACCAGGGGAAGAATGAGAGAAATTCAAGAACAAAAGCCAGAAAGCTGTGATCGAGAGAGGAGGTGCATGGGTAAAACTAAAAACAGAGTAGAGAGGGGGTGGAAGAGGAGGATTAAATATGGTTGTAGAGGGATGCATGCTGAAGGAAGGAGACTATTTTATCTGGAGGATTTTTTTGGAAGAACTCAGCAATTGAGTTGTGGGGAGCGAGAGAAGCTCTGGGAAGGTTGTACAGGGGCAAGCAAGGAGAACGTGTTGGATTGTAAGGATGCAGTGGCAATTGTTACAGAGGGGTTGGGGGAACCAATAAGGAGGTGGGAGGAGTGAGGTGGGTGTGACCAATTCTAAGACGGGTAATATGAACGTTGTCGATAGAGAAAGGTTGTTGATGGTGGATTTGATCGATTGTGGGCTGGATAACATGGAGTTTGTTATCAATTTGGAAGTTCCATAAGGTTTGCCAGCGGTCACGAACAAGAGAAGCGATAAGCGGTTTGATGTCAGAGAGGGTTTTGGGAAAAGGGGAAGAAAGGAGGTTAAGGGCAAGCTTAGCGGCTGTATCAGCCCTGTCATTGCCAGGGATGCCAACATGGCTGGGTATCCAGAAGAAAAGAACACTTTTCCTGCAGAGGGTGGGAGAAAAGAGTTTCCGGAGGAGGAGGTGGCAGGTGAGGTTATCCCATTTATGATTGAGTAATGAAGTAAGAACAGCCTTTGAGTCAGAGAAAATGGCAAAGTGACTAAGAGGAGAGTACTCAATAAAGTTGAGGGCGAGGAGAATGGCCTTAGCCTCGGCTGAAAAGATGGATGAGTGGTCAGGAAGTCTGCTACTGAGGGTGATGTCTTGATGATGCAGCAGCAGCTGTCTTGTTGCCTTCCTTGGAGCCATCAGTATAGATAGAGGTGTAATTTGAGAGTTGGTCTTTGATTTGGTTGTGGAGGTTGATGAAGAGATTAGGGGTGAGTTTGAGTTTTGTTATAAGTGGAGAGGTCTAGGTGGACAGAAGGAAGGGGGTGGCCCAAGGCGGAAAAGTGGGCCAGGAATAGGTGCCGAGAGTGGCGGGGTTGATGCCAAGTTGAAAGAGGTCTGATTTAATCGTAAGCTGAAGGGGGCGATAGGGTTTTAGTCCTATCAAAGAGGAGGAGAAATTGGGGTACCTAATGAGGTTGTAAACAGGGTTCTGAGTGTTGGTGAGGACTCTAAAAGCATAGGAGAGGCTAAGCTTTTACATCTAAGTAGAAAGGGGGTCGTTGGCTTCAACATGAAGGCTAGTGATTGGGGAGGTCCTGTAGGCTCCTAGACAAAGCCTGAGGGCTTCATTTTGGATGGTGTTAATGTGGTTGAGGTATGAGTTGTGAGCGACACAGTAAACAATATTGCCATAGTCAAGCTTGGCACGAATGGTGAGCCTGAAAATTTTGAGGAGAGCATAGCGGTTCGCTCCCAGGTAGTGTTGGAGAGCAGTCGGAGGAGGTTGAGGGAGCTATTGCATTTTAGTTTCAGGTTGGTGATGTGTGGCTTGTAGGTGAGCTTGGGGTCTAGAGTTAGACCAAGGATTTTGTGTTTTCAACTTTAGGATGCGATTCATTTGAGCACAAAGTTCAGGGTTGGGTGGAGGTTGTTGAAATGACAAAAGTGCATGCAGACTGTCTTGTCTTTGGAGAATCTAAAACCGTTATTGTTGCTCCAGACTTGCAGCTGATTGAGGCTGGTTTGAAGCCTATTTTCAACAATAGGAAAGCTAGGGAGGAGTAGAAGATGGTGAAGTCATCCACGTGAGAGGGTACGTTTGATGCTGGGGCCAAGGTCATTCCCGATGTCATTAATGCTCAGGTTGAAGAGAGTGGGGAGAGGATGCTGCCTTGGGGGACGCCCTCTTCTTGGGGGTACGGCTTGGAGAGGGTGTGGCCAATACGAACTTGGAACTGCCTGGGTGAGAGGAAGTTTTGAATAAAGATGGGGAGGTGGCCTCTGAGGCCAATGGTGTGAAGTTTCCGGTAATGCCGTATTTCCAAGTAGTGTCGAAAGCTTTTCGAGGTCAAAAATATGGCAATGAGGTGTTTTTTGCAAAGGATTCCCGGATAGCGTGTCGAGCGTAATTAACTGGTCTAGGGTATTGCGACGTTTTCGGAAGCCGCTGGTGAGGAGAGAGGATTCTGTTGGTCTCGAGGAACCAGTTTAGTCTCTGATTAATGATCTTTTCCATAATTTTACAGAGACAGCAAGTAAGGGCGATGGGTCGGTAGCTGGTGGGGTCGGTGCTATCCTTCCCCGGTTTAAGGACGGGGATGACAATAGCTGTCCTCCAGATAGGGGGAAAGGAGTGTGAGGACCAAATGTGGTTGAAGATGGTGAGTAGGGTAGTGGTGGTGTCTTAATAGGTGGCCCGCCAGACAATCTAATCTGGCCCGCAAACAACAGTCATTATATAATGTAATACAGTGCATTGCATGTAAGATCAATCTGAATGAGATCGGTAAAAATCACAAAATACTCATTTATTTTGTGTTTTTCCTGTGGGCAGATCAGCACACTAAAATATCGCAGCTTATTAAATAAAATGGTATCTTTAGTTCCGCTATAAATTGGGCTCATGTCAAAGGAAGGTGAATCAGAGAACCGCCAACATCTGACGTACATCCTTCAAATCGCACACACTCTTAAATTATTTGTATTCAGGGATTGTTTTGACGGGTTTTGTTTGTCACATAATGCTGGTTTTGTCATGCGATTGGGCCATGGCCTGAAGCTGTTGTGAAATGATGGCCCCTCGAAAAATTCAATTAAGAACCCTTGGTCTATGGTGTCAAAGGCAGACCCCTCGCTTGATTTAAAAAGGGGCAGGGTGCTAGACTTGTTGAGGGGTACATTAATGCGCGTGCAAAGCACAGTGTCTTTTCGGTGTGGAGTCCAGAGGCCTCCTTAAGACTCAAGCCCCCGGTGAAGAACCTCTAGGAATTTAGTTATAATCATACCTCAGAATAAAACTATTCTGAATGATAAGTACCAGTCATTAGCCAAACAGGACAATTGCATACAATGCTATCTGTGTTGTGTATTCATGTAAATTATTTCAATTATAAAATTGATTAAGATTATTAAGTTGAAAAAAAAAGTTGTTTACATTTTTTTCTGAGGGGAAGGGAGGATCCCAAAGAGGTGGGGCGGGCCCACGGAGGAGCAGGGCGGGCCCACAGAGGAGCGGGCGGGCCCACGGAGGAGCAGGGCGGGCCCACGGAGGAGCGGGGCAGGCCCACGGAGGAGCGGGGCAGGCCGCCCCTGTGAAACAGCAAAGCTAGGAGTCTGAAAGGCTGTAAACAGATCTAATAACACCAAGAATACTCCACATTTGTTATCAAGGGAACATAATACATCATTCTGAATTTTCACTAATGTGTCTCTATTCCATGATACTTTTTGTAGGCATAGCTCTAATAATTGGTTGGCTGAAAGATAATCTCCATCAACATATCTCAAGAACGATTTGAAGTATGGTTTTGTTTGTATCTTTGATGAAGGCTTAACGGCCCCGCAAAAACAAAGGTCAAATTGTGCCCGAGAGGTTAGACAATTCCAGAGGTATGAAAAAAAGATAATAGGAGAAGTCTGATAGAAGGACGGGGGCTAATAGCTAGGAAGCTGAAAACGAAAGAGGAAGTGCAGGGGTGTAAAAAAAGGAAAGGGTAAAAGTAGGTAGGGGGGATGGGAGAGGACTAAATATGGTTGTAGAGGGAGGTATGAAGGAAGGAGATAATTTAATCCAGGGAGATATTTCAGAAGAGCTCGGCTATAAAGTTGTGAAGGGTGAAGGAAGCTTTGGGGAGGTTGTACAGGGGCAGGCAAGGAGAACATGGTGGACAGTGAGGGGGCAATGGTATTTATTGCAGAGGGGTAAGGGAGCCAGAAAGGAGGTGGGAGTGGGTGAGGTGGGTGTGGCCTATTCCAAGGTGGGTAATGTGGACGTTGTCTATTCGGTTGTGGATGATGGGTTTGGTTGGAATGGTGGGCTGGATGTTGTGGAGTTTGTTATCAATTTGGGAGTCCCATGAGGTTTGCCAGCGGTCACAAACGAGGAAAGCAATAAACGGTTCGATGTCAAAATGGCTTTGGGGGAAGGGGTAGGGGGAGGTTATAAGCAAGCGTAGCAGCTGAATCAGCTCTGTCATTGCCAGGGATGCCAACATGGCTGGGTATTTATGCAGAGAAAAAGCGGGGTCAAAAAGAGTTTGCGGAGGAGGTGGGATGTGGGTTTATCCCACTTGAAGTTGAGTAAAGAAGGACAGACTTGGAGTCTGAGAAGATGGCAAATTGTCTGAGCGGGGAGTACTCAATATACTGGAGGGTGAGCAGGATGGCCTTGGCCGAGAAAATGGATGAGTAGTTGGGAAGCCAGCCACTGAGGGTGATGTCTTGGATGACGGCAGCAGCAGGTGTCTTGTCGCCTTCCTTGGAGCCATCAGTATAGATGGAGGTGTAGTTGGAGAGTTGGTCTTTAATTTGGTTGTGGAGGTTGATGAAGAGTTTGGGGTGGGTTTGGGCTTTGTGATGAGTGAAGAGGTAAAGGTGAATGGAAGGGGGCTGGGTGGTACAGGGAGGAAAAGTGGGCCAGGAGAAGATGCCAAGAGTGGCAGGGTTGATGTCCAGATGATGGAGGTTGGGTTTGATGCTTAAGCTGAAGGGAGGGAATATGGTTTTAGTCCTATCAAAGAGGGTGGAGAAATTGAGATACCAAATAAGGTTGTAGGCAGGGTTTTGGGTGTTGGTGAGGGTTCTAAAAGCGGAGGAAAGGCTGAGCTTTCTACACCTTAGCAGAAATGTGGGTTCGTTGGCTTCAACGTTAGGGATAGTGATGGGGGAGGTCGTGCAGGCACCCAGGCAAAGCCTGTAGGCTTCATTTTCGATGGTGTTGATGTGGTTGAGGTAAGAGTTGTGAGCGGTATAGTAGGCATTATTGCCGTAGTCAAGCTTGGCATGAATGGTAGGCCTGAAGATTTTGAGGAGAGCATGGGGGTCCGCACCCCAAGTAGTATTGGAGAGGAGGCTGAGAATGTTGAGGGAGCTGTCACATTTCTGTTTCAGGTTGGTGATGTGTTGCTTGTAGAAGTGCTTGGGTTAAACCCAGGAACTTAGTGTGGTTAACTTTTGGGATGCGAGTGCGGTTGAGCATGAGGTTCAGGTTGGGGTGGAGGTTGTTGAAATGACAGAAGTACATGCAGACTGTCTTATCTTTAGAGAATTTAAAACCATTATTGTTGCACCAGTCTTGCAGCCAGTTGAGATTGAGTTGGGGCCTATTTTTGATGAAAGAAAGGCTGAGAAAGGAGTATAAGATGGTGAAGTCATCCACATTTGAAGTTGGGGCCGAGGTTATCCGCAATGTTGTTAATGCTCAGGTTGACGAGAGTAGGGGAGAGGATGGACACCCTCTTCTTGGGGGTAGGGGTTGGAGAGGGTGTGGCCAATACAAACTTGGAAGTGTCTGGATGAGAGAAAGTTTTAAATAAAGATGGGGCAGGTGGCCTCTTGAGGCAGATGGTGTGAAGCTTGCGGGTAATGCCATATTTCCAAGTGGTGTCGAAAGCTTTCTTGAGGTCCAAAAAGATGACAATGGTTTTGTTACTGCGTTAAGAAAGAAGTACAATTTTGGGAGATATTGGAAAACGGAAAGGGCATAAATAGAGGGGTGAGGATGTTTAGGGTGAGATCTGTTGAGACTTATTTAAAACTTTCCAATGCAATGTGCTTATCATTGAATTAAATGCCCTCAAAGCAAATTCAAACAATCAATTTTCTGGACTCAAAGAAAACCAAATTAGATAGTTTCTGGTATCATAGAAAGGATAATTTGGTTACATCTGTTTCATGAAAAATGGATCCACCACTGAAATGCTACATCAAATTATCAATGAGTGTGAGTAAAGGGGTAAAACATGTCACAAAATGTCAGACAAATTTTAATACATCTGTTTATGTTCATTTTGTCACAATTTGTCACAAAATTTTCAAAATATCATAGATTTTTGGACAATGAAATTTTGTCACACAATGTGACATGTCATAGATGCTCCAATCGCTGTGAGTGATAAAATTCTAGTTGTTGATGTGATTACTGGCATAGAGGTCGACAGACTGCTACAAACAATATTACTCCTTTAATTCCTATCGAAAGGGACATCAAAAAACTGTTTAACCTTTAAGCAGACATCGCAAATCCCCTAGCCACTAATAACATGCTTTCCAGCCTCTATCACACCTGCCATCCCACCCTCTATTCCACAGGCCATACCATGCTACTTCCCTCCCTACAGGAAATCATAATGAAAATCCAGATGCCATTCCACCACATGACCCAAATGTCATCACACCTGCAATCAAGATGATATTCCATCATGACTTGCCACCCTGTCCCACATGCCATCCCTCCCTGTACTGTACCACATGTCATGCCACCCTGTCCCACATGCCATCCCACCCTGTTCCCATGCAATCCCTCCTCATTTCACAAGCCATCCCAGCCTGTCATAAATGCCATGATATTATCTTGTGTCACATGCCTTGCCATCCTGTCCCACATGCCATCCCACCCTGTCCTACATGCCACAGCACCTTGTCCCACATTCCTTGGCACCTTGTTCCACATGCCAACCTATCCCACATGCCACCCTGTCCCACATGACATCTCACCCTGTCGCACATTTCATCCCTTCCCGTCCTCCATTCCATCCCAATTTATACATCTACCAATCACTATACCATCTTCTAACTGACATTCTTTCCTCCCATCCCCTCACTTCTATCAACCCAACATTCCCCATTCACCCACCATCCCCCCTTCACCTGCCATCCTCCATTAATCTACCAACATCTACCTCCATGCCCCACTCACCTACCACCTCCCTCCCCCCTTCACCTACCATCGTATCAAATTAATTATCTCCAGAAACTTCAAAACCATGCTGCTAGGCTGCTATCCTCATGCAACAAATTTGATCATATTACACCTATCCTGTTTAATCTCCATTGGCTATCCATTCAGGAAACAATTCACTTCAAAATTCTCCTGTTTGTCCATAAATCTGTGCATAAGTCTGGCCCATCATACTTGCATCTACAGTAGGTCTACAATCCCATTTGTTCTACCAGACAGTCAAATGCCCCAACCGTGCTCGTGCAAAAATCTTTTTTGAAATCAGTCTTTCAATCTTTAAGTGTATTTTAGGTCTGTTTTACTTATCTTTTTATCTCCTGTATTTTATGATCTTCTGTATTTTTTTATCTCTGTATTTTATTTCCCTGCTGTACTTTATCCCTGTATTTTTTTAGTGTAATTAGATTAGCTTGTTTGTTGTTTTACATACTTTTTTACATTTTAATGTACTAGTTTTACTTGTTCTGCACTCCTGACGATTAAGTTCTAAGGAGCGCATTACAAATATATGTCATCTCATCTCATCTCGTCGTCGTCATCACCATCATCATCACTATCCTCCATTAACCTACCATCATCCATTTACCCAGCATCCTCCATTCCCCAACATCCCCCATTCACCTTCCATCCCTGTTTCACCTACTATACCAACCCACCTTTTGCCATCCACTCATCTACCAAATTAACTCATAACCAACTAATCATTCCAACCTTCAATATACCTTAATTTATTGCAGCACAGCTCCCCCTATAACTTAAATCTGACACTCAATAAAAACATGCTTAGCTTTTTTTCCCTTTTAAACCAAATTGGGCTGATCTATGAATCAAATCAGAATAAAAATTCTTTGCAGATTAATCTGGAGTTTATCATAAGTCTATTATGTTTCCATTCTATTCAAGCAAAGATTTATGTTTTTTCCCCCTAATCATTCCCAAAACACTTAATTTTACATTCCATTCAGTCATCAACTCTATAATTCAACTTTTTTTTTCATTCCAGAACAAATATTTCATTTTTAAGTCTGGAATGCATTTGTTCCAAGTTCTTTCAAAACAAGATTTTCCTTTAAATAAATTTCTTTTCATAAAAATAGTTGGAATTCCTTTTTGAGGGCTAAAATCTATTGTTTTCCAGTAGCTGAACAATGCATGTTGTCGGACGGACAATGATGAGGACAGACGAACGGACGGGTGAGATGCTATATCCCCTCTTCACCAGCTTTGTTGGCAAGGGTATAAAAATGTTCTGCTCTCTTACATCTCAATCTTTAACATCAACCTAGCCTTCCTCCTTCCATTAACATAGGCACTTCAGACAACATACAATATGAAAATCATACTTTTAACACTAAAAACAAAAACTTTGTTTCAAAAATTATTACAGAATAGTTCTATTCACTTTAAAGGCATACATTGTTTAATTTCAACCAACCTCTTTCCATTAACCGGAGCGCTTCAAACATGTAAGGTACTAAGAGGCGATTAACGATAAAACCAGCAGTATCCTGAAAAGAGAAGACATGATAAAATATAAAGCAATAAATTTTTTTAAATACTATATTCAATGTATTAAGCGCACCTGCTCTAATAAGCGCCCACCAAACATTTTTTGACTGATAACGTAATTTGTTTGATTAATTTGAAGACTTAAATAAGTTTTGTTACATTACATGCTATTTTGTATCTGACGCTCACAATGTTGTCTGTGGTGGTTATTGTGAGGCTAGTATAGAACCAGTTCACACAATGCAGTTTGAATAGCATGCTATAAGTGGCCTGAAGCATGGGCGCTTATTAGGAAGAAACTTTGGGCCTAAAAGTGGTGTAATTCTATTTTTGGGCGCTTATAACGTCAAATATGGTATGTCTTTTTTTTTTTATATATCTTTGTAGAATAAGTACAATAATGAGTAAAATAATTGACTTTTACAGGAAATACTTCAAAACAAAAGACAGGGAAAAGTTTCAAGTGAAATAAAATCTCACACCTCTTCTCACCTAGTCTCTTCAGGCCTCCTGGCCCATAAGGCTGCAGTGCACTCTCTCCACTAAACTCTGTTATTTGCAACTTGTCTGGCTTCTGTCCACAAGCTCCATACTCCCAAAGCCAATAATATTACCAGCATTAGCTAGTGCAATTGCAGTTTCCGTAACAATTGATTCAGCTGAATGGGTTGTTAGCCTATTGCAGCAGGTTTTGTTTCAGGGTTTTCCTTCCCTTAGCCAGAGCCTTGTTAGCCTAGCACCGTATGGAACTAGTTACCAGGGAGAACCACAAGGAGGTAAGGTTGACTTGGGTGAACTACCGGTCATCAACAGGCAAGTAATTTTCGTTTTTCACCCACCAAGGTGAGCTAGTCGACCCCAACACCACTGGCTGTGGTGCTGTGTGCATGAACACCCCAATCCCCAACAAAAATCTACTAAATAATAATTGTTCAGGTAATATCTGCACTACACTTCTAATGTACAATATTTCAGGATTTTATCAACAATCTCTGACTCCAGAACACTGCTTGAGATGATATATATAAGAGACAGAACTGTATGCTTTAAGGATTAGTCCAGTGGTCAAGCATGTCCATCTGATATCAAAAAAGACTTCAAAACAAACAAAATGGGAAAGAAAACATTCAAAATCCTATTCTGTTAAGGAGATATATTTAACTTTAAAGCTCTTGTCTTATTTGTGTAGAAATAACTGGTGTAGTAAGTCTACTATGGAAGGTTGGTGCCCTCATCCTCACATTCTTAACAATTGTTAATGTATTTTAAAGAAAATTGAATTACCTTTTTTACTACTTGAGTTATTTTTCCTCAAACTTTTTCCAGATGGTAAATTATAATTATCCTTACTAGATTCTGTTTGACTACTTTCCTGACATATCCAATGGTTATTAAGCCACAAAATCGCAGGACAAAATATGATAGAATACGTAAAGACTTTGAAGAATCTGAGGCTATGACGTCACAACTAGTCTGATTTCAGTCATTTATATGCAAATGAAACTTTAAACTTACATATCTCTTTAATGAAATGAGATATTAAAGTAGTTTCTTCGCCACTGTTTTTTCTTTTGAAGTCCTCTTTCATATAAGATGGACATGCTTGACCACTGAACTAATCCTTCAACAGACTAAGATTTTTGAATGCTTTCTTCAACAATTTGTTACTTTTGAAGTCCTCTTTCATAGAAGACAGACTTGCTTGACCCTTGAACAAATCCTTTTAAACTTTACATTAGTGTCCTGTTTTATTCTTTAAATGCCGAACC
The DNA here is from genome assembly GCA_020152595.1 of Chiridota heheva. Taxonomy (NCBI): domain Eukaryota; kingdom Metazoa; phylum Echinodermata; class Holothuroidea; order Apodida; family Chiridotidae; genus Chiridota; species Chiridota heheva. The sequence goes on from JAIGNY010003850.1 coordinate 1,298,349, forward strand.
CCAGGCAAGGGGCAACAAATACAACTTTCACAGTCTCTGAATCTGAATAGGTTAAATCAGCAAAAATCCTTCTAGAGGACATGAATGCCAATCGTGCGTAACAAAGTATGAGATAATAGTTAGTTAGCAATACAAGTCTTAGTAAGCTTAGATTTAAAGCAGTTTAGACTAGGAGCATGCACAAACTTCACATTACTGCCTGTCCTATCCTCTAAATGCCAAATGGTAAAGTATTCCAATCTTTTAGTGTGAGGGGGAAGAAGGAATATTTATAAACATTCTTTTTAGCATAGGGAACTTAATCAAGATCATGATTATTTCTTGTATTTATTCTGTTGGTTGGGATAATGTTCCCTTTGTCAATGGAGACAAGATTGTCATTGATTTTAGGAAGCATATGTAGACATGCGTGATTTCTTGTTTTTAGCAGTGGCCAATCTAATTGTTGAAGGAAATATTATTTACACTAGAATTATAAGAGTAGTCTGCCTTACAAAACATTGCTGCACTCCTTGGAGTAGATTTAAGCTTATCCACATCACACTGGTCCCAGACTGCTGAAGGGTACTCTGGTATGACCTGATCCAATGTTAAAACCTGGGTCTCCCAGCTGAAAAATTGACCCTCTACCATTGATAGCATGAGAAATTACACATCAAAGGTATCCCTTTGTGAGTGCTCTAACAATTCCCTAAATATAAATGACATGTCTTTATAAATATGACAAACCTTGCAAGTAACAGGTACTTTTCCGATAGCTTTTGAAAACTCCATCAATGAACTGTAAGTGTCGTCACTGGTATCTGCCGTTCTGACAACCTGTAAGCCAAAAAAATAAACCAAATAAATGCAACAAAAACTAGAACATGAAGCAATATCTTTCTTAGGAGAAATGACGGGCCAATCATTCACAGTTAATGAACACATCACCTCAGGCATATAATACACAACTATTTTTATAACCAGTTTGAAAACAAACTTCTCCCACTAAGACACTTAACACTGATGAGTGATTTCAATAACAAAAGTGCCCTGATTATTCAGCTCTGGCTTTGTGTAATCTTATACACACAAATAGCCTTGGGCCACTTGGCTGTGGTGTGCATGGGAATGGCAGATAAACATTCATTATTTTGAGTCGAAACACAATACACTGAACAGTAAGTCGGGTTGGTAATTGCTATACCTGAGTTTTCAGGATTAACTCAGGTGTCTGTCGGGTGCGGGTAGGCTTAAAGAGAAACTTTCGGCATGAATTTCAGCACTCTGTAGAGTGTTTACCTCCGCCTGCTTTTAAATTCCAATAACCCTAATATTTTGTTGAGTTTGCCGCACTCCCCCCTTCCCCCTCCCTGCAATCTACCTCAGGAATCTTAGACCCACTGACTTTTATCCCTACATCTCTTCCTCATTTTGATTCAGTATTGCCTATTTGCATTTTAAAGACTTCAGGGTAATCTACCTTCTGACTGATTTCTTCCTAAGCCACATCGTTATTTTCCATTTTATTCAGGTAACCATTCAATGTTTGAGTTCCTTTCAGACAAGACTTACATTCCATAATTTTCTTTTTATGCCAAAATCTATTTTTCTCAATTTTGTTTGATACCCAGCCACTTGATTGAAGTTTCTTTTAGAGTCCATATATTGTATTGTTTGGATTTCCTTTCAGAGCATGAATTCATTGTTCAGACATTCCACTGGAAAGTTTCAACCAAGTTTTGACAGATCTCATCCTAAAACATCCCCCTCCAATTTTGCCCTTCCCCTGTTCCAATAAGTCCCAAATTTTAATCACTTCTTCCTAAAACAGTAACAAAACCACACACCAAATTTATTTAAAATCCAATCATCAGTTATTAAGATACTGTATCTTGATGACAAACAGAGGCGACAACATAACCTCTGTCCAACTTCGTTGGCGGAGGTAATTAGAAACAGTCAGACACATTTACGATTTGGCAAAATACCAAGGTTGCCAGTCACACATGACAAATTTACATAAAGATTTGCATATCCGATACCTAAAACTTCAAGAATCTTATTTTGATGATTTTTTCACTAATTTTTTCAAGTACTATTGTTGCAACTTATCCATTTATATTGATATTGTATGTTATTTCGTGGAGTGATAAATAAATGAATAAATAAATAAATAAAAAATCATGGATTTTGAAATTTTGGTAGATGGAGATTTTTGGCTCGTCTTCTCATTCATACATCATAAGTTTCACATCCATTAAAGGATGTAGTTCAGTCCAGTGCAGAATAACTGCCAATCGGGATACTATATCCCAATCCAGGTATAACTGTATCTTAGGTTGATATCAATGATATCCAGAATGGGATATAATATATCCCCATTGGGATATCAACCTGAATATTTCAGTCCTCCGAAAATGAATTATTCAACTTGATTTGTGCACAAATAGGGGAATTTCCACATCAGGTCATGAATATTTATTAAAGTCCTAGATAGTTTTCTTTCATTTCACCAGGGATCAGCAATATCCATCAAAGTATAGCAAAACTGGTGAAAGCAAGTGGAAGGTCTGTTATTGAAAATGTAAATGTTGAAAGATCAAGTTTCTGTACAACAGATTTTAGTTCAAAATTAAAATTTGACTTTTATTAATCATGCATAAATTATGAACAGAGAAAACACAACTTGAAGCCTGAATGGAATGATGACTGTTTTCATATCTCATTTGGGATACCATATCCCGATGGAGATATTTCAAAAGATATCCCGTTTGGCACATACCATGCACCGTCAGTGGTCAAGCAAGTTTATCTTATATGAAAGAGGACTGTAAGAGAAACACCAGAACCAAAAGGTATTGTGGTTCCAATGCTTTTTCATATAATTATTGATTTGCAAGTTTTTTATTAATTCTTGTCATTGCATAAAATGAAATATTTGTTCCATATTTATTCAAAAGTCATACCCGCCATGCAGATCAATGAAATAGAACCTGTTGACAACATTAGCATGTGTATAATAATTAACAAGATTATTATAGCAAGTATGATGCAAAAACGATTTCTCATTTATCCTATTTCAAAATTTTGTCAGTAAGCCCCGCCTACTCATTAATATTTCTGACATCACTAACCACAACATTAGAACATGAACATATGTACACACCGTCCATGACCCATCTGTGTACGACAAATGGCATAAATCTGATATACCGTTCATGAGATACAGTATGGTATTTACATCTGTTAGCGCTTTCACATTAAGCCATGCCTAACATGCATATTAATGACATCTGTTGATGACATAAGCATGTACACAATAACCAATAATATTAGCATGCCCAATATGACACAAACCAGACATAAACTTGCTAATTTATTACTATTTCAAAATTTTCATTTTAGCCCCGCTTATTCATTTAATATGCATGATATCACTAACAAAAACATTATGGCACATCATGTGTACCAAACATGATGTGAATCCAGTTCATAGTATTTGAGATATCATGCTTACAAGCCTTTTGTTTGCAAAATAATATTAAGCCCTGCCCACTATGCATATTCATGGCAGTCAACATCTTTATATAATGAACACACACTAGCTAACATTACTATAACAAATATGAAACAAAACAGACATGTGATTGTGAAAATAAGAGCATTTCAAGAGTTTTATATTAAGCCCGCGGACTCATTAATATGCATGACATCACCATTAAAAACAATAGGGCACATTTCTGGATCATGGGCTATCTGTGTACCAAATATGACATGAATCCAGTTCACCGATCTTGAGATATTGTTTACAAGCTCTTTTAGCAAAATCATATTAAGCCCCACCCACTAGGCATATTAATAAAATTAATGTTTTGACATCATAAACATGTACACACCAGCTAACATTATAACTATATCAAGTATGAAACAAAACAGACATGCTTGTGTTAGAATATGAAAATTTAGATTTTTACATTAAGCCCTGCCTACTCATTAATATACATGACATCACCAGCAAAAATCAATATGGCACATCTACGGACCATGGGTTATCTGTGTACCAAATATGACATGGATGCAGTTTAACCATTCTTGAGACACTGTATTTACAAGCTCTTTTCAGCAAAATCATATTTACTATGCATATTAATGAAATTCAACATTTTACATAATGAACATGTACATACCAGCTAAGATCATAATTATAATGAATATGAAATAAAACAGACATACTGTTGTTAAAATATCAACATTTAAAAATTTTTACATTAAGCTCCGCCTACTATTTAATATGCATGACATCACCATCAAAAACAATAGGGCACATGTATCACATACGTTCTGCAGCGCAACTTAGTTGTGCACAGATGTCATTGTAATAAAGTCATGAAATATTTATGAAAATTTTAAACAATCTCAAAATTGGTTTTTAATTACCTGAAAATACCATATGGAAAATCTAATGAATAAATGAATAAACATTTTAATTATTCGATACAGGGTACACTTAAGTGCATATTAATTTTAGTTTTCAGTGATATGAGACTCAAAAAATTTCATTTTAGCTGTAGGAAATCGGGAATTGCATGATATTTCGATGCAGTTTTAGGCATTAAATTTTGATGACAATGCTGTAAGATTAAGCGGAAAAGGCATTTTGTAAGTTTTCCGGGTTGAAAGAGATACATTGATCGTAACTTAAGAATGTCAGCAACGCTTCTTTACTACAGACTGCTGAGCTTAAACATTTTAACAAAAAATAATACACTGATGCATGAGCACACTTTTCATTGTTACATGCAGAGTACCATGGAACTTGAAATTAAAAATCGCCAGTGGTCAGAGAGCTGTCTTGATGAAATGATGTAAGGTTTATTTTGCCTGATCAAATCATTCTTCAAAGTTCATGGTTTGATTAATAGTAATACTGTATTACTAAATTATAACAACATTTATGTTGAAGAACCAATGATACAATGTAATGTTACAGCACGTAATGCAACTCACCCCAGTCCCCAAAGACATAGGCCTATGAGTATGTCAAATCATTAATACCCCACGGGTACTGTTGTTTAGTTATTCAAATCCATAAATCGTGACTAAATACTAAGAGTACAAAGCTGTTTTGTTCAGTTTGTTTCATTTTTGTAGGAATATTTTGAAGGTTTAGGCAGTTTTAGTACTATTTACTAGGCCTTATACCATTTTACCTGTGTGTCAGTCATTGTTTATATTACAACTTAGAAGCCATACGATAATCTAAATCCTGGAGCGATGTCCAGTATTTGAGCTGGGCATGAGGGCCATAAGAAGTGATGTGTTTTAAAGGAAAAAAGCTGTGTGGAGTTTTGTTATTTAAGGCAATGATTTTTGTGTGTGTTTTGAAGTTACTTGAATGTCCCGCAGACCTCCATCAATCCATTGGCGCAAAGATGCCTAAAATATGTGAGGAACACTGGTCAGAGACTCACTGGGCATTGAGCTCGCAATGGCACTGCTACTGCAAAGTGAAAAACTGCAACTTGAATCACTGTGTATATGCATAATCAAAAAATTGAAATATATAGTGGCAGATGATTTCCAGGTAAGAGACAAAGAAAATACCTAGACCCCTATCAATCAAATCTGTGACAAATTTGCCAAAAGTCTGTTGATTCACTGAGCAGGTTATACTGTAGTATAAAAGGATGGTCAGAAACTCAGAATATTTGTACCAGGAGAGCTCCTTAAAATTTAAATACAATAGGTCGGTGATTCTTAATAGGTGGCCCACGGGCCAAATCTGGCCCGCCTGACAATCCACTCTGGCCCATGAACAATAGTCGTAGCGGGAAAAACAAATCTGAATGAGATCGGTAAACATCCCAGATTTATTTTCGGTTTTGCCTAGGCAGATCTTTGCACTATAACATCGCAGCTTATCAAACAAAATGTTATCTTCAGTTCCCTTATGAAATGGGCAGACTCGCGGCTTGTCAAAGGAAGGCTGATAAGAGAACCGCCGACATCTGTCATACATCCTTCTTATCGCGCGCTTTCAGTTTGTTTGTATTCAGGGATTGTCTTGATGGGTTTTGTTTGTCACGTGATGCTGGTTTTGTCATGCGATTGGTCTACGGCCTAAGGTTGTTGTGAATGATGGCCTTTGAAAAAAATTTAAGAACCCTTGCAGTAGGTGTTCTATCAATAATATTTTGTACAAATCTGATGCATTTTTTCTCTTGTTGTAGACGAATCAACCTAAAGTCTGAAGGAAACATATTACAGCATGAATTGAACTTTTCACTTATACATGCTTTTGGAGTGATCTGCCCATTGAGCTATCAAGACTTGACAGTGTATAAATATTTCTACATTATAGTTTTATCATTATTTTCATTTTTACTTTCACAGCGAAAGCTCCTGACCTATCTAAGAGTTCCTTTGTATTGGATTATTAGCATTTGTTGAAGCATTTGATAAACCCTCTCTATAATGTTGGTGGTCATCCATTTCTTCCTGCTCACCAAGAATGCCTTAGTGAATATGCCATTTGCTTTTATGTTAAAAAGGAATATTCCCATGCTTTTTCTGTAACTTTCATAAGAAAGAGAAATTTTTAGAAACAATTTAGTACAAAAATCATGTTGATATGTTATTCCTACCAGGAGATTTAAATTTTAAGGTTTACAAAAATGCCAATAAACTAATAGAAAAAGGATGACATCACAGCAACACATTCAGGCTCAGTTTGACATCACAGTAACAGTATAACATCACAGCAACACATTCTCCCACAAAGTTGTTGTAATTTATTAAATTTATCATCCTTTTTTATTAGTAAAACCTGCTAGAAAACTAAATTGATGAAAATTAGGTATTTATATACATTGCCAAATATACCCTACTTCAATAACTTTTGGAAATTTGTTTCTAATCATACAGAAACAACCAATGAATGTTGAAAGAAATACATAAACATTTGCAATGGAATTGCCTCTATGACATCATCAAACACAAATTCATCATACTTTTCAAAACTTTAAAATGCAATTCGGAAATCTTTTGAAATCCATATCTTCTGAATGGAATACGATATCAACCTGATTTTTGTACCAGATTAGCTCTAAAAGTTTGCACTTTCAAATAAAATTTAAAAACAATCCATGGGAATTATTACAAAAAAAGCATGGGAATATTACAAAAATCCATGGGAATATTACAAAAAAAGATGTTTTTAATGACTCGGCCTGCTTCACCTCATGCTCAAGCTGTTTGATGGGTTGTCCTGTGCTTACTACATCTTGTGCAGTGGCCAGGGCTCTGGACCGATTGACAACCTGAAGCAATATCATTCCTTAGGAGAAATGGTCTGTCAATCATTCACAGTTATTTATTGCACACATCACCTCAGGCACAACTATTTTATCACCAATTTGCAAACAATTTCTTCCACTAAGACACCTAACACAGATGAGTGATTTCAATCACAAAAGTGCCCTGATTACTTAGCACTGGCTTTTGTAATCTTATACACACAAATAATCTTGAGCTACTTGCCTGTGGTGTGCATGGGAATGGTAGATAAACAATCATTGTTTGGAGTGGAAAACAATACACTGAACAGGAAGTCGGGTTGGAACATGTAAGTGTCATACCTGAGTTTTCAGGATTATCTCAGGTGTGGGGTACGGGTAGGCTTAAAGAGAAACTTGTCGGCATGAATGACTTTGATGCAGTACTTGTGCTCACTCTTGGCTTCAGAATATACATGGCACGGAGAGGCTAAAATATTGTATGAATTTTTAGGGTAGAGACACATATTTTCAAGCAGGATTTGGGCTTTAATCAGGAGTGTATGCAAATTGTTAGCAGGTGATTTTAAAGGTCACTATAGTTAATCATAAGTTTGAACTTAATATGTTTATGCCTTAATAATCAAACTCATAAAAATCTGGAATATTCAACTGATTTTGATATTTTCTTGGGTAATAGAATATTTTCTTCTAATTTTACTGTAGTATTAGCTACCTATCCATAGATCTTCTTAAACAAACAAGAGGTCACCTTCCATGCTATTTGTATTGATGTTAAATGTCCATTTATTTAATACATTATTTTAACACAAGTAAAAGTCAGTGGAAAAACGTGTACAAATTTTCACTCAGTTGAGCAATTAGAAGCTTTGATGGTATTTAGAAGTGTGTGATTACTGTAAGGATTCCTGATACATGTTTGTATGTTCTTAATCAAAATATCTAAAATATTACAAAAGTGAAGATTTTCTTTTACTAAATTATGTTTGTATCATACAACCTTTAAAATGTAAATACTTAGTCATTGTTTCAAATTGAAACTTCCTTTTGAACTTATTAATTAATTTTCCTAACTATGCAGGGGTTTTTTTTTTTTTTTTGATAACAAATAAATTTCTTAAACAGCAAATAATTATATGTCTCTGTGGCATTATATCTCCTTCAAATGATTGTAAAATAAGCTATGAAAACAAATGATAGAGAAACCAGTCTATATCTACTGTATGGTAATGAACTATAATAAAATATTTTAAAAAATAATTTAATGAAATACCCACCTGTCCTCCTGTTTTAAAAGAAACTGTCAGGCCATTATTAAGCTGTGCCAATTTAGATTTTAAAATATGGCAGCCAATGGTTTCCATTTTCAGGAGTGAGCAGAGCTTGAAGTGGTCTCTGCAGGATGGTTTCAGGTTTTCTTGGCAAATGTGATGTGGTTCCTCATTGATTATAACCACCATTTTTTTACAAATTGTCTACTGATGACAATAGCCAAACTTGAAATAGGCTTTTTTTTCTATCCCATAGGTGCACTGTGAGCACCTCACCTTTTCCCCTCTGGACGTTGTGAAGAAGTCCATGCACTAAACAGTACCTGCAGAAGAGATGTCCACATGTCTCAATCGTCTCACTCAAAACTTTACTGCAGAATTTGCACACAAAGTTCTCGTTGATTAGGTCAAACTTTTCTGATTGGTGACTGCTTCTATTGCTGTTATTAGCTCCTCGGCAGTTTCCATTTTTCTTTTCCTTCCTGGTGCCTTAAATTTTTTTAGGGCGACCCCCAAGTTTTTGCTCTTTGAATTAAAAAAGGCAAGTCTCACATTTACCAGTAGGAGGGTGTGCCTCCCAACTCTTTGCTCTCTGAGTTGTTTTTGACAAGGATTTGCAGTAACAGGCTGTGGCAAAAAGCTTTTGGGTAAACATCTTCGCAGCAAATGTTAAACGTTCTCAATATACTATCTTTGTAGTCGGCGCACAACTTTGGTTCCAATTTCTAGTGTGACACCTGCACATGCTTCCCGCAAATGTCTGCATAAATAAATTTCCTTATGATGGTTTAGGTTCATTATGAGAAAATAATTGGAAGGTACAGGAATTAACCTGTCTGAGTTACATGATTGACAGCTTTTTCAACCAATCACCGCATGAATTTGCCTAGCAACAAAATCTGCATAAGTAAGAGGGGCAAATATCCTATGCAGTGCTGGTACAGTACAGTACAACTAGCTAGCGGGCGCGCTCATACAGCATTTGTACCCCAAGAAGAAAAATATCCTTTAATCAAAGGCCGACCTTATAATTCATTTTTGAGTTCCCATTAGGTATTTAAGGCCAAGCAGGTGAATAGTACCCATAGATGCAATTTAATTTGGCCCTTAATGGATATTCTCAATGGTTGTGATGCCAGTATCTACCCTTCAAACTTTTGTTGAAGGGGAGGGATGACTTAAGGGACCTAATCCACTTGTTTTAATTAATGTATATATCAATTTCTTTGTTTACTGTATGTATTATATTGTATACCTGTATATATCTGTACTCTGTATCAAAGTGTGCTTGAATAAATGTTTGAATCAATCAAACTTATAGCTCCTTGCATTGTCTATATTGCCTTGAGTTTTGGTTATGTGACCCAGGACACATATTTTCACCACTTTAAAAAATTTGTCTCTCCAAAAATATTGGGGCTTTTGTCCCTCACGGCCAAGTTGGTGATGCCTGGTGCTGTCACTGATGACAGGTTACTTAAAGTGGCGTAGTCTGGCTTAGTTTTAGTGGCAAATAGGTGGTCCAGCCATAATTTATTTTTATGTCAGGATCTCCGTTCAAAATTTTAGAGTACAACCATCAATTATAGTGTCTCAGTCCAAAAAGTAGGGGTCCAATTGCCAATTTCAATGCCAAGGTCTCAATCCAAAAAGTTGGGGTCTAAAAATAAATTGTCAGGGTCTTTGTCAAAAAGTGGGGTCTAACCATCAATCTCAGTGTCAGGTCTGTGGGGGTCTAATCATAAATTTTATTGGTCCAAAAAGTGGAGTTCCAAATTTAAATTTAAATGTGGGGTCTTGGTCCAAAAACTGGGGATTCAACTGTCAATCTCAGTGTCAGGTCTCGGTCCAAAACATGGGGGTCCATCCATCAATTTTTATGTCAGGGTCTCAGTCCAAAATGTTGGGGATCAGAGATCTTGATAACTTTTTAAGTGACTGTCTGGGTCCCAACATCAATTTCCAGGGCATGGTTACACAACTTTTTTTTCAAATCTGCAAATGTGAATGTGTGTTGGGTACTACATGGAAAACTCCCCACCTCAGACATGTAAATTATAGCAATGTTGAAACCTCTATGTCACAATTGTAAAGGGAGCCCCATGCAGTGGTACAGCAATAGAGTGGGTAAACCCCACAGGCCCCAAGGAATGACTCTGTGACAGGGTTGTTAATGGGGCCCGAACGCTAATTTCCCCATGGGCCCAGACTTCTAGTTGTGCAACAATAGGGTGGGTAAACCCTACGGTCCCAGAGCATTTGGTTGGGGGAGTGAGGGAGGGGAGGGAGGGAGGGGAGTGTAAGGGAGGGGGAGTGAGGGAGGGGGAGTGTGAGGGAGGGGAGTGAGGGAGGGGAGTGAGGAGGGGGAGTGAGGGAGTTGTTAGTGAGGGGGGGGGGCCCAAATGCTGTGATGCTAGTTGTTATAGGGCCCGAATGTTCATTTCCCCACGAGCCCCAGAACTCTAGATGCGCCACAAGCTCCACTCCTAAATGGCATTACAATATTTATTCTTTATTCAAATTCCAATTACAGAAGATATCTGCCTAAATTCCCTCTTTTTACTTTTTATCTATATTTCTCCATGCATGTATCCCAGATTGTGGTTTACAAGTTAAACCCATCACATAAATTTAATGTGGAGCTGAAGGCCGAAATCCATCGTATGCTGACATTCTGTTTAAATAACTACAAAAAAACATGAATTGTTTCTTTAAAAGTAATCTTAAAAGAAAAATAATTCTTTTAATATTTGAAATAACGTTTAGGAAAATTGTCCTGACCCTATTTCACGACTATTTTCTGTTTGTTTAGGTCTTATATTGCACATATTTGATGGCATATAACTTTTGATAATAAAATCAAGTCCGTTCACTGGAATGGCAGGCAATTATTCAGCATTAACTTTCCTCTGTTACTCCCTTCAGTCCGTTTTATCAACTAAACTTGCTATTTTAAAAATTCTGATTGTAAAAAAATACGTAAAATATTTTATGAAATGTTCCTATTTCTTATGTAATACAGCAATCACTGTCGGGTGTGAAACCTCTTTAAAATATTGGACAATTTTTATTAAAAAAATCTTGTCATGAATTATAAGCAAAAGGTGATTTGTAAGTAGAAATGTTCTCTCATATTATTAATTCATACCATATAATATTTCATATTAAGCGCCAGACAGGCGCTTAATTGTGGGGTCAAAAATACTTGCAGCATTACTAGCAACACCAGTGTCGTGTTTACATAGTTGTGATTATGTAACAAACCGTGCATGCTCGCTGCTTTGAAAAACTAAGTTGTTGCATGTGCATAGCTGGCGAACATACATGGTACAGACAGACCATGGGCTATCTGTGTACTACATATGGCATAAAGCCACTGTATCATTCTTGAGATATTGCGTTTACGAGCTGGCTGTCACATACACACATACATACACACAAACACACCATCATGACCATAAATGTCCCTGATGCTATCGTATTGGAACCAAAAATGGTAAAGAAACTACTTCAATATCACATTCCGTGGAGATATTTAAGTTAAGGCTCTGTGATTCTGTCTTATCTATATAGAAATGACTGCTGTAGTATCAAAGTCTACTATGGAATGTTGATGCCCTCGTACTCACATTATTAACAGTTGTTAATGTATTTTAAAGCAACTTTGTTTAACTTTTTTAATAATTGAATTACTTTTCCTCGAGCTATCTTCAGGTAGTAATTTATCATTACCCTCACAAGATTACATTTTCATACTTTCCAGACATAGCTAATGGTTCTTAAGTCACAAAGTCACAGGACAACATATGATAGAATACAGAAAGATTTTGAGGAATCTGAGGCTATGACATCACAACTAGTCTGATTTCAGTCGTTTCTACACAAATGACACCAAACTTACATATCTCCTTAATGGAATAAGATTTTTGAATGCTTTTATCACCGTTTTGTTTCTTTTGAAGTCCTCTTTATATAAAATGGACATCTTTGACCACTGAACTACTTTAATGGGATAAGATTTTTGAACGCTTTCTTCACCATTTTGTTTCTTTTAAAGTCCTTTTTCATATTAAAGATAAACTTGATTGACCACTGAACTAATCTTAAACAGAAAAAGATTTTTGAACGCTTTCTTCACCATTTTGTTTCTTTTATAGTCTTCTTTCATATAAGATAAACTTGCTCGACTCCTGAACTAATCCATTAAAACAAATCCTCAAGTTCTGATCAGCAATAACTCAAAAACTAAGTTTATGCTTTTGAGGTATTCCACAGGACATCACACACTATCTTAAAATTTTGAAGAACAGTTTTTTGCAAAATACTGTTGTTTGCTCCGATATGTTTATCTTGTATTTCAAAAAAAGTATCCTTTGTTTTTGCTTTTTTACAATACGTCAGGTAAATATTGGTATTTTTGGTTACTTTGACTACAACCTACATTTATCCTGTATCATTTTTGTGTGATGAAACGACAGTTTCCTGTTGTTTTTTATCGTAAATTTGTTTTGTCTTTTTCGTTAATATGCCCTTCTAAACAAAAGAGCGACATCATCGTCGAATACCTCAATAACTATGAGACTCTTCTACTCAGAATCTTATGCTCTTTTTAATGAAATATAAAACAATTTTTGGTTTTGTCCAATTAAAGGATTAGTTATGTCCATCTTATATGAAAGACTTCAAAGGAAACAAAATAGTGAAGAAAGCATTACAAAATCTTATTATTATTTAAATAAGAGGCTTTAGTACAGGGCCCAATGGGCTATCAGCCACTGGGTCCAGGATCTAATATAGAAAGAGCTGCCCATGTTTTTCAAAAGAAATAAAATGGCCCAAAAGTTAAGCCAATGCTCAAAAATTTATTGCCTGTTTGTCGTGATAGATTTTGGAGTCGAGCAAAATTGGTCAAGCATATCCATCTAATATAAAAGAGGACCTTAAAAGAAATAAAATTGAGAATAAAGCGTTCAAAAAACATATTTCGTTAAAGGATTAGTTTAGTAGTCAAGCATGTCCATTTTATATAAAAATATAAATAATAATCTTGGCTTCCCTAAACTCACCTCAACAAGTTTCATAACGGGTACAGGATTGAAGAAATGAAGTCCGGCAAACAATGCTCTCCTCTGAGTTGCGGATGCAATATCAGTGATTGGCAAAGATGAAGTATTACTGGCAAATATGGTGGACCTGCTCTTGAAAAAATAAAATAATATTTGTCATAGAAAGAACAGAGCTGGAAACAGCTTAAATGTCCAGCTATTGCAATATCAGGTACTCTACCAATTTCTTCCAAAAGAACTTCCCAATTTGAAAAAGTCTAAATAACCTTAACTATACACAGGAAGGTAAAATAGGACTAACATCCTCTCTTAACATCAAAGGTTATGGACCAGAGGTAAAACCACGATTTTTTTTTTTTTTTTAGGAGGGGGGGGGAGGGGGGGAGCACAGCCATCAAAAGTGAAATCAATGAATGACTTCAAAGAACACCATTTGGTGTACCTTTTTTATTACAAACTTTTAAATTAAATTTAGCTTCTAATGATTAATCATCCTTATCCTACTCAACTCTCAGAAGTGACAAAAACTAATAAAACCTCCTTCTAAAAAGGTCACAAAATAATTCATCTTTATAATTGAAGGATTAGTTCAGGGGTCATTCTTATATGAAAGAAGACTTCGGCAGAAATAAATGGTGAAGAAATCATTCAAAAATCTTATTCCGTTACGGAGATATTCAAGTTTAAAGTTTGGTATCATTTGTATACAAACAACTGAAATAAGACTAGTTGTGATGTCACATCTTCATATTCTATCATATTTTGTCCAGTAGTTTTGTGTCCTTAAAACCACTGAATATCTAAGGAAAGTTGTCAAACAGAATCTAGTAAGGATAATTATAATTTACAACCTAAAGAAAGTTTTAGGGAAAATTATTCAGATAGTAAAAAAGTTTAATCAATTTTCTTTAATATACATTAAACAATTGTTATGAATCTGAGGATGAGGTACACCAACCTACCATAGTAGACCTACTACACTGGTCACTTCTACACAGAAAATGCAGAGCTTTTAACTTAATATCTCCTTAACGGAATAAGATATTGAAGTAGTTTCTTCACCATTTTGTTTCTTTTAAAGTCATCTTTCATATCAAATCAACTTATTTGAACACTGAACTAATCCTTTAAAACACCTTTTTTTTTTATACATGATCTATTCAATCCATGATCTGGCATGTGAATATCAATCTATCTAGTATTTGAATATCTAATGAATATCTAGTATGTGAATATCTAATGAATATCTAGTATGTGAATATCTAATGAATGTCCAGTATGTGAATATCTAATGATTATCTAGTATGTGAATATCTAATGAATATCTAGTATGTGAATATCTAATGAATATCTAGTATGTGAATATCTAATATGTTAATACCTAATGAATATCTAGTAAGTGAATATCTAATGAATATCTATTATGTGAATATCTAATGACTATCTATCTAGTATGTGAATATCTAATGAATATCTTAGTATATCTAATGAATATCTAATGAATATCTAATGAATATTTAGTATGTGAATATCTAATGAATATCTATTATGTGAATATTTAATGAAATATCTAGTAAGTGAATATTTAATGAATATCTTAAAGACATTCTAATTATTTTCAATAATTGAAATGTAAGAAAAAGTTATAAGTATTATATACAGAGTCATCTTCCCAACCTACGTCACAAGTTTTTCACAGATTCAAAAATCCTCAAAATCTATATGGACTTAGCTCACTCTTTTGTATTCCCCTAGTATACAATTGGCCCTTTATGGACAAATGAATTTTGGCCATGTGCCATTATTTGAATAAGTTTTCCAGAAATGGCTGATTCAGATTCGAAAACGTCTATGTTGTTAAATCTTAATTCAACTCTCTTACCACTCAGCCACTGCACTTTAAAAAACTCATAGGCTAAAGGATTAGTTCAGTGGTTCAACAAGTCTATCTCATATGAAAGAGGACTTTACAAGAAACAAAATGGTGAAAAATAGCATTCAAAAATCTTATTCCGTTAAGGAGATATTCAAGTTTAAAGCACTGTCTTATCTTTGTAGAAATAACTGGTGTAGTAAATCTATGGAAGGTTGGCGCCCTTATTCTCACATTCTTGAAAATAGTTCAATGTATTGTGAAGAAAATAATTTAACTTTTTCCTATTTTGATTGTTTTCCCAAAAACTTTCTTCAGGTAGTAAGTATAATTATCCTGACAAGATTCTGTTTTGCCACTTTATTGACATATCCGATGATTTTTAAGCCACAAAATCAAAGGACAAATTATGATTGAATACATAAAGACTTTGAGGAATCTGAGGCTGTGACATCACAACTGATTTCAGTCTTTTCTACACAAATGATACCAAATTTTAAACTTAAATATCTCCTTAATGGAATAAAATTTTTGAATGCTTTCTTCACCATTTTGTTTCTTTTTAAGTCCTCTTTCATATAAGATGGACTTGCTTAACCACTGAACTAATAAACGGAGGTAACATTTTTGAATGGCATCATCTTTCTTTTGAAGTCCTCTATCATATAAGATGGACTTGCTTGACCACTGAACTAATCCTTTAACGGAATAACATTTTTGAATGCTTTCTGACCATTTTGTTTCTTTTGCAAGTCTTTTTCATATGAGGTGGACTTGCTTAACCACTAAACTAATCCTTTGAATAACATTTTTGAAGCTTTCTTCCCCATCATGTTTCTTTTGGGGTCCTCTTTTATATAAGATGGACTTGCTTGACCACTGAACTAATCCTTTAACGGAATAACATTTTTGAATGCTTTCTTCACCATCATGTTTCTTTTGAAGTCCTCTATCATATAAGATGGACTTGCTTAACCACTGAACTAATAAACGGAATAACATTTTTGAATGCTTTCTTCACCATCATGTTTCTTTTGAAGTCCTCTTTCATATAAGATGGACTTGCTTAACCACTGAACTAATAAACGGAATAACATTTTTGAATGCTTTCTTCACCATCATCTTTCTTTTGAAGTCCTCTATCATATAAGATGGACTTGCTTGACCACTGAACTAATCCTTTAACGGAATAACATTTTTGAATGCTTTCTTGACCATTTTGTTTCTTTTGAAGTCTTCTTTCATATGAGGTGGACTTGCTTAACCACTAAACTAATCCTTTAACGGAATAACATTTTTGAATGCTTTCTTCCCCATCATGTTTCTTTTGAAGTCCTCTTTTATATAAGATGGACTTGCTTGACCATTGAACTAATCCTTTAACGGAATAACATTTTTGAATGCTTTCTTGACCATTTTGTTTCTTTTGAAGTCCTCTTTCATAAAGGTTTGACTTGTTTGACCTCTGAACTAATCACATAATGGAATAAGAATTTTGAATGCTTTCTTTACCATTCTTTTTCTTTTTAAGTCCTCTTTCCGGCTGCTGAGAGAGGTGCTGTGGCTCAGTGGTTAAGGAGTCAAGCTCGTATTCGAGAGGTACCGAGTTTGATTCCCGTCGTGAGTGCTGCATTGTGTCCTTGAGCAAGACACTTTACTCTACTTGCTTTAGTCCACTCAGCTGTAAAATGAGTACCAGCACTGCTGGGAAGTTAATCTACCCAATGAGCCTAATGGCTCGGATGGATTTAGCTTTTTTTCATGTAAGATGGACTTGCTTAACCACTGAACTGATCCTTTAACGGAATAAGATATTTGAATGCTTTCCTCACCATTTTGTTTCTTTTGAAGTCTTCCTTCATATAAGATGGACTTGTTTGACCCCTAAACTAATCCTTTAATTAACCAAAAAACTTACGGAGAAGCAACCTTATCCAGCATTGAAAAGAGATCTTGTTTTACTTTGATGTTTTCAACAATGGCTTCAATGACAAGATCCGACCCGTTAACCGCTGCTTCAGCGCTTGTGTTGGTCTGAATCCTTGCGAGGACACTCTTGACAAATTCCTCTCCTTCCTGGGTGAAGAAACAAACAACCGTGTCATACCTCGTCCAAACTCAAATACTTTAATTGAAATAAGTCTTTTTACGGTAGTTTGGGGTTTTAATTAAGTTTCTGAATTAGTTTTGAGTTGATTAACTATCTGAATTGGTTTTGAGTCGAGTAATTATCTGAATTAATTTTGGGTAGAGTAACTATCTGAATTAATTTTGAGTTGAGTAACTATCTGAATTAGTTTTGAGTAAAGTAACTATCTGAATTAGTTTTGAGTTGAGTAACTATCTGAATTAGTTTTGAGTTGAGTAACTATCTGAATTAGTTTTGAGTTGAGTATTTATCTGAATTAGTTTTGAGTTGAGTAACTATCTGAATTTGTTTTGAGTTGAGTAACTATCTGAATTAGTTTTGAGTTGAGTAACTATCTGAATTAGTTTTGAGTTGAGTAACTATCTGAATTAGTTTTGAGTTGAGTAACTATCTGAATTAGTTTTGAGTTGAGTAACTATCTGAATTAGTTTTGAGTTGAGTAAGTATCTGAATTAGTTTTGAGTTGAGTAACTATCTGAATTAGTTTTGAGTTGAGTAACTATCTGAATTAGTTTTGAGTTGAGTAAGTATCTGAATTAGTTTTGAGTTGAGTAACTATCTGAATTTGTTTTGAGTTGAGTAACTATCTGAATTAGTTTTGAGTTGAGTAAGTATCTGAATTAGTTTTGAGTTGAGTATCTATCTGAATTAGTTTTGAGTTGAGTAACGATCTGAATTTGTTTTGAGTTGAGTAACTATCTGAATTAGTTTTGGGTTGAGTAAGTATCTGAATTAGTTTTGAGTTGAGTAACTATCTGAATTAGTTTTGAGTTGAGTAACTATCTGAATTAGTTTTGAGTTGAGTAACGATCTGAATTAGTTTTGAGTTGAGTAACTATCTGAATTAGTTTTGAGTTGAGTATTTATCTGAATTAGTTTTGAGTTGAGTAACTATCTGAATTAGCTTTGAGTTGAGAAATTATCTGAATTAGTTTTAAGTTGAGTAACTATCTGAATTAGTTTTGAGTTGAGTATCTATCTGAATTAGTGTCGAGTTGAGTAACTATCTGAATTAGTTTTGAGTTGAGTAACTATCTGAATTAATTTTGAGTTAAGTAACTATCTGAATTAGCTTTGAGAAATCTATAATAGTTATGCAATTAGATTCAAACAAATACTCAAATATTTCTTGCTTAAAGGTATATGGACAGGTAGAGATTTTGCCATAAATATGTTTCCTTTTAATATTCTGAACCATTCATTAACATATATCTATCAAAAATTTCCACTCATTTCTGAGATATTTGCTAAAAGTTAAAAATTAAGCCCCAAGAAAAAGCTGGACTTCCATCCACTATTAAAAAAAGGTGTGTAACGTAAGAATAAGGACACAGCGAGGCCTACAATACATAACTCACACAGTGTCACTGTCACATTGACCTTGGCTACGTCAACACTTCAGTTTCATTTCATCAGACATCAGAATATCATTTACATATTAATTTGCTAATTATTTTGTGACATTTTCTTGTGGATAAAGAGGCATATTGACTCCAGTTCAGTTCTATTATTTCTTTATGATTTGTGAATTCCACTTGTTACGCTGGGCTTTAAATATTGCTGTATGGTTCACTGTAAGTTTCACATAACGTTAGTGTTGAACTGTCCTACCCTTACATCACAAAAAAAAAAAAAAATACGTAATGAACATATGTTTATTTTTAATAAGCCGGATTTTTCACATTTTGGGATCAATTTTGTAAAAAAGTGTTTGTGGTGAGTGTTTATGAAAAGGGCATTTATATCAATTTATGCAAAGTGGTTGCTAACTGTCCATATATCTTCAACCCTCATTCTACCAACACTTTTTTTGAAAATGCGCTTGGAGAGCGGAGTCAAAGATGGGGCACCCAAAACTGCCTTAATATTGCCGCGTGGTAGAGTAAGGGTTAAGCACAGGCTGATTATTGAAGGATCCTCTGTCTTCCGAGCAGCATGGTCAGGCTCCTTCCGCCTCAGTGACCTGGTGGGCCGCCCACCAGGACCATGCTGCATATATCTTTGAGTTGGCACACTTGTCGCGGGTTGATTAACCCTTAACTCTACCAGCACTTTTTTTTTTTAAACGCGCTTGGGGGCTGAGTCAAAAATGGGGCACCCAAAATGGTGATAATATCACTGCGTGGTATTTTAGAGGTGGTGAAGGTTACATTTACACCATGGATGAATATGAGTCCTGATTGGAGTGGGTTTAACAGGAGATTTTTCTTGTACATAAGGGTTAAAGGAGTTCTCAGTCGAAAAGTGAGTTTTTTTTTTTTTGTGCGAAATCATATGATTTTGAAATAATGCAGATCTAATACTCAGGTCCTCAAAAAAATGACTTGTTAAAAATGACTTGAAATATTTAAAAAATTCATTTGAAATATTTATGGTTCATTTGAATATTCATAGCAAAAGGTTAATGATAAAATCGTGTGCAGTGCTGGAAAATTATCTACGGTTCTGGTAGTTATACTGGCAGAAAAATCAGGAATTCCCAGGAAGAAAAAAAATATATAATTGTTTTTTTTAGTTTTTAAGTAAACAACAATATATGTGGTAAATATATGCTCTAAAATATATATGCTTTGTCTGAGTCATCATTGTGATGTCATCACAGCACTTCTGTACTATTTTTGATGTATTTCTATGAAAAATTAATTTTGTATTTTCTAAATGATCGAGAACATTCTTTCTTCAAAAATTATTAAGAATAGTGTAGAATAAAATTTACAATGTTTTCCAATCTGTTGTTAATTCTAACTTATATTTGATTGATTTATGAAAAATTGGCGATCAATTTTCAAAGAAATATGTAAAGATTAGTACAGAAAATGCTGTGATGACATCATAATGATGACTTGAACTCAGTACAAATATCATTTTTATGCAGGCAAGAAAAATCTTTAAAAGTTCGATAACTTCTTTTTGGAATAAGATATCAATCAACATGGTTTTTTTCACCAATCTGTTTCTTAAATTATTCTCCATCAGATACATAGAAATGACATTCCATGGAAATATTCCTTCAAGCAAATGGTAGTTCTCCTTTCTGGAGTAGCGGAAAAGCTACATTTAGTATCACCAGGAACATGTCAAAATCCAACGGTAAAGAATTGTACGCATCATGTAGAGAAAATATTTTAGAGGTGGTGAAGGTTACATTTACACCGTGGATGAATAAGAGTTCAGATTAAGTGAAAGTTTGCAACAGGTTTCAATTTCTGATGTTTTGTTTGTTTGTTTGTACATGATCCTCCTTACAGGAACTAGGCAAGGCTCCTATACTATACAAGACTCCTAACCTAGCATAGACGCCAAGCTATAGACCTTTTAAAATCTGAATCGGCAATCTCCGAATAACTAATTCAAATAATGTCACATGGCCAAGATTCACGTGTCCACAATGGACCAATCGTATACTAGAGGAATCTTATTGACCAATAAAATACTGGAGGAATCTAGGCTGTCTGCACAATTCACGCACGGTATGGGACCAAGTGTATGAAAACATGTTTTCAAGCGCACGTATCATACGTGCGTTATACATGAAGGAAATACGCGCGCGTATTGCTGCTTACATTTTTTCCCCTCAAACCTGCACCTGATTGGTTGGGAAACAAAGAAAAAGTTCCCCTAGCATTTGATTGGTCGAAGTACTGAAGAAATCACGTTCGGCTAAACTCGGTTTGAAAAGGTCTATAGCCTGCACGGAAGTGGATGAACACCGGGTTGACAGTCCTACCATTGGGACCAACGGCACCATTCAACCATTGCCACTTCTCTCAATAGCTGAATGAGCTGCAAACAACGGACTTCCGTTTTTGTTTATGATCGGCGTATCTGTGGAAACGGTGGTTAGAGGCTGGAACCAGGTACCTCCAGCATCTCAGTCGTATGCTCTACCAACTGAGCTACCTGACTCAATCTTTTTAACAACAACTGTTTGATATAAAATGCAAAGAACTCTAAAACTGATATATTTAAGCTAAAAAGCAATTTAACTTCATTGCCAAAATTAAGCCTATTTGTAAAGCAGCTCACCAGGCTCAACTGATGATATCATAAATATATAAAATTTCTTGAAATATAAAATTCAAGCAACTATAGTGAATTTGTAACAAATTTTGATGTTAAGTTTCGCTATTTTCAATAGTTTGTTTCGCTTAGTCACAATTCAAAGTCATCAAATTCTTTTTCTTTTTTTCAAACCTTTACAACAGAAGACATATTTTGGGACAATGTATAACATTTTGTTATTTTTGTATGCACTTCATCTTCTTATGAAGAAAAATGAAATAAAATAAAATAAAATAAAAATGAAATAAACTGAGGGGGTGGGGAGTATCCCCCCGGGGTGGTGAGGAGTATCGCAGGTTGGGATCAATGGTACAAAAACGACAGCTGAACACAAAAACTTGAAAGTACATGTACATAGCTTTGAATGAAACCAACTTCTAATATCCCACATACACAGTATGCAATAACATCTTAACAAGATACTCTTATCTTTATGCATGATACCAAAACATAAGACGCGTATCTGCCAAACGTCTTTGGTTATATAACACTAGTGCTACTTGTACACAGTATTCTAAAAGATCAAATAAACTTGAGTAAAAAAGGTAATCCTGTCTGATCCAAAAACTGCACCCACAGTGACCATCTTAATTCTCTAAACTTGCACGCTTGTATCTTGATTAAGAGATTATCTGTCAAAATTATCAAGGGCTTCTCAAGCAGAGGGGTCAAAATGCACTTGTGGAATGGGGTGTAAACAATTCTGTTTTTTAATCACAGCTGGCTTCATGTACTGTGTATTAACATCAGTAATTGACACTTAAAAATTCAGTAAGGTACAAGTGTAGCAATGTAGCAAATAATAAAACATAATTTAAAAAGATTGAATGATGTAAAACCACTGGGGGTATCCAGCATGGATGCTTAAAATGAATATTCCCATAAATTATTATTTTCATATATATATGATAGAGGACTATTAAAGAAACAATTTGCTGAAAAAATCATGTTGATATCTTTTTTTCCATTAAGGAGTTAATGATTGGCTGATTGCATAAGTGTGATGAAAAGTGACCTCACAGTGTACAGTGTGATGTCATAAAGGCAGATCCAAGACAATTCTATAAAAGAAAAAATATGTTGTTTTTTTACTTGGGAATGTAAGGTTCATGAGCAGATGGGCAAAGCACGTTCCTATAAAGTGTATGTCATACCCTATTTGATAAAGTGTATGTCATACTCCATTTGATAAAGTGTATGTCATACCCCATTTGATAAAGTGTATGTCATACCCCATTTGATAAAGTGTATGTCATACCCCATTTGATAAAGTGTATGTCATACCCCATTTGATAAAGTGTATGTCATACCCCATTTATTTGATAAAGTGTATGTCATACCCTCATTTGATAAAGTGTATGTCATACCCTATTTGATAAAGTGTATGTCATACCCATTTGATAAAGTGTATGTCATACCCCATTTGATAAAGTGTACCCCATTTGATAAAGTGTATGTCATACCCCATTTGATAAAGTGTATGTCATACCCTATTTGATAAAGTGTATGTCATACCCTATTTGATAAAGTGTATGTCATACCCCATTTGATAAAGTGTATGTCATACCCCATTTGATAAAGTGTATGTATTTGATAAATATGTCCCCATTTGATAAAGTGTATGTCATACCCCATTTGATAAAGTGTATGTCATACCCCATTTGATAAAGTGTATGTCATACCCCATTTGATAAAGTGTATGTCATACCCCATTTGATAAAGTGTATGTCATACCCCCATATGATAAAGTGTATGTCATACCCATTTGATAAAGTGTATGTCATACCTCATTTGATAAAGTGTATGTCATACCCCATTTGATAAAGTGTATGTCATACCCCATTTGATAAAGTGTATGTCATACCCCATTTGATAAAGTGTATGTCATACCCCATTTGATAAAGTGTATGTCATACCCCATTTATTTGATAAAGTGTATGTCATACCCCATTTGATAAAGTGTATGTCATACCTATTTGATAAAGTGT
The DNA here is from genome assembly GCA_020152595.1 of Chiridota heheva. Classification (NCBI taxonomy): domain Eukaryota; kingdom Metazoa; phylum Echinodermata; class Holothuroidea; order Apodida; family Chiridotidae; genus Chiridota; species Chiridota heheva. The sequence goes on from JAIGNY010003850.1 coordinate 1,322,035, forward strand.
ATGTCATACCCCATTTGATAAAGTGTATGTCATACCCCATTTGATAAAGTGTATGTCATACCCCATTTGATAAAGTGTATGTCATACCCCATTTGATAAAGTGTATGTCATACCCCATTTGATAAAGTGTATGTCATATTCATTTGATAAAGTTATGTCATACCTATTTGATAAAGTGTATGTCATACCCCATTTGATAAAGTGTATGTCATACCCCATTTGATAAAGTGTATGTCATACCCTATTTGATAAAGTGTATGTCATACCCCATTTGATAAAGTGTATGTCATACCCCATTTGATAAAGTGTATGTCATACCCCATTTGATAAAGTGTATGACATACCCCATTTGATAAAGTGAATGTCATACCCCATTTGATAAAGTGTATGTCATACCCCATTTAATAAAGTGTATGTCATACCCTATTTGATAAAGTGTATGACATACCCCATTTGATAAAGTGTATGTCATACCCCATATGATAAAGTGTATGTCATACCCCATTTGATAAAGTGTATGTCATACCCCATTTGATAAAGTGTATGTCATACCCCATTTGATAAAGTGTATGTCATACCCCATTTGATAAAGTGTATGTCATACCCCATTTGATAAAGTGTATGACATACCCCATTTGATAAAGTGTATGACATACCCCATTTGATAGAGTGTATGACATACCCCATTTAATAAAGTGTGTATGTCATACCCTATTTGATAAAGTGTATGACATACCCCATTTGATAAAGTGAATGTCATACCCCATTTGATAAAGTGTATGTCATACCCCATTTGATAAAGTGTATGTCATACCCTATTTGATAAAGTGTATGACATACCCCATTTGATAAAGTGTATGACATACCCCATTTGATAAAGTGTATGTCATACCCCATTTGATAAAGTGTATGTCATACCCCCATTTGATAAAGTGTATGTCATACCCCATTTGATAAAGTGTATGTCATACCCCATTTGATAAAGTGTATGTCATACCCCATTTGATAAAGTGTATGTCATACCCCATTTGATAAAGTGTATGTCATACCCCATTTGATAAAGTGTATGTCATACCCCATTTGATAAAGTGTATGTCATACCCCATTTGATAAAGTGTATGTCATACCCCATTTGATAAAGTGTATGTCATACCCCATTTGATAAAGTGTATGTCATACCCCATTTGATAAAGTGTATGTCATACCCCATTTGATAAAGTGTATGTCATACCCCATTTGATAAAGTGTATGTCATACCCCATTTGATAAAGTGTATGTCATACCCCATTTGATAAAGTGTATGTCATACCCCATTTGATAAAGTGTATGTCATACCCCATTTGATAAAGTGTATGTCATACCCCATTTGATAAAGTGTATGTCATACCCCATTTGATAAAGTGTATGTCATACCCCATTTGATAAAGTGTATGTCATAATTTATTTGATAAAGTGTATGTCATACCCCATTTGATAAAGTGTATGTCATAATTTATTTGATAAAGTGTATGTCATACCCCCATTTGATAAAGTGTATGTCATACCCCATTTGATAAAGTGTATGTCATACCCCATTTGATAAAGTGTATGTCATAACCCCCATTTGATAAAGTGTATGTCATTTATTTGATAAAGTGTATGTCATACCCCATTTGATAAAGTGTATGTCATACCCCATTTGATAAAGTGTATGTCATACCCCATTTGATAAAGTGTATGTCATACCTTATTTGATAAAGTGTATGTCATACCCCATTTGATAAAGTGTATGTCATATTTATTTGATAAAGTGTATGTCATACCCCATTTGATAAAGTGTATGTCATACCCCATTTGATAAAGTGTATGTCATACCCCATTTGATAAAGTGTATGTCATACCCCATTTGATAAAGTGTATGTCATACCCCATTTGATAAAGTGTATGTCATACCCCATTTGATAAAGTGTATGTCATACCCATTTGATAAAGTGTATGTCATACCCCATTTGATAAAGTGTATGTCATACCCCATTTGATAAAGTGTATGTCATACCCCATTTGATAAAGTGTATGTCATACCCCATTTGATAAAGTGTATGTCATACCCCATTTGATAAAGTGTATGTCCCCATTTGATAAAGTGTATGTCATACCCCATTTGATAAAGTGTATGTCATACCCCATTTGATAAAGTGTATGTCATACCCCATTTGATAAAGTGTATGTCATACCCCATTTGATAAAGTGTATGTCATACCCCATTTGATAAAGTGTATGTCATACCCCATTTGATAAAGTGTATGTCATACCCCATTTGATAAAGTGTATGTCATACCCCATTTGATAAAGTGTATGTCATACCCATTTGATAAAGTGTATGTCATACCCCATTTGATAAAGTGTATGTCATACCCCATTTGATAAAGTGTATGTCATACCCCATTTGATAAAGTGTATGTCATACCCATTTGATAAAGTGTATGTCATACCCCATTTGATAAAGTGTATGTCACACCCCATTTGATAAAGTGTATGTCATACCCCATTTGATAAAGTGTATGTCATACCCCATTTGATAAAGTGTATGTCATACCCCATTTGATTTGATTTGATAAAGTGTATGTCATACCCCATTTGATAAAGTGTATGTCATACCCCATTTGATAAAGTGTATGTCATACCCCCATTTGATAAAGTGTATGTCATACCCCATTTGATAAAGTGTATGTCATACCCCATTTGATAAAGTGTATGTCATACCCCATTTGATAAAGTGTATGTCATACCCATTTGATAAAGTGTATGTCCATTTTGTATGTCATACCCCATTTGATAAAGTGTATGTCATACCCCATTTGATAAAGTGTATGTCATACCCCATTTGATAAAGTGTATGTCACACCCCATTTGATAAAGTGTATGTCATACCCCATTTGATAAAGTGTATGTCATACCCCATTTGATAAAGTGTATGTCATACCCCACTTGAACAAGTGTATGTCATACCCCATTTGATAAAGTGTATGTCACACCCCATTTGATAAAGTGTATGTCATACCCCATTTGATAAAGTGTATGTCACACCCCATTTGATAAAGTGTATGTCATATCCCATTTGGTAAAGTGTATGTCATACCCCCATTTGATAAAGTGAATGTCATACCTCATTTAATAAAGTGTATGTCATACCCCATTTGATAAAGTGTATGTCATACCCCATTTGATAAAGTGTATGTCATACCCCACTTGAACAAGTGTATGTCATACCCCATTTGATAAAGTGTATGTCACACCCCATTTGATAAAGTGTATGTCATACCCCATTTGATAAAGTGTATGTCACACCCCATTTGATAAAGTGTATGTCACACCCCATTTGATAAAGTGTATGTCATACCCTCATTTGATAAAGTGTATGTCATACCCCACTTGAACAAGTGTATGTCATACCCCATTTGATAAAGTGTATGTCACACCCCATTTGATAAAGTGAATGTCATACCTCATTTAATAAAGTGTATGTCATACCCCATTTGATAAAGTGTATGTCATACCACGTTTGATAAAATGAAGAGAAGTAAATGGAAATTTCAAATTTGACATATATATAAAAGATAATGCATATCCTATCACAGAATAAATGCCAGTAAACAAGGTGTAGGCTCCTGGAGGGAAGAAATGGAAGATACTGCCATACTAGGATTTTTCCAGTTTGTATTGATTGATTGATTGATGAGGGTTTAATGGCACCATGACAACGAGGGTCAAATTGTGCCTGAGAGGTTAGATCATTCTAGAGGTAGGAAGGTAAGAAAACAGGGGGAGATTGAGAGAAACACGAAAACTAAAAGCCAGAAAGCTGGGATCAAGAGAGGTGCATGGGTGAAGAAAAAAAGAGTAGAGAGACGGGGTTGGAAGAGGAGGACTAAATATGGTTGTAGAGGGAAGTATGATGAAGGAAGGAGATAATTTTTCCGGGAGGTTTTTCTGGAAGAGCTCAGCTAGTGAGTTGTGAGGAGAAAGGAAGCTCTGGGAAGGTTGTACAGGGGGCAGGCAAGGAGAACGTGATGGACTGTGAGGGTCCAATGGGAATTGTTGCAGAGGGATTGATGGAGCCAATAAGGGGGTGGGAGTGAGTGAGGTGGGTGTGAGCTATTCTAAGATGGGTTTGTATTGAGCACTCAATGGACCTACACCTAATCTTCAAGAGCTTTTTTTTTTTTTCCCGTCTGATATCAAGTGATGATGAAAACTGTTTGCAGCTAATCAAGTATTGATCCGTTAGAAGTGAATTTTCTTAGGTATAAATGAATAAACATCAAATGACTTAAAAATTGCTTGAATTTGTGGTAGGATAAGAAAGGTGCACATGCATGTGTGTGTTAATGAGGGTGACCGCAAAATCAGATCTTTTATGATTGTCTGAGTAATGATATATACAAAATTTCATACTCACTTAATAATAAATAACTTTTTTTTCAAAAAGACAAAATGAACTTATGGACTGGGATATAAACAACTGGTGTTAACTCAGTAAAGTCAACTTGTATCTAACCTCAGTAGACCCCAAAAAAGGTATGTCTCTCTTTAAAGGACACAAATTTTCTTATCGTAATTTTATTAGTCTTTTCCCCCATAGATTGGGGGTGCAAAGGCATTTACCCCCCTACTTTTTTTGCATACTTATATCTTTTGTTTGGTGATTTTTGTATTTTAGTGTGATTTTATGATTCCCCTCCTCCAATTTCAGTGGGCAAATTTCATTAAGACTTCCCGTACCCCCCCCCTCCATTTTTGGTGGGCAAATTTTTCCTGCATGCTTCTCCACAACATGATATTGACCTCAATGATTACCTTTACTACATTACTTACTGATGGGTTAGCAGCATACTTTTTCTTGGCGACCCTTGCAATGCTTTTCTCAATGGTAGCTATTGATTTCTTCAGAATGTCATCTGATTGGTCCACAACTGTCACATAAATTCCGTTTTGAGCTGAAACCTTTAATTGAAGTAAAACAATGAGAACAATGAGTAGGCCACACATGAAATGATATCATTACTGTTAGGCTGCATAGAAAAAACCTCAAATTTTGTTGACTATTTATTCTTATTTAGAAATTTTCTGGTCATGAAATTCTTCAAAATTGCAAGATAAAATTCCTTAGTAATCCATTCCCTGAAAAATAAAAAAATGTTCTTAAATGCAAAGTCAGGAAAATTTGAGACACATTTTTTCATTAAAAGAGACTTAAAGTTTGACATAATCCTTATTTCATATAAAAGATTTAAAAATAACAAATTTTCTGATTGAGATTCATAACTCCCGAAGCAATCTAACACATTTTTTGTAATTATTAAAAACTTTAATGCTACTACTTAATAGTACCATGGGAGCCGCCATTTTGATTTCAAAACATGCAGATTATGATGTCATCAGCCCAGCAGGATGTTGGAAGGCTTTGTATTTTTCTTAAATCAACCTCAAATTTTCTAGCTGATAAAAAATTGGTTTTCTTTTGTAAGGGTCAAAGAAATTTTAGTGTACACATGAAATTATTAAAACATGCTCTTAAAACTTTGTGTCACATCATTTTGGAATCAAACTTTAATCACATTTATAAAGAAATACATTATAATCCTTATGTCCCTATTGGGAAAATTATGTCATCATGCACAATATTTCAGAATAATACAGAATTGAACAAAATGGCAGCCCCATGTGTCGATTTCAAACATGAATAACTTGAGATGTGAATAAGATTTTGACTTGCTGTTTGTGGCAGCTGGTTAAGATTTGTTATCCTCTATCATATGAAATAATTATTGTATTAGACTTCAATCTTGAAAAAAACTTTTTTAGCAATTTAATTTCAATCAATCTATTTACATTTCATCTGAAGAAATCTAAAATTTAGGGTGAAAAAAAAAAAAAAAATTGTTGACTTTATTTTGTCATTTATTAATTAGTTATCGCAATAAATTTTATAAAGGCTGCAAACAACTATTTTGCAGTCTAACATGGCTTTCAGAATAGCTTCAAATTTTCCCTGAAGGAGGAAAGCTTTTGAACATTTTTTGCAGGACATGGATTGTTAGGAAATTTTTAAATAAGAATCAAATTCAACAAAATTTGATGTCTTTTCTATGCAGCCATAGGTGTATGGGGGGGGAGGGGGGGCAGGAGGGAAGCAGGGGAACAGGGGAAGACTGCCCCCAAAAAAAAAAAAAAAGAATTGGGGAAAATGGGTATCAAATTCGGGCAAAACTGTGTTAAAAAAACTAACTGAATAAATGAATTTTCTTAAAGAAATAAGTAACCAAATATAGATATAAATATGATCTTTAAAAGCTTTGTTCACTTGTTTGTTGTTTAAAAGCATATGATTTGGCATTGTGGAAACATGAAATGTGGATTTTATGAGTATATTCATGAGCTGTGTTAAATTAGGACAAGATTGGAGGATTCGGGCAAAAATGTTCTGCCCTCCTAAAATTAACTGTCCCGTACGCCTATGTATGCAGCCTAACACTAACGGACCCCAATGGTTGCCATTTAAGTGTGGTCTATTGAAGATAACTCTATACAAAAATTGCACATTAGGTTAATGTGAATTTCTATCAAAAGTGATGCATCAAACAACAATCTAGCATACTGCATGTGTTCACAATTGATGACAAAATGGTAGGAGAAAAAGAATGGAACATTACTCAATGCCATGTTTGGCTTAAAATCTTGAAGGTTGCTTCTAAAAATATGTGTGGAACTTGTGGGGGTCAGTGATGGGATTGGGATTTGTTAATTCAACAAGGGATGACTTTTGGTATAATATTGTTGTATGAATAATAGGCCGGCCTAATAATAAAAATAAATTAATCATAGTGAGTTTTTTGAAATTGTATGCAATAAGGAACTTGAAAAATAACCAATTTATTTTTTCTTCATTGTTGAATAAATTTATCCATTTTTTGCATCAAACTTCCAAAAGTCTTTCTTCTCTCTTGTTCAGGATGGCATAACTTTGGAAACAATGGAGCAATTCAGAAATTCTATGGCGTAAACGGCTGTTTTTGGTTAGAGAAGTAATAGACTACAGGAAAAACAACTTGAAAATAAAGACATGAAGTATTAACAAATATAGGTCCACTTCTTTATTCTGATGCTGTAATTTGAATGAATAAAACAATACAACGTTACTCGGTGCTTGTTATTTTAGTGCTTTAATAATTAATTTAATTACGTTATCAATATGATTAAGGCCGTCCATGTGCTATCAAATAATCAGACAATATGATTGTATCTATACAAGGCTGAGAGACACATGAGCGCAAAGCCAAGTGTGAAAAAAAACTTTTCTGGGCGAAGGCCATGGGGGCAATGCAATTGCATGCAAGAAATCCCCCTCCCTTGTACTGAAGGGAAGATATAGGAGAAAAGAAAAGAGTTCACCCCCACTATAGAAAAATTTTTTTTATTGGATATACACTCAAGTCGATAAAAATTCTGTGAAGACCAGTAATGTATTCTGGGAAGGAGGGGGAAAATTTTCCCCTGGCAAAATTCAGTATGTAAATTGTTAGTAATGGGAAAGTATACTATATGCTATACATTTTGGGGAAATAAACTGTGAAAAATTAATCTATCAGGTGATAACTTTAATCCTATATGTTCCATTTTCAGCAACATTTCTTTGGTTTTCGAGTAACAGTCTTCAATTTCTTTTATTTCGGGCAAATATATTATCTTATATTTTTCTGATTTTTTGTTTCATTTTCAGGAATTATTGTTCGTTTTTCATAAATAGAGGACATGCATGAATGGCAACCTATGGAAAACTATATTAATATAGGGGCCTATAACTGAACAAAGAAAATCAATATTTTTGAGGGCATAGGTGTGGGAACTGGGGAGAACGTGCCCCCCCCCCTACCCACACACACACACTTTTTCAAAAAATGACAAGAGTACCCCTTTTGAAAATGAAAAGCGCCCCTTAATTTATTGTCAATGGTGCCAGAACTGGTAGAATTTGCGCACACTTTTTAAAAATTATTACAAAAAAGTCCCTTTCACTGGAATTTTTTTAAATTACTGACCTAATAGTAGGAAACTGGCAACATTTGTCAGTCCCATATACGGGGGAAATGGGTTCCCATTGAAAAATTACTCCTTCTAAAAATGAAGTGCCCCTTTTACTTTACTTTATTATATTTACATACAGGGGTCGACATACTGTATGCATATGACTTGGTAAGTTCCCCTAAGAGGTCGTTCCTCGTCCCCCATTTTTCAAACACTTTCTACACCTCTGCAAGTTGAGGGAGAGAGTGTGATTTATTTTCATATAATGTTCTACTACGTAAGCTTCATTTTGTTTCATTAATGTCAAGAAAAATTCCTTGTCGTTAAGGCAGACAAATTTCTTTGTTTGTGGACCATGACACACGCCGTCATTGAAGATCAAAGAAAATCATATTCAATAGTACCAAGGAAGTGCACACGCCTGGTAATACATAATACATAATGCATTGCCACAATGCAAGTTGAATAGGTAATCCTTTTCGCTGTCGGAAACACAGTCATGTTCATGATGTGAAAATAACAAAATACTATAAATGTAAATATCATCATGGTTCCCATGCCCATGTAAATTGACACCCATATCATATGACCCAGCCAATTTTAAAAATGGCATCTCACACTAAGTTCCACATGGCATCCCATGTCCCACATGGCATCCCACCCCATGTCCCACATGACATCCAATCCCATTTCCCACATGGCATTCCACCATATCTTCCACATGGCATCCCACCCCATGTCCCACATGATATGACATCCCATTCCTTGTCCCATGTGGCATTCCATCATACAGTATGTCCCACAGGGCATCCCATCCTATAACACACATGGCATTCCACCCCATGTCCCACATGATATCCAATACCATCCCATTTCCCACATGACATTCCATTCCACCCTATGTCCTGCATGGCATTCCACCATATACCCTACATAGCATTCCACCTTGTTCCACATGGCATCCCACCCCATATCCCACATGGCATCCCACCCCATGTCCCACATGGCATCCCACCCCATGTCCCACATGGCATCCCACCTCATGTCCCACATGGCATCCCACCCCATGTCCCACATGACATCCAATCCCATTTCCCACATGGCATTCCACCATATCTCCCACATGGCATCCCACCCCATGTCCCACATGATATGACATCCCATTCCTTGTCCCATGTGGCATTCCATCATACAGTATGTCCCACAGGGCATCCCATCCTATAACACACATGGCATTCCACCCCATGATATCCAATACCATCCCATTTCCCACATGACATTCCATTCCACCCTATGTCCTGCATGGCATTCCACCATATACCCTACATGGCATTCCACCTTGTTCCACATGGCATCCCACCCCATATCCCACATGGCATCCCACCCCATGTCCCACATGGCATCCCACCCCATGCATCCCACCTCATGTCCCACATGGCATCCCACCCCATGTCCCACATGACATCTCACCCCATGTCCCACATGACGTCCCATAGGCTCCATAACAAGTCTCATCCTAGCTATCACAGTCCCTGATTGAGCATACTATGTATGAAAGTGTCAGTTCATATAATAACTTATATGTTAAATAAGAAAAAAAGGCTGCAGAGTCAAATAATTATGCCTGATATAGCCCTTGGTGTATACCGCATGGTATATATTATATCATATGTCCCGCATGGCCCCCATCCATGTCCCACATGGCATCCCTTACTAGTCTTCAATCCTGTCTTAAGTGTCAATGAAAAACTTTAACATTTTGTAAGGAAACTCCAACCTTCCATAAGGATATCTAAAGAAACTTTAACATTTTCTGAGGAATTCTCAAAAAACTTTAACATTTCTGAGGAATTTTCAGGGAAAAGCTGTGGCCGGCCGGACGGACGGACGTAATCGTCATTACATAGGTTCGCATTATGCTTCGCATTATGCTTCGCATGCGAACCAATAATAAAACGGCTTAGTACCAATTGGTGCAATCAAGTTTCATTGAGCAGTTGATTGTAATCTGTTTACCCTTACAGAGACTAGGTTGCGCAAGCTTAAAATAAACTAACATTTTTAGCTTGCGCAAACTTGCAGCAAGCTAGTATTTGGGACAAATGCAAACTTGTTAGCTAGCAAAAACCTTTAAAAGCAAAGATGGAGGGGAAACTTTATCATTACATTACAGTCAATGGGATATTTTTTATGAATACTTGTCACCTCAGCCAGTCAGCGAAAATTAATGGTACTCATAATTGGAAACTATTATCTAATTAATACACAACATTTGTGAATGAAAATAAATTGTTGAGTATTTGTTGAAAAATGACAAAAAATAGGTGAAATACTGACTGTTTGTTTTCCCCTTTGACTGAAGCTTGAGATCATCAAAATAAGCATTGTTACTTCGCCGTGCACCACACAGTCCTGGACGTCCGACCTTGAGAATAGCAGAGTCGGGCATAATTCCCTGTCTGACTAAAGATGGGTCATCCGGCCGAGGAGGAGGGGGAGGGAAGGGGGTGGAACTGCCGACCTCCATCACTCACCTTGTACGGACATGTGAAGGTATAAAATTGCTCATAATCATATAGAGAAAAACCTCACTGACATAGTGGCTCACTAAGTCATTAACATGTTGTGTAAAGGGCTAGCGGCTAGCCTAACACTAACCATGGAGTTAAAAAAGAACTCCATGCACTAACTGTAAAAGACTACACTCCTTACCTGAGCGATACCAGCCCCCATTTGCCCTCCGCCGATCACGGTTATATTTTTTATAACCGCCGCACGAGTGGCTGAGGATGCAAAGCCTCTTGATACGATTTTGCTAGCGAAAGACATTTTTTTTTCCGATCAAAAGTGTTCAGGCTGAAGAACATGCAGGATTTACGTGCAGTTGCATCCCTGGCAAAAAGTGTTTCAAAAATCGAAATTAAAATAAATTGTAATAGGCCTAAATCTTTTAATTCTTTATTAATTATAATCAATAGATGATAATATTTGATTTTTAAAAGACGAATTGTAATTAATTAATTTAATTTTGCGATAGATCGATGGTAAAAAATAATTATTTTAATAGTTAATTCCTTTCCAACGAAGATAACACCAACTCGAGATTGTAAATATTAGAAAGGTATGATCTAGTTTCGCGAATAACAAGTTTCACTGGGACTCAGATCGATGGTCGAGGTGAAGCATTTGATTTTACGGGTTCTATCAAAGTTCAAGTTGCTAAATCGGGAAATTTCCAACTTTTTCGAGAAAAAGACCTAGGCCTATATCTTTAATTTTAAGGAAATGTTACTTCATTTTCTTTAATTTTCGGGAATTTTTCTTCATATTTGGCCAATTTTTCAATTTTCGGGAATTTTTTTTTAATTATTGAGAATTTTTGCTCATTTTGGGAATTTTTTTGGCCAATTTTTGTGAAATTTCCGGATAATTTTTTATATTTTCTTCCATTTTCAGAAAATTTACATTTCGTTAACTGAAATTTACTTTACCTTAAGTTTCAGAATGTTTTTTTTAACATCGGGAAATTTTCTTCAACTTTTATCAATGATTTCCAATAATTTAATCAACTTTCACTTCAATTTTTTCCCCCATTTATTTAATAATTTCACAATTTTACCTTTTACCTTTTTTATTGAACAAGAAACTGGGCCCTCATCCCCCGCTGCTTAACGCCTCTTGGTCCAGTGGCGTGGTGGGTCATGTTTCACTGGGGAGGCAAGGACATTATGGCGCCCCCCTCCCCTCTCCTTCCCCGAAATAAAAAATGCTCTTGAGTAAAACGTGCACATCGATCTAAATGTCAGCGGGTTCTAGTTGTTGGTCTGTTGCCGCGTAGGTATTTCCTTCATGATAGATCAGATGTTGTTGATTAATAGCCTTGGCTAGAGAGTATTTGTCGTCTGTTTGAGTTCAGTTTTGTAAATTTCTGGCGTAAGTATGAATCTCGGATTGATTGGTGCATACGAGATGGTTTGCATTTAACTAAAAAGGTGCTCGTGTTCTTACTAGGGGTGTCAATAGGGCGAAATTATGAATCTCGGATTGAATGGTGCATGAGAGATGGTTTGCGTTTAACTAGGAAAGGTGCTCGTGTTCTTACTAGGGGTGTCAATAGGGCAATCCAGGATCGGACTCTTTAAACTAGTCTTGAGAGGGGGGGGTTAAAGTTTAAACCCACCTGTCAGGCATCTTTCTGGGGATAGGGTTTGTTCTAATAATAGATTTAAGGTTATGTTTTCATATGTTTGCAGCATTTTGAATGGGCGTGATGAGCTTCTGGTTGAAGTTTACAATTAGTAGACCTGATATAATTGGTATTACTGAGAGTTGGATTTATAGTTGAATTCGTGATTCAGAGGTACATATTCCAGGTTACTCAGTTTTCAGGCAAGACACATTAGATACTTTCAATAGTAGAGGAGGTGGTGTTTTATTGTTTGTGAAAGACAGTTTTAAGTGTATAGATAAGACTGCTCAATTTTCTTTGGTTTTTCAAACTGCCTATGGTGTGAGCTTATAGTTGATGATGATGTTGATAGTTTATTGGTTGTTGATGTTGTGTGTAGATCACCAAAATCTAGTCCTGAGAACAATCATAGATTGCTTGACTGCTTTAGGAAAGTTGCTTCTAGGAGGGTCATTGTTTTTGGGGACTTTAATTTTCCAGACATTGATTGGAATCTTTTACTAGTGGTCCACATGGTAAATATTTTCTGGAAGCTGTATCTGACTGCTTTTTCACCGAGCATGTGTTGTTTCCCACGCGTGGTAGTAATTGTCTTGATTTGATTTTCAGTAGTGAAGAAAGCATGGTTAAAAATGTACATATATATATATATATATATATATATATATATATATATATATATATATATATATATATATATATATATATATATA
>JAIGNY010003850.1:1337500-1617500 GCA_020152595.1 Chiridota heheva
TATATATATATATATATATATATATATATATATATATATATATATATATATATATATATATATATATATATATATATATATATATATATATATATATATATATATATATATATATATATATATATATATATATATATACATATTGAAATTTAGTTTTAGTTTCTCCAATGTATTTTGCTTTGATGCACTTTTTGCAGTATAGTAGATTAACACATTGGATGAATCACACGTGAAGGGTCCCGGTTTTACAATATGTTTACCTACATGAATTTCATTCCTGGTGTCCATATGTTTACAAAGACTACATCTGGTCTTGTTGCAGGTCGTATTTCCTTACTGTACATGCATGGTAGGGAGAGTGCTACGCACTAACAGCCTGTGCAAATTGTATATATAGATATAGATATATATATATAGATATATATATATATATATATATATATATATATATATATATATATATATATATATATATATATATTTTTATATATATATATATATATATATATATATATACACTATTTTTTAGGTTCCAAAAAACTCAAAAAAATTGTACAGTTTTAATTTGCAAAATAGAGATCTCAGTATGTTTTTTTGTTGTTGTTGTGGTAATCTGGGAGGAAAAGATCACAAAATTTGTGAACAAAATTCTGCTTTTTTTTCCAAATCATGGGCGGGATTCAGAATTTGTCATGGTTTACAATCATTACAGTTTGAATCATTTTCTTTCAAACTTTATTCAGGTGTACGTTCTCCTATGCTCTAAAAACTCATGCAGAAGGGATATGTCATCTCCACACAATTTATAAAGTCAGTGGCGTAGGAAGATATTTGACATGCGATGATGGGAGGGGGAGGGGGGGGGGGAGATTTTCGTCCTAACAAACGTAGAGTGGAAGGAAAGTGAGCACAAAAGATTGGAAACACATTGGACGGATTGCTCATAAAAAAGGTGTATTAAACAGTTAAAGGAAGGTATTGTCCCATCAATTCATTCAGAAGTTAACGTCGCCGAGCTGGGAACGTCACTTCCGGTTTTCAATTTTCCTTATTGATCACGATTTCTCTATTGAAATTTGTGATGTTCACAGATTTCTCGCAACCAATAAAAAAATTGAAAACCGGAAGTGACGTAACCTGCAAGGTGGCGTTCACTTCTGAAATTATTTATTGGACAGTACCTTTCCTTTCAAGGATTAGTTCAGGGGTCAAGTAAGGCCATCTTATATGAAAGGGATTTCAATAAAAATTTATAAAATCTTTCTAGTTATATTTCGTATACTGATTGCCACTTGGAAGTGTATTTGTGTAATGATTCAATGTAATTTATTAATTGCAATAATCAATTTTTTGCTCAAAAATGGCTAATTATATCATGAGGAAAATATGCCATAGGTAAAAGCATGTCTTGTCGCAAGAATGTAAAATCCTTCTTGATTTTATGAATATTGTTTTTGCTGATGCCTGTTTATGATTTCAATTTCCCTCAAATGAAAACATTGTTAGTAAAATTTGCATTCTATTGCTGTTGAGGCTTTAGTGTTTGTAAGCTTACTTGAAAAACAATTTTCACATATTCAAACGATATTTGAAGCTCCATTATACGCAGTGAAGCAACTAGAATACTGGGGGCCCGTGGGGATTTTTGGCACTTTGAGCGCTGTCGGAACCGCGTCAGCAGGGTGGAGAGCAGGAGAGCCCAAGTTGAAAGTTGATGGCGGACCGGGCAGAAGGTTTCCTTTAAGTTTTGAAAGTTGAGGGCGGACCGAGCTGAATGCACCCTTTTGAAACCCATATGAAATTATTCTGGGCCATTCTTAAAGAATAAAAACAAAAAAGAAATCCACTCACTCACAAATATTACATAAGACATTGAAGTTGTGACATACATTTAGTGTATATTTGACACAATTAAAGCATGTTATTTTACCAGGGGCACCGACACCGAGGGCCGTGGTGGGATTATAATAATTTTGTTAGTCGCAATTTTCAAAAGAAGCCTTTTATTTATTCGCCTGATGAGTAATTGTCAACATAGGTCCTGGCTCCCCAATCTCAAACCTATAGGTGGGATTTGCCCACCGAAAAGAGGGAGGGGAGGGGGGAAGTGGAGTCAAAAGTGTGTGTGTGTGTGTGTGGGTGAGGGTGTTGGTGTGTGTGTGTGTGTGTGAGTGTGAGGTGGATTACAAAATCACGCTAAAATACAACACATCATCATACAAAAGTATCCATTTGGACAAAAAGTGAGGGTGGGCAAGTTCCCCCTTGCTCCACTCAAAATCCCGCCTATGCTTAAACCATATAAGTAGGAACCTTGGGGCCAGGAGGCAAGATTCCTCCACTTTTTCGAAAACTGACAAAAGTCGGGACAAAAGTGCCCCTTAATTTAAAATAAAAATTTCCCCTTAAATAATGTCCCAAAGAAGCGCCTGAACTTTTACCACCACCAAAAAAAAAAAAAAAAAGGCTTATAAGAAGACGTTGGACATGGGAGAGCCCAGGAGACAGAGTCAGAAATCAGATTGATTTCATATTGATTCAAAAACGGTTTCGAAATTCGGTCAAAACAGCTAAGTCGATGCCCGGTGCTGATTGTGACAGTGATCATATTCCTGTCAAATGTAAAATTTAAGTAAAACTTAGATCACTTAAGAAATCTAAAAAGGAACCTGAATTACAGACCAACCTGTTAAAAACTGATCCAGACATAAAATAGCGATTGTCAGTTTCAGTGAAGAACAAATTCCAACTTCTGGAAAGCCTCACTGAGGCTTATGAAAATGTAGCAACATATTAAAGATTCAGTTACAGAAGGAATTAATGAACAGATTCCAAAACAGGCAAAGAAGGATCACAAAAAGTGGATGACCCAATAAATCATGGACTTAAAAAGAACATGGAGGGCCCACCAATACTAAAGGAGGAAGTGCAAAAAGCTATCGGTAACATGAAACATGGCAAAGCATCAGGACCTGGCAATATGCCAATTGAAGTTTTTGTGGCTCTTGATGATGTAGGCATTGAAACTATATCTAGGCTTTTAAATATGATATATGAAACAGGAGAGATACCGCCAGATATAAACAAATCTATCTTCATAACCTTACCCAAGAAACCAGGTGCAAGAGTATGCGAACTTCACAGGACCATTAGCTTGATGAGCTATATCACCAAGGTCTTGCTTCGTGTTTTAACAGTCTAATGTCCAGGATGAAAAATAGTATCCAGCCAGAAATTTCAGAAACACAATTTGATTTTGTTGTAGACAAAGGCACTAGGAATGCAATATTTACACTATCAATGATCATGGAAAAGTGTATAGAAGTACAGAAAGATTTATATTTATGTTTCATTGATTACTCCAAAGCCTTTGACAAAGTCAAACATGAAGATCTCTTTAAAATACTCAGTAATTGGAACATTGACGAAAAAGACGTAAGAGTTACAAGAAACCTATACTGGGACTAGGAAGAAGCAATACGACTTGAAGAAGATTACAGTGAATTTAAGGTAATCCGAAGAGCAGTCAGGCAGGGGTGTATTTTGTCACCAGATCTTTTCAACATTTATACAGTGAAACAATACTTCGTAACATCGACAGTCTTGAGGGCTGGAAGTTGGAGACTATAATATGAATAACCCACGCTATGCAGATAACACGGTACCTATGGAAGAGTCAGAAAAAAAACTGCAGTCTCTTTTGGATAAAGTTGTAGAAGAAAGTGAAAAAAGAGGGCTGTCTCTAAATGTAAAGAAATAAAAATGTATGGTGGTTAAAAAAAAAAGCCGTAAACCCATTATGTACTATACGAAGCCAAGGAGAAATGATTAAACAAGTACAACAGTTTAAGTACTCGGGCTACACACTAACATCAGATAGTCGGTGCGTTAACGAAATGAGAAAATTCATTGCAATTGCCAAAGACATGTTTACAAAAATCGAATCCAATTCTGAAGAATAGAACTATTGGAATGGACATGAAATTCCGTGTCTTGAAGGCATATGTATGGTATACTTTTCTCTATGGATGTTAATGCTGGACAATTACCAGTGACATCAAGAAAAGATTAGAAGCTACGGAAATGTGGTTCATTAGGAGAATGTTGAAAATGTCTTGGACAGAAAGGAAAACAAATAGCTTCAGGCATGGACAGGTCGCTACTCAATGCCATCAGAAGGAGACATATGGAATTTTCCGGGCATGTTTATCGGGAGGGTGGGTTGGAACAGCTTGCAGTATGTGGGAAAATTGGGCCAAAGGAAGCAGAGGAAGGCAGTGAATTGAATATGTCCAAAGCTTAAACAACTGGGTAACCAACAACAGCATAAGTAACAATAAGTTTATGCGTTTAGTTCTAAACAGAAGTGACTGGAGGCCCATGATCGCCAATGTCTGTTCCAGACTCGCCGCCTAGAGAGAGAGAGAAAAAAAAAAAAGAGAGAGAGAGAGAGAGAGAGAGAAGAGAGAGAGAGAGAGAGAGAGAGACAATGGACCAACCATATTCTTGAGGAATCCTAATCGTCTGCACAATTTACTAGCGTATGGGGTCAAGCCCATTACAAAAACAATTTCACACTCTAATCAAGAGTACATGCATACAAAAATAGGCACTTCACTCAACTATTCAGAGACTTGAATTGTAACTAAAGTTGGTTAGGAAATTCCATACCAAACAGAAAACTTCGTATAAACTGTATCAAAATGAATTCACCCAGGTTTTTCGATATGCAAAATATGTCGTCTTATTCATAGATTGCAAGAAATTTGCTGTCGAAAGTTTTCGATACTGCTTTCATATTTTCTGCTGTGAGGTCAACGGCACAATTTCATACCATTAGGCCCTCTGCACTGAACACCAACGTTTAAAGAGGGAGACTCGTCTCATTAAAATACAGTAAAATTGGAGGATGCGATATTTTGACGTCACTTCCGGTTGTGGAGGCAAGATCCGATCCACTGTCTGTTTGTACCACAGTACAGCCAGACATTAGCATATACGTTGTGTGTGCCGAGTTACATACACAACGCATTACGTTACTGTGACGAGAAACTTGTTGGGTTTTTTCAATGCGTTTTTGTCAGAAAGCGAAATATTAGTATTATAATACTACAATAATAGTCACCAAATGAAAATTACAGAGAAAAAAAAAGAAGAAGAAGATGAAAGCAAAAGTTGCTATAAACGATTCTACCGGGGCTCGAACTCACGACTGTTGATTGGAAACACAAAATGTCCCCCGTTGCCGTAACCAACTGGGCTAACTCGTGCAATGACCTTCAATGCGTTTTAAATAACTATATACCTTGCAATACGAGACAACTAATCGCGCAGCAAAATTTCAACCAATCAAAAAATTTGAAAGGAATTCTAAATATTGTGCACATATGACGATTTCGCCTTTTAAAACAAAAATTGAACGATCTTTGCCTTTTTACGTCCTATTGTTGTGTTTAACTTGTGCACAAATGATTTTAATGTTTCGTAAATGCTGAGGAAATGTGAACCCCAACGAACATTCAGTGTTCCGTTCACAAAAAACATGATTTTACAAGCACATACGCCTGCAACTGTATTGGACGTACTGCCTACTGTGTCATAAGCGTAAGTGAGGCAAAATTCTAACTTCAAATTTCACCTGGTTATCGCATATTCCTTAATTGCGACAGTCTGAAGGGACGACTTTCTATCCTCGTGGAAAATGAAACACAGTCCCATAATAAAACAAATATACAGGCAGAGCAGTTAGAAAATTGACGCAAATTTAGATACATAACGTGTGCGCGCATACTACAAAAAGCTTATACATTTTACATAACGTTTATAGTGCACGTACGTACGTGTGTACACACTGACTTAATGTACGTGCGTACAAGCTCACGAAGATAATACGCGCGTGTATTGTTGTTGTTTACAATTTTCGCTACAGCTGATTGGCTGGTTAGTAAAAGGAAAATTCCTCTAGCATTTGATTGGTTTAAAGTACTCTGACGTTTCACGTTCGGCTAAACTCGGGTTGAAAAGGTCTATAGCGTATACTATAAACTTTTTCAAATCTGAATTGGCAATTTCCGGAGAACTAATTTAAATAAAGTCACATGGCCGAGATTCACGTGTCCATAATGGACCAATCGTATACTGCAGGAATCTTATTGACCAATAAAATACTGGAGGAATGTTGGCCGTCTGCACAATTCACGCACGGTATGGGACTAAGGGTATGAAAAAAATAAAAATGTTTTCAGGGCACGTGTCATACGTGCGTTATACATGAAGGAATTACATGCGCGTACTGCTGCTTACATTTCCCCCCTCAAATCTGCACCTGATTGGTTGGCAAACAAAGGAAAAGTTCCCTCAGAAATTCAATTGGTCAAAGTCCTGAAGAAATCACGTTCAGCTAAACTCGATTTGAAAAGGTCCATACAGTCAGATGTTATCTGACTAATTGTAATTTCAACATTTTGTTTGTGTAAGTTGGTAGCACTTTCTAAAAGGGAAGTGCTACCATCAAAAAGTAGGAGAGTCGACAGCTGACTGGCTGACATGCACACATGGCTGATGTGATGGCTGACACACGACTGTTGACTGCAAACTAATCATACATGTCAGACTACAGTAAGTGTTTTACTACTGTCTGAACTGTCAATTCGCGCGTCAATGACAAATCTTAGTCTGTAACGTTAGTGTAGTGTACGTAGGCTTATTTATGTTACAATTTCACCAAATGTTCAGTCGGGAGCGTATTAATTCTGATGGTTGTCATTTTCCTTGGAGGTGAACGTATGATATCGGTGAATTTTGATTTTATGGAAAGGCTGTGTACGACGACTACTGTTACTGTGTTACTAGCGTAAGTGTCACTTTATTAATTTTACACTTCAAGCAGGGGCGGCGGAGCATTCAAAATATTAGGGGGACGGGGGTGGCTGATGAGGTCAGACGACATGTGATAACAATATTGGGGGCGTGGCTAATTAGGTCGGGTAATGTGATAACACATGTTCATCTAAAATTATTAGGGGGCTGAAGCTTTAGCCCTCGGCTCCACTGCCCCTAGCTGTTGTCAAGTATTAACACTTTAACTTTTGTTATTTTGTTATTAACAAGACTGACTCTGTCATTTTAAAACGGAGTTACCTTCATATGTTGCTTAGCCTGTAAGGACTGCAAATTAATTTCCTTGCACTGTAGGAGTTAAACCCCCAAATAGGGGACAGTATGGTAGCCTTGGAAGGGGGTGTCACTGCGAAACGTAACGCTAGGCTCAATGGAAAATCCCATCACACCCTGAGGTTCTTTACAATATCTGACATACTACGAAAGCACATATTGTCTAGAGTTGATAATTTCCTTCTTATTCAAGGATTCATTTATTACTTTCCTTTGGAAAAAAAATCTAACCCAGATACATAGAAATCGAGAGGAAAACAAGCAGGTGACTGCAGGAGTTGTTGGCCATCTTTCCACAAAAAATATATGAATATTCATGAATAACATAAAGATCGATCAGCCATATTTTGTTCAATGGTCTAATGTAAAAATATATTCACCCAATCTGAACTGCAGATGAAACGACCAAAATTATTCCACGAACCCGGAAGTTCTTGTTATGAATATTTATTGCCAACTTATGTAGAATTTGTTAAGAGCACATCAGAACTTGAAAACTGCTCTCTTTTTTCTGACAGGGTTAATGGGTTTTTTGTTGGTATCTATGGTAAATATTGATAATATATTTTCAGTACTAACATATTAAGGAATTTCAGTTGGGGTGGAGGTTTAAAATGGATTTTGGAGAACATTTAAAAAAATGTAGTTTCCGATATGTAGTTTTCCATTGACTTTACACGCAAAGTTATGCGGTATCTTCACGAGGACCCCTCCCACGAAGACTACTGTGTTGTCCCCTATATGCAATGTTGCATAGTTTTTAACATGTTGCATTTAAATTATGTACTTTTTAGATGATTCTAAATATTTGTAAATTTTGCCTTAATGTTTACACTTCCTATAAATCCTACCAGGAAGGGGGAAGGGGGTACAACTATAGAATACAGTTTCACTTCCACGGCCCTGGTTGCTCCATTGACCAATCTCATTATCATAATATATATATATATATATATATATATATATATATATATATATATATATATATATATATATGTATATATATATATATATATATATATCGTACATTTGATATTTGACATAATTATATTTATATTTTATATTTATTGCGCTAAGTCTAACAAAATTTAGGGGGCTACAGCATTTTGTAGGGGCTAAACCCCCAATAGCTCCCCCCATTAAACATACTGCTGGTCACTATTAAAAATTGTCCAGGTTTACAGGCTTGCACCATATCTGTTAGAGATTTCCACCCCATGTATCTCTCCTTTTCTTTGAATATATAAGTGAAATTCTTTTGTGACATTTCTATAACAAAAGTTGCTGTTTGCTGTTTTAATCTTGTTTAACCTTTTAATAGGTAATAAGGGATCTGCTATGCAGCGTTAGATAAAACACATTACATCATCCTGCAGCTTGTATGTAAAAATTAATATCTTTAAAGGATTAGTTCAGTGGTCAAGCATGTTCATCTTACTGTACATGAAAGAGGACTTCAAATGAAACAAAATGGTTGAAGAAAGCGTTAGAAAATCGTATTCCGTTAAGGAGATATTTAAGTTTAAAGTTTGGTATCATTTGTGTAGAAACGACTGAAATCAGACTAGTTGTAATGTCACAGCCTCAGATTCCTCAATCTTTATGTATTTTAAAGAAAATTCATTTAATTTTTTTACTTTAAATTATTTTTTCTCCCTTCTTCAGGTGGTATATTATAAATACCCTTCCTAGATTCAGTTTTACTATATCCCATAGTTTTTAAGCCACAAAATTGCAGGACAAAATATGATAGAATACATAAAGAATTTGAGGAATCTGAGGCTATGACATCATAAATAGTCTGATTTCACTTGTTTCTACACAAATAATACCAAACTTTAAAGTTACATATCTCCTTAACTTGATAAGATTTGTGAATGCTTTCTTCACCATTTTGCTAATTTTGAAAACCTCTTTTATATAAACGCTGCGATTGGCGTTCATGTCCTCTTGAAGGATTTTTGTTGACTTAACCGATTCAGATTCAGATTCAGATATAAGATAAACATGTGTGACCACTGAGCTAATCCTTTAATGTAAGTACAATGATATTCATTGGAGAAGTCATTGACTCTTTTAAGTCCTTTTGTTGAATGAATGTTCCAAGATTGAGTTGGAAGTCATTTTCCCCAGTCAATTGAAGTGGTAACCATTAGAATATTAACTCATTCAGCCTCAAAAAGTAATTATCCGGCAGTTTGTGTATCTCCTATTGTATTGTAACTTTGGAAAATATCAATGAACTTGCAATGGAAGCGTAGAGCGATAGCAATGAATCCAGGTTAGATAAAACTGGCTCAGGAAGTGCACAAGTATTATAACTTCCTGTGCATATGCAAATTTACTTGCTATTGACATTTTATATCTGCTGTAAAGGCCATTGCATCATGATTTTAATGTGGTGGCATATATGAAACAAAAACATACTTGTTAATTGTCTAAATTGATCATCAGTACTGTATTTGTGTAATCTGTTAAAGTTATTTGGACAGCTACAGGAATGCTGTCTTTTCTTTCATATATATATGTATATATATATATATATATATATATATATATATATATATATATATATATATATATATATATATATATATATATATATATATATGAAATGAGTATAAGTGACTGAAAATTTTGAAAACACATAAATTATGAATAATTATTAGAATATTTGATTATTATCACATTGCATTACTACTGGAAGTGTCCCTTCTCCATTTAATTCTTGTGTGGATAGGGGAGATATATATATTTATATATATATATATATATATATATATATATATATATATATATATATATATATATATATATATATATATATATATATATATATATATATAAATATATATATATATATATATATATATATATATATATATATATATATATATATATATACATATATATATATATATATATATATATATATATATATATATATATATATATATATATATATATATATATATATATATATATATATATATATATATATATATATATATATATATATACATATATATTTAGGAGAGGAGGGGGTGGGGGTGTCAGCCTCTGCCCTGCTTGGTTATGTTTCATATACAGTATTTAGAGATAAAAGCTTAGTATTGTTTATCTTGGCCTAATCTTTATGATGATTGTTGTATGTCTGCCAGTGAAAAGCTCATTCCAATTTGTGATTCAGTAATAGAGAAAAGGGATGACATTTCCCCTCCCCCCCTCAGTACCCCCCACCCATAGCCCCAACATTTGCTAAGATTTTTGTTGTTGTTGTAATAATGAATACAAACATGCTTAATTTATATGTTTGTTAATAATGCACTGGGGGGAGGGTGCCAATACAAAAATTGAACCTTTCGATTGATTTTTGACTTGTTATATATCTCCACCTTCCCCTTCCTACCTGGGTAAATTTTGCTTTTTTTTCGGAAATTTTGCTTCATATCTGGGCAATTTTCAGAACATTTTTGGGTAGTTTTCTTTAATTTTCGGAAAAGTTTGCTCATTTTTGGAAAATGTTGCTTATTTTCGGGAAGTTTTTGGCCAATTTTGGTGTAATTTCCTTCAGTTTTGGACAATTTTCTTTGATTTTCAGAACTTTTTCATAAAAATTTCTTTCATTTTTGTGTAGGCCTACTATTTTCAATTTCCAGGAAAATGTTCTTCAAGTATCCAAAATTTTGCACATTTTCGGAAAATTATGCTCATTTTCGAACATTTTGCTTTATTTTCGGAAAGTTTTGCTCATTTTCGAACATTTTGCTCATTTTCTAATATTTCGCTTATTTTCGGATAATTTTGCTTACTTTCGGAAATTTTTTGGCCAATTTTGGGGTAATTTCTTTCATTTCCGGACAAATTCTTTCAATTGTAGAAACATTTTTTCCATTTTTGTGAAAATCACCATTATAAAGTATGTGATGGGTAACTTAAAGAATTCAGGGGTCCAGTAAATCCATCTTATATTAAAGAGGACTTCAAAGTTTAAAGACCGCTTAGTTATATTTTGTATAATGATTGACACTTGGAAGTGCATTTGTAGGATGCTATTAGGCCTAGATTGATTGATTATTGAAAATTGATTAATTTGATTCATTAATTGCAATGATAAATCATGTGCTTTAAATGGCGAATACATTTACTGTAGTTAAAATCATGTCTTGTTGCAAGGATGTAAAATCCTTCTTGATTTTATACAAAAGTATTTTGCTGTTGGTATGTCTGTAATATGATTTCTATTTCACTCCAAAGCAAACATTGTTAATAAAATTTGCATCATATTGATGTTGAGGCTTGGCAATTTTAGGCTTACTTGAAAAACAGTTTTCACATATTCATACGATATTAAAGCACAGTGGGGCAAGTATGAGTCCTGGGGGCCATAGAGATTTTGGAAGAAAATTGAAGGAAATTTATTAGAAATTGATGGAAATTTACCAAATATTTCCCAAAAAAAGAAGACAATTTTACGAGAATTAAGAAAATTTTACAAGAGCTGATGCAAATTTCCTGAAAACGAAGAAGATATCCTGAAATTAAAGAAAATTTTCCAAAAATTGAAGCAAATTTTGTGAAAACTGAAAATAATTATGAAGATAATTTCACGAGAATTAAGGAAATTTCACAAGAGTTAATGCAAATTTCTTGAAAATGAAGAAGATATCCTGAGAATTGATGAAAATTACACGGAAATTGATAAAAAATTCCCCAAAAAGAAGACAATTTTACAAAAATTAGGAAATTTCATAAGAGTTGATACAAATTTCCCCAAAACGAAGAAGATATCTCAAAAATTGATAAAAATTTCCCAAAATGAAAATAATTTCCCAAAAATGAAGGAGATTTCACAAAAGTTGAAGGAAATTTACGGAAAATTGATGGCAATTTCCCCAAAATGAAGACAATTTCCTGAAAATTAAGGAAATTTCACAAGAATTGATGCAAATTTTCTGAAAACAAAGAAGATATTCTGAAAATAAAGGAAATTTCCTGAAAATTGAAGCAAATTTCATAAAAACTGAAAATAAATTCCGGAAAATGAAGAAAATTGAAGTAATTTTCATGAAAATTGAAGGAGAATTCTCAAAAAATGAAGATTTCCAGAAGAAAAGATGCCATGATGGAATCTGACTCTTCAAAATTTTTTAGACCTTGTCATACTGCGGATATGGTTTTCAGTTGATGGACTGCTCACCCCCACAACTTTTAGTATGAGTACCCCCCTTCCCTCCCTTCAGTATCTTGTGTCACCCACTACATAGATATAATTCATAAATCCTCTGCAAGTCTGCATTGCATGAAATGGCCTGAATGACATACATGCTTGTCCTCCATCAAAAGCTTGAGTAAATACTGTATGTGGCATGTAGAATTGTAAAAATATATATAAAAATTTCAACATGTGTTTAATACCTGTGGTGATAAGTCTTCCCATACCATTCTGCAAATTCCAAGTTGTTGTTCAAGATAACCCAATACCAAATGATTGTCAGTGGCTCTGGAATACCTGTAAATGTATGAATAAACATGGAAGAATAAACAAGTATTGTATCAAGATTAAATACTCTCCTGGTGCTTGTACATGTATGTATATATACATATATACATTTCTGCTATAAAATCCTTTAATATTTCATCGAATCGATGGTCAATGCTTTGGTCCATCAGAAAACAGGTGATACTAGGGCAAAAATGATCTCTTTTCGACTTCTGTGGCTCTATATGCCTCTTGACCGCCTTCATTGATAATGAAGTGCTAAATATTCCACCATTATTCACAGTATTTAAGGATTTGAAATTGTCCTTCTCTGAGGGCTGTTCATGAATGGGATTTTCTTACTGTAGCTCAAGCAGGCTTATAAACAAATCCTGAGTTCATGTTAGGTAAAAATATATAGTACCATTTTGTTCGTTACAACTTCAAAGTCTATTCGCAGGTATGTATTGCAATGGAGATGAACACGTGAACAAGTACATACCTGAAATATTCATCAGTTTAAGTTGGAAAGGATTCCTGCAGTCCAGCCCCCATCAAGATACTTTTCTATCGATGTAATTAGCTGCCTAAGAGAAAAGTTGTATTGTTTTTTAGGTTGCAACTTGCAGTACATGGGACTGAATACTTTCGTTCCGCTTGGGAGGTGAAATAGAGAAATTCTTAACATCAATTTGAAAAATTAAGTAAAACTAAAACAAAATTAGGTAAATTAAGAACATTTTGTTAAAGTTATAGAAATATATAATATTTCCCAGAATTTGAAAGAAATTAAACAAAAATTGAAGAAAATTTTCCTAATTTTGAATAAAGTATTTTCAAAATGAAGGAAATTTCCCAATTATTGAAGAAAATTTCCAGAAAATGATGGAATTTAAACCTAAAATTGAAAAGAATTTCAGTAAAAAAAATGAAGAAAATAAAAGGAACCCCCCAAAATTGAAGAAAATTCCCCATAAATCAAAGAATATGAAGGAATTTTCCGGAGAATTTAAGAAACTTTTCCAAAAATTAAAGAAAATTGTTCAAAAATGAAGGAAAAGAAGGTTTAAGCTTACAACCCTAATAAGTACACGGTCCTACAGTACAAAGTCTACGTAGACGGCATGAAATTCTTACTGTTTTGCAAGTAATGATTTGTTAAACATAATCAAATTGAAGTGTTCGCAACATTTACTTTTTTTTTACGTCTAATGGAAATATAAAGTTGTATTTATCAATGTTCAAGTCTCTGTCGCTTGACGTTTAGTCAGGCGGCCTATGTGAACTGAATAGTTCATTCACGCAATTCCATTTAAGTTTTTGAAGGAATTGTGAAAATTTTGTTAGTTTATTTTCTAAGTTTTGATATGCTATAAGGGACGACTTGGCATATGGGCATAATAGTTACAATTCAGTTCTAATTTATCAATTTTTTCTTCCTTCGATCATATTCCACACTACATATATAGAATAAACATAGAAACTTTCAACTGATTAAGTATCCTTGTCGGTTACGGCTTTGTCTTTTGAGGGAGAAGCTATGAGTTTGAAGCTCACTGAGTCTTATGCTTATTTTTCTTCCATTGTTTCTCTCATTTGATTTTTTATTACACGGAGTGTTTAAAAGAAGTAATTTCAATTAAGTCTCCTCGATACTATCTGTTTTGGCTCCATTGCTCCGCAGAATGAGAAGAAATTATGTTGGGAATTATTTTTTAAGTCCAGTAGACTTTCACTGGTGTGGCTCCACAGATTTCTTGAATGGAAATATATCCAAAGGCCCATTCATAATCTGATGAATTTACCCCAAAGTGGCTCGGCGGCGCCACGCTTGCAATGAAAATATTTCATATTTTCATGAATGCATCCTGGAGTGGCTCCGGTGGCTCCACGCTTACCACAGGAATTTTTATATTAAGAACGACCCATAGTTCAATTTGGCATATACGAATAGCGTTTCCTTTAAGGATTTATCGATATTGTTATGTAAAATTTTGAGCGTGGAGCCGGCTCCACAGAGTTGCAGGGTATTCTACAATTAAGCCAAATATTATTTCATCAAGTTAAAAATTTGTTAAACTTAGTGAAAGCCCTACATTAAACTTTTTTAAATGCCCTCAAAGTGCAGGTTAAAATTTCTTATATAATTATTTTTCATTAGGCCTAGGCCTATAGGAATCTTCTACAAAGTGTTAATGCTACTAGAATAATATTAAGATCAACATGGTATAACAACCTATTACAGCTGTGGCTAAAATGCTAAGTGTTTCTAGCACTTAGTCAACCCAGCACAGTGTCCAAATTTATAGGGTCAGTGTCGCCTTAATTTGATCAACCTTACCCAAAATAAAAAGCAGAATATGAGAAAATTAAAGTTGCAATGCCAGCGAGTGCTAAATAGGTGTAAATGCTACTGCGTTCACCAGTACCTTTCCATAAAAGCATTTAAAAGACAAACACACACAAAAAAGCCTTAACGTATCCTAATGTGGTAAAAAAAAATCCTAAACATGAAAAATAACACTAGGCGTACTGGGAATCAATGCTGACAAAACTGGGCATAAATTCAAAAAAAAAATTCCACTCACCAGAAAACATTTCCTTCAGCGCATCTAAATTCCACTCCTAAAGTGTTTTTGCAGCATAATCTTCCTTAACTGCGATAAACCTGCTTTAATTTCAGATCCGATTCATGCAAGTTTGCAACTGTTCTGGTTTGAAATATGGCAGACTGGTCGGACTGCCAGGTCATTTCATTTCAACCAATGAAAATACGTATATGATCTAACCATGCACCATGGTCAGCGGTATGACTATGATATGACTGTGAGATATCTGACTACACTGTGGTCAGATCGGAACAAATTTGAGCTGACCAAGAATTATGGTTAGATATTTTGACCAAGTCTTTTTTTTCGAGTGTGGTAACAGTTTGAAGTTGACCAAAAATTTATCACGGATAGATATTCGGCAATTTAGCAAAGAGTTGTTAATGAGTGGAATGGTTTGCCTGAGTGGGTGGTTAGCTCCAATTCTGTTCACAATTTCAAAGTCAAAATTGATAAGTTCTTTAATAACTCTGGGCGTCTTTGACTTTTTTTTTTGGGTGGTGGTGGCGGTGGTGTTAGTTTGGGCTTTTTATGGGGTGACTAACCTTCTTAGCCCGTAATCTTGGTATGTTATGTTATGTTCCATCTGATTACAAGTCTATCGTTGTTTGTGGTTGCCTTTATAACCCAGTCTAGTGCTAGGATGGAGAGGAATCCTGACTAACATTGCACATCCTTGTCTGACTCATGTGTTGATGATGAACCAGTCTGATAATTTTCCATCAAAATTCACTGCGTTTTCACTTCCTGCATATCAATCCTGTATTATGTTGTTGTCTTTTTGCGGGATTTTATTATTTTCCATAAAATATTTTTGTTAACTCTGCCCTGGGGAAAATTCCCATAAAATTCCACTAACTGGTTTTCAATGGTCCTTTACACGACAAATTCTTATGGGATTCAACATGGAAATTCCCACAAGTTTCAATAGAAAGTCCAATAGTATTCTATTCAAAAGTCCAATAAGGTCCCATACTGTCCTATTAATTCCCATTAAAACCATTTGGTATATGTTATTTGATTTTATGTGAATTTTTTCCTGGGATAGTTAATCAAATTGCTCTCTAAATTTTGTTTAGGCCTATAGTATTTTTATTATTCTGTTGTATTGTTCATAATCATATGAATACAGACCCAACAACCGTGGACACACATGTAAATGAGGATCGTCCTCGGTTCGGTCTATAGGTCTACACCAAGGAAAAGTTTATTCTTTGGTCTTTTGCGATACATAGGCCTAGACTTATTTTTTTTACTCCTCCCATCCCGTTGCAAGTCCCTACTTTTTCCACTCACATCAACTCCCCTTCCCGCGCCGTTTCCCTGCCCTTCCCCCCTCCTTCCTCCCTACCCTCCCATTCAATGTTCTTGTAGGCCTACAAACTGATGTTAAAATAATATAATTTATTTTCTAATCCAACATTGAAAGGAGTGGAGGCTCCTGTTACTTATGTTCCTGTTACAGTTAGTAAAGGTAGTCTAACGCTTTGAATTTCTGTGGATTAATTAGGCTAGGCTAGGACCAGGTCCTTGTACTTTCGTACTCGTAGACATAGTCAATTTGCTGTTTCCCTTTGGAGTGAAAGTGAAGTATAATCTCTGAATGGGCTATAAAAACTTAAATGTTAGTGCTAATACTAATGTATGCTGGTAAAGTAGGCCAGTTATTACAAATGAAATTAGGCCTAGCAATCAACTTACTTTTTGTCTGTGTATGATGATATGCAGTTGTATGGCAATCTGGCAGTGCAGTATACTGCGTAACATACGTGCGTCGCATACATGTATGTGAGTGGCAAAGAAACTGTATCCAATCACATAAACAAGGACGTATGCTTGTATACATGGCGCGGAAAAAAAAAAAACAGTATTCAATCACATAAATGAGGACGTTCTGTATGCTTACTGTATAAGGGTGCTAGACCAAGCGACCACACACACACATGGTGCCAGCTAGATCATATAATGCACAGCCAAATTAACGCAGTAACTGTCAACTGTGGACGAATGTCAAATCCATAAGAAAATGCTACAGTGCCATCATTAGCATTAAATAAGATGCTCTAGATCCTTAACGGAACTGAGGACGGTCCTCGATTGTAGGTGTGTCCACGGTTGTTGGGTGTGTATTCATATGAACGTCCTCGGTTGGGAGCACTTACAAATGCATGTGT
Source organism: Chiridota heheva (assembly GCA_020152595.1). Taxonomy (NCBI): domain Eukaryota; kingdom Metazoa; phylum Echinodermata; class Holothuroidea; order Apodida; family Chiridotidae; genus Chiridota; species Chiridota heheva. Next base: position 1,354,939 of record JAIGNY010003850.1, read on the forward strand.
ACACACACACACACACAAACACACCCACACACAAACCCATGGACAGACACAAAAAATCATTCAATTTTGTCCTTTCCAAAAACTTATGACCCCGGACCCCTAACATGAGGTCATCGTATGAGACCCCCTGGTGGGCCCCACCAGCCCCCTAATATCAAGGGGGGTGGCCATGTAGTGCAGGAGGTACTGGCAGTTATTTGCCTACACAGTAAAGTGACTACAATATGGATGATGAGATAATAAGATATTAACATAACATTTTCACCAATTTGTTACTTTAACAATCCTCTATCATATAAATGAAAACTCACAGGAATATTCCTAGAAGTATTTGCGCACATGAACTTCTACCCTCATTTAGACATTAAAGTTGAGCAAATAATCATGTATCTGTCCTCGTGAAGTTTACATGTCTGGTAATGTGTTTTTTGTTATTTGATTGATACTAATTACTCTGAAGTGTCATTAATCACATATGGTTAATTTAATATGAAGGTACAGCTTGCCCATGAGATTGTTTAATGTTTACTTATGACTATTTATTTCAAAATCATGAAACTAGGACAGTCCTATTGGTTGCCATAGCAATATCCTTGTTAGAATTCACAAAGAAAATATAATGTAGTTATTGTGTGTTTATTTGCTTTCCTCACCTTCCTTTTATTACCTTAAACTTCTTTCCCTTATTCACCTCCTCTCCCTCCCTATCACACCTCTTTCCTTTCTGTCCTAACTCAAGCACCTTAGTTTTTAACACCCTCTTGGCACATTTGACTTGACTGTTGGGGTACCGTTTAAGTATAACAAACCAAACCAAACCAAACCTGTTGAACACGCTGGCGAAATGCCAAAATGAAACGGAATTAGATATATTGTATCAACAAAGTTTTTTATCTCCAATTTGTTTCTTAAATACAAAAGTGGAATTAATTGTAAAGTTTCCCAATTCTGAATAAAGGGGTTGAAAATCTTCCATGAAAAAATTATAATAAAAGTATAGAGCCTGGGAAGTGACATAGGAAATTCTTTTTTTATTTCGTCCCCACGAAATAATATCTTGTTCCCACGAGATAATATCTCGTGGGGAATGAGATAAAATCTTGTGGGAATTAGATGATATCTTGTGGGATGAGATGATATCTTGTGGGAATGAGATATATCTTGTGGGATCGAGATAATATCTTGTTGGAAGGAGATTATATCTTGTGGGATGAGATTATATCTTGTGGGAATGAGATATCTCATGGGAATAAGATAATATCTGGGAATGAGATGATATCTTGTGGGAATGAGATATATCTCATGAAAATAAGATAATATCTCGTGGGAATGAGATAAAATCTTGTGGGAATTAGATGATATCTTGTGGGATGAGATGATATCTTGTGGGAATGAGATATATTTTGTGAGATTGAGATAATATCTTGTTGGAAGGAGATTATATCTTGTGGGAACGAGATTATATCTTGTGGGAATGAGATATCTCATGGGAATAAGATAATATCTCGTGGGAATGAGATGATATCTTGTGGGAATGAGATATATCTCATGAAAATAAGATAATATCTCGTGGGAATGAGATTACATCTCATGGGAATGAGATATATTTTGTGAGAATGAGATAATATCTTGTGGGAATGAGATAATATCTCGTGCGAACGAGATAAAAAAAAGATTTTCCTATGTCACTTCCCAAGCTCCGTAAAAAAATAATAATACGGTAGTAAATACATCTTGAATAATTCCCGATACAGTCTGTCTAAATGCTTCCACAGATGATTATACCTTTAAGTTGGCCTACGATCCTAATGCTACATTAGCAGAGACTGACTCATCCATATCCTTGAAAATTTGTGTACAGAAACAATGGATGGACGCAAACAGACTGAAAATGAATTAATCTAAAACAGTTTGTTCAATTTAGATCCAGAAGGCAAATATCTAAATGCAAAATTGATGTAATCTATATTAATGGGGATTGCGTTAGATAATCAAATTAAATGAAATACCTTAGTGGGTGGTCAGATGTCTCTCAAAAAACACATTGCAGAAAAATGTAAGATTGCAATGTGGGGTATATACAAGATCAAACAAATTTGCCAGTGCCTTACGCAGGATGCTTGCACCACACACATGTCTGGGGTAGTGCTGTCACACTTAGATTATGTAAATGCAATCTTTATAGGACTTCCGGAGTGTGAATTGAACAAACTTTAGAGGGTACAGAATATTGTGGCCAAAGCAGTTCTGGACAAACAAAAATATCATAGCAGTTAGGAATGCTTTAAAATCTTACACTGGCTTCCAGTCAAATTGAAAATCCAGCATAGAGTACTTACCTTAGTGTACTAGTGTGTAAATAACCAGGCACCAAATTACTTAAAGGATCTATTAATTGATATACCTAATAGACGGAACACCAGGTCTACTACCTCATATAAAAAGTTCTTTTTATCAAGTAAATATTTGTTCCATTTTTCAAACATAACACTTTTGCTGGTCGTTCTTTCGGTGTAATGAGACCGACATGGTGAAATGATCTACCAGGTAATATTGAACTTGCTCAGTCGGTAGATCTTTTTAGGTGTCATTTGAAAACTTACCTTTTCAATCAATTATAGTGGTATCTCCTGTTTTGTCTGTCATTCTTGTTTTGCCATGATTGTTTTATTTGTAAAGTGCCTAAAGATTGCCAGATCGAAGTGTGAGCTATATAAATTTATGGATTATGATTATGATTAAATACATCTTTATATGCTTCCCTGTTTTGCAAGTAAATGTACTATTAATCTTTCTTCACACAATTAATTGCGGGATATTTTTAGAGCACATATTTGCCACATAAATTGTTTTTATTTTTTAATGAAAAAAATCTTGTCCCGCGAATTCCCATTTTCTTGCGGTTATACACCGGAACACTGGAAGGGAGAGGGGGGGGGGGGAGCACTTCCATACTGAAGTGGTAGGTATGTGCCGCCCAGAATTTTAAAAGTGGACTGCAGTATGAGAGGTTTTTTCGTAACTGCAGTATGACAGTATATGATTTTGATTCCAGCAGTATGAAAATAAGTGATTTTTTATACCTGCAGTACGAAAATAAGTGATTTTTGTTACCTGCAGTACAAAATTATATGATTATTGAGACCTGCAGTGCAAAATTATATTATCATTGAGACCTGCAGTACAAATTTATATGATTATTGAGACCTGCAGTATGAAAATATGTAATTTTTTTGAGACTAACAATATGAGGGATTGGATTTTTAATACCTGCACCACGAAAATTCTGAAAAAAGGCAACTGCTTGGGTGGCACATGTAAATATATATATACCTCAAACATGGAAGTTTCCCCCTCCCCCAGGATTTTTTTCCAGGTCTGCTTTAATAGTTAGAAGGTTTGTCTCTCTGTTAAACCATCAGACCCCTAGCTTGATCTAAAAAGGTGCAGGGTGCTAGACTTGTTGAGGGGCACATTAATGCGCATGCGAAACGCTGCGTCTTTTCGGCGTGGAGTCCAGGGGCACCCTTAAGGCTCAATCCCCTAGTGAAGAAGCTTTGGGATTTTAGCTATAATCATACATCTGAGAATGAAGCTATTCTGACTGATAAGGAACAGTCTATCATTCTGGGTTCTGTATCTGTGTAAACTATTTCATTTATTAGGCTAATTCAGATTATTAAGTAAAAAAAAAGTTAAATCTAAAATAAAAGATTACATTTTTTCTCATGTCAGGGCAGGGCGGACCCCAAAGGGGCAGGGCGGGCCCACAGAGGGGCAGGGGGGCCACCCCTGTGAAACAGCAAAGCTAGGGGTCTGACCATCAAACACAATACTACAGACTCTGAAGTGTCGTTAATTGTAAGGAATTAATTTAAATATGCAGGTACTGTTTGTCCATGTGTTGTCTGCAAGATCTATAGACATTTAGCCACAACTTAATGGGAAGAAAATAGGCGATAAACCATGAAAATAGCAAAAAATTGTCAACAATTTCTTAAAAATTGACTATTTTACATTGTTTTTAATTCAAAGGTCTTATTATAATGAATTATGCAAATTTTATTGAAATTCTGTGACATCACAACAAACTAGAACATCAGTGATGTTAGTACATGTAGCTCAACATATATTTTGGGGTGGGTATAAGCCTGTTTTTGTTGGTGGGTACTTACAAGTTTGGGCGCTTCTTGGACAGTAATTGAGGGGCACTTTTCATTTTAAAAAGGGGGCACTTTTGTCAGTTTTCGAAAAAGTGGAGGAATCTTGCCTCCTTGCCCCATGGTGGTTTGAGCATAGGCTGGATTTGAGAGAAACTAGGGGCACTTTCCCACCCTCACTTTTTGTCCAAATGGATATTTATATTATTATGATGTATTGTATTTTAGTGTAATTAGGTAATCTCCCTCCTCCTCCGCCCCCACACACACACTTTTGACTTTTCCCCACGTTTGGTAGGCAAATTCCACCCATAGGTTTGAGATTGGGGAGCCAGGACCAATATTGACAATTACCCATTGGGTGAATAGGTAAAAAACTTCTTTTAAAAATTGCTGCTTACAAGATTGTTGGGGGCATGCCCCCTCCCACCATTGCCCTAGGTGTTGGTGCACCTGGTAAAATGACATGCTTTAAATGTGTCAAATAAATAATAAATGTATGTAACAAATTCTATGTATTATTTCATGTTTGTGAGTAAGTGAGTGTTTTTAAGCTTCAAGAATGACCTACAATAATTTTATACAAGTTTTAAAAGAGCACCCCATCTCTCCTTAATTTAGGGCAAGGGGAAGTGCCCACCCCCCCTCCCTTTGCTGCCGTGGTTCCGACAGCGCTGCAAAGCGCCAAAATCCTCACAGGCCCCCAGGACTCTAGTTGCCCCACTGCGTTATGGAGCCTTAAATATCGTTTGAATATGTGAAAACTGTTTTTCAAGTAAGCCCACAAAAACTTACGCCCCAATAGCAATATGATGCAAATTTTAATAAGAATGTTTCCTTTTGAGGGAAATTGAAATAATAAACAGACATACTATCAGTAGAATACTGTATGTATAAAATCAAGACAGATTTTACATCCTTGCAACAAGACATGCTTCTAACTATGGCATATTATTCTTATATTGCTAATATATTAGCCATTTTTTGAGCAAATAATTAATCATTGCAATTAATAAATCACAATCAATCAATAATAGCCTCACACAAATACACTCCCAAGTAGTGCTGTCACGACATGGCTTTATTACGTAACGATTATCGTGGAGAAAAATATTGCAATATATGTATATTGCGATACTTTTCAAGAAAACTGACTCACGACACAAATTGTTAATAGCATTTACGTTATTTGATCATGGAGTTACAATTTATTCCATGATGTGATGAACCCAAGAAAAAATGATTTGCAGATCTAGCAGAAGACATGAAAACTAATTTTCTATTCTTACGTCTAAAGGAAACAGCCAATCAGTTTTAGAGGTATGCAATGGAATTGTTACGACGCAAGAACTAATTGTTACGACGTAAGAACTGATTGTTACGATGTAAGAATTGATTTTTCTTAGACGTAAAATACTTCTGAAAATAAGTTTGTACGAGTAAAATTATGTATATTTTTATGCCTAAAGGAAACAGCCAATTAGAGACTCATTTTAGACATATTAAATGGAATTGTTATGATCTAAGAAGTGATTGTTACGACATTAGAAGTGATTGTTATGACGTAAGAACGGACTTTTCTTAGGCGTAGCATTAGGAGACGTTATGACCTGCATGGCCAACCATAAACTTGGTGCTTGAAGCAATGATGGAGTTGCCATTTTGGTCTTCCAATGGCATATTAGATTTGCAGATGCCAACTACAGGTAGCACAGAACTAATTGTTCTATTGAACCAATGATAAAAGAGTCAAGTTTGAGTCCATTTGTGTACCAGAAAGTGAAAGATTTGGAATGTACATCGTGATGTTTTTCAAAAAATATATAATATATCTCGGATGAGGGTAATGTCAGTAGAGGGATAACTTACCTGGAAGCCATTTTGCAGGGCAGGGGCATTGTTGCGTTTCACGTGTCTTCACAGGGCTCAGTCACATTACACATACAACAAACATACTACATGCTAACCTCACCAGTACCAGTGGTCAGCAAATTGTCCTATTTACAATTTTTGTTTGCTTCCGATTTTACTTAGTATATTTCTTAAGTTTGATATATTCACCGGATATACGAAGAGTAACTTTAACGATAACGCCAGCTGATTGTTCGCTATACTCAGACAAAGCCTACACACCTGATATAAAGTGCTCGCTGCAAATCCTAGTGTGTAGCTTAGGTTGAAAGCCGTCGCGTTGTACAGCAAAAACCCACTTTGAATGACAATCAGGATGAGATTGAAATTGAGAAAATGTCTTTTTATTTTTCTCACACATCTATTAGTGCAACCAACAGCTCAGCAAGATTTTGACATAATCATCTTACAGAAATAATCTTATATAAGAACATGCAAACGTACCTAAGTCTAATTAAGTGTACAGCAGACGACAGTGTTTTTCCCTGACAAAATGGTGATGTAAACAAAGTCATGTGACCCCATAATGTCAGCTGAAACACCCTCATAGGGGCTCACCGGAGGTTTGAGTCCTTTTTCAGGCCAAAGTGAAAATGTATTGCATGTTCATCCTCAACAAATGACTCAAATTTTGGTATGGATCAATGGTAAAATATTTCCCCATAAACATTTTCTGAAGCAGATCTGGTCCAGTTTGGACATGCATAGTCAAGACCTATTGTAATAGTAATTATTTTATATAGCACCCTTTCTATACAAGTATATTCAAGGGCGCATTACAAACATCGGAGCTTTCTTAGAATTGGGTAGAGCTGCCCAAATAGTGCATCATCCATCCATTAGTTTGGGAAGGAAATGAACATCGCAAATTCACGCTTCTCTTCTCACGAATAGTGTTCAGAAAACCAGGTAGGGTGTGACTGTCCAACCATTGGGACCGACAGCTTAACGTCCCCTCTGAAAAACGGCGAGCACCATTCTCTCAACAGCTGAATGTGGGAGCAGGAGCTGCAGACAATGTACTTCCACTTTGATGATCGGCGTATCTGTCTGCATATAGAAAACAGGCTTAGACCTGACCAGGGCTTGAACCCTGACCTCCAGCATCTCAGTAGTGCGCTCTACCAACTGAGCTACCTGACTCCCTATACCTTCTCTCTACTATCCCTGAAATTTTCATTTCAATTTTTAGGATCATATCATCCACTGGATCATGATCCAGAAAAATATGAATCATGATTTTGAGAAATTATTCAATGATGGATATAATCAGAAAATTGGAAATCATAAGTCAAAATATAGGTCATTACTTGGAAAATTTTAATGTTGTTTCTTCCCTGGAAAAATATGTAGTTACTTTACTTTAGCCAACCGTAAGTAAAATTCTTCAGACATCGTATTTTTAAATCTTCATATAGTAGATCTGATGTCACTGGTTGGTCAGAAATTGTGGAGAAAATATGAAAATTGGTAACCATTTTGTGTTAGATATGAAGCGAAATGAGACAAAAAAAGTGAGAGCTGATGAAAGTGCAGCCACCAAAAACAGAAATTGTTATAGAATTTATTAAAATGATTAGGAAATTTAGGATCTTTTGGAGAAAAAAAAGGAAAATATAAGTCAATGATTCAGAAAATTTAGGATCATGAATTGGAAATCAAAAACTCAGGATCATTATTCAAAAAATTAGAAATTTTTGGATCATGCTTTTTGGATAAAATCAGACAATTTGAGATCAAGGGTCAAATTATAGGTATAGGTCATGATGTGAAACTTTTTAACGTCTTTCCTCCCCCAGAATGGCCGGTATATTGGATTTATGCATATGTCATACATAGATGAATCATGGTTTGTACATATGTTCTAATGTTATGGTAGAGATGTCATAAATATTAATGCGTGGGCAGGGCTTACTGAAATATCCTTTGAAATAGGATAAATGAGCAACCATTTTTGCATCATTCTTGCTTTTATATTGTTTTTATTTATGGTGCAAATGCTAATGTTGTCAACATAAGCATTGATCTGCATGGTGGGTGTAGCTTATGAATGAATATCATGGAACAAATATTTCATGATAGGTTAATGACATGACAGTTAATACAATTTTTTGTAAATTAATCTGCTGATGAAAAAGCTTTAAAACCACAAAACCTTTGGTTCTGGTTTTTTCATCAATCTGTTCTTAAATTTTTCTCTATCAGATACATAAACAAGAACTGTTGGAGGGACAGTATGCTCGACTATTCAAAGCTAGTATAGAGAAATGGCTTATAAGGGGCATGATTTCAAATTACTTAAGCTTTGAAAGATACACTTACATTTTCATTTGCTTTGTTAATTTTCACAACATTTTATTTATGTACTTCAAGTTTCAAAATATCTTTGAGTTTTCCCAGATATTTTAAGAGAAAAAAAAAAAGCTCAAAGTTACCTCATTCAGTAATTAAGAAAACTTGTAAAAGCTAGCAGTCTTTATAACTACAGCACTATCAATTGAATAACAAGGAAAGGAGAGGCCTTGACTTGACTTGCCAATGTCAATAAAAGAATGTCATTAAGCCCCTTCCAACCTGTACCCTCCCAACCCCTACACATTCCCAGAACTACATCTTGGATTGTAATACAACTTCCATTTAAAGAAAATATGTGTATCAAACAAAGTCAAGCAGCATGAAAATGTGCAATAACATTAAAACATAATTATGCGAAACAATATTGCTTAACGTATGACAAATTAGACATTGAAAATGATACAAATCCCATTACCGCTAATAATGCATATTCCATACTGTCCCACATTCCATCCCAACCTGTCCCAAATGTCATCCCATGCCTATACTCCATGCAAAATCACCTGAAAACCAAATACTGTATGTCATTCCACCACTTGCATGACCCTTAAGCCATCACGACTGAAATCCAGGTGACACCCCACCATATGCCATTCCACCCTGTCCAACATGTAGATCCACCTTGTTACACATGCCAACCCACCTAGTTCCACATGCCAACCAATCCTGTTCCACATGCCCATCCACCCTGTTTACAGCTACATGCAAATCCACTCTGTCTAACATGCCAACACATCCTGACCAACATCCCACCCAACCCTGCCCTACATACAATTCCACCCTGTCCCACATGAAATCCCACCCTCATCCCAATTCCTTCAGCTACTTTATCATCATGTCATCTTCTACCCCACATTCTGCTTATTGTTTATATTTCCCAAACCCCTAATGTAACAATTTTTTAAAAGCGAGGAAACTTTTATTTGCTTCTTTATTCATGGCAAGACAAACATTTTGATTGCTATTCATGTCATGAATGTCAATATCATAACAAAACTAGAAAGTAAGTCATAAGTCATAAATTTTTGATTTCAGGTCAAACATTTTGTAGCAAAGTCTATTGTTATGCAAATAACCTAATTAATATGCACACTATACTTCACCATTAAGTGTGAACAATGCTCTTTGCGTTTTCTGTATGATCTTTTATTTGAGCAAAATCATCATACCCACTTTAATTCAAGAGATACCACCACGTATACAAATATTTTATTGTTATGCAAATAAGCTAATTTAAATGCACACACAACCCACCAATCATGCTCTTTTAAACAGTACCCATGTTCTCTACCCCTATGCCAAATTATACATTAATGTACATCATTCATATTTTCAGTTATGAACACTTTCACCAAAAACTTTAATCTGAGAAATATTTTCTCTAATTATTATGCACACACAACCTACCAATCATGCTTATTTGAACAGTATCCATGTCCTACCCCTATGCCAAGTTATGCATTCATAACTTAACTTATTAAAACTTCAACCAAAAACTTTAACTGGACAAATATTTTCATTGTTATGCAAATAAGCTAATTAGTATACACACACAACCATCATGCTCATTTGAACAGTATCCATGTCCTCTACTCATATACCAAGTTACATGAGTACACTATTCATAACTTATGAAAACTTTAACCAAAATTTTACAAAAACCTTAACCGGACAAATATTTGTATTGCTATGCAAATAAGCTAATTAGCATGCACATACACACACACCTACACCCACACACACAGCCTCCAGTTATGCTCATTTGGTCATGACCCATGTCCTCTACCCCTATGCCATGTCACATGAATGTACACCATTCATAAAATAAGTTATAAAAACTTTAGCCAAAACTTTAAGCAAAACTCTAACCAAACGCTGACACTGTGGGGTAGTAGAGTAGCTCTACTATTCTTCGATATAGTTGAGCTAAAAATGAATTCCATGGGAATACTCCTTGAACGTGTTTCCACCCCCAGAAAAAGGTCGCGGTACACTACTTTACTGAAGTTAAGCGTAAGTAAAATTCTTTGGACGTCATATCCCTGATATCTTCATTGATCTGATTTGTTGTGGTCATTGCGTACATGATAGCATCAATTGCTATAGCGGCCTGTTTTAAGTGCGTCATAAGGTTCATTTGTTCATGATACAAAGTTTCAACTTGTCTAACATTTATAAAGAAAAAGGAAATTGTGAATATGTAAATTTATAGAACAAATCTTTAGATATCTGTATTATTTCGGAGATTTCTCTTATTTTGCAGGAAAGTGTCAGACACTATTTTCAATTTGCGAGTAATCTCTGGAATCAATCACCTATATATTTCTCCCTAATGTCACGGACGTCATCACCATCCTAAAAATTATTTTCTCGCAAACTCCCATTATTGTTAAATGATTGCATTATCTTTATTCTGTGATACCAGGGACCTGCTATTTAGAGATTCATCGTTAATGCTTACCTGCAAATCAATCTCAGTCACATGCAGATTAAAGTGCCTCTTATATTTCTTGGAAGCGTTTTAGCGATCTTATCACAGAAAATTGTTGTTGTGTACTTGAAAGGAGAAAACGGTTAAAAAGGAGAAGCTTTTAAATGATGAATTTGTGTATCGTGACTTTCCGAGTTTTCACAATTTTTGAAAACAATTTTCATGGTGTAAGTAAGCATAATAGCAGGTCTTAATGGCTGTGAATGCTGGACAATTACCAGTGACATCAAGAAAAGATTAGAAAGATTAGTTGGATCAAAATCTTTATTATTCATGAAATTTAAAAGCTTTTCAATTATGGGGGAGTGCTTAGATTTATAACAAATCCCTGCTTAAAGAGATAGTTTTTGACCAAGAATGTTCGTTGTATTTGAAAGAGGACTTCAAGAGAAACAAAATGGTAAAAAAAGCATTGAAAAAAAATCTTATTCCGTAAAGGAGATATCAAAGTTTAAAGCTCTGTCTTATCTGTGTAGAAATGACTGGTGTAGTAAGTCTACTATGGAAAGTTAGCATCTTTGTCACATTCTTAACAATTGTTAATGTATTTTGAAGAAAGTTTATTTAATTTTTTCACTATTTAAATCATTTTCCCTGAACTTTCTTCAGATGGCATATTATAAATACCCTTCCTAGATTCAGTTTTGCTACTTTTTTGACATATCCCTAGTTTTTAGGCCACAAAATCGCAGGACAAAATATGATAAAATACGTAAAGAATTTGAGGAATTAGAGGCTATGACATCACAACAAGTCTGATTTTAGTCATTTGTACACAATTGATATCAAACTCTAAACTTAGATATCTAATTAACGGAATAAGATTTTTTGAATGCTTTTAGCTCCACCCATACACAGAGAGTGGAGCTTATCAAATCGTACGTGACCTCTCATATGTGCCTGTACTAAGTTTTGTTTAAAAGTGAATCTCCTAGCTTTGTACAGTTTTGTTTTTAAGATTCTGGCTCAGGCGAGATTTTTGTATGCTTCATAAAACTTGTTTTTACATAAGAAATATTCCATTTAGTTTTCTAATTAATGCTCCCGAAAGGTGAAAATTTTTGTGTAGAAAAGTGTCAGATTTCAATATGTAATGGCACTAAATATAGCTCTTTTAGCTGTAGACAGTAATCCTATTAGCGTTTTGTACCGGTACCGCTCCCGCTCCGCGCTATGATATTGGTCAGTTGGTATGACAGGTCATACACGTACAAGTCTAGTAGCTACATGTACGGACATAAATGTTTACTCATATCGTAGTATTTTCCAATCAGAATTTGGACATTTTTTTTTGAATATGCAAATTCTTGGAATCTTATTCAGGCCACGCTGTATCATATCGTATTGGATTGGAGTATGTTCTTAATAGGTCATGACATAGCCTAGAAGATAACATGTGAGGTTGTTGTCGGGGTTGTTGTTTGATCATTTTCGCTTGTCGTACAGTAAGTCTCAAGTGTCAGTAAATCTTGTTGAGCTACATTGCATCGCGGGGGCTTGAACGTTATACTTAAATGCATTATGTCACACGGGGGTTAGAATTTTAAACTTAAATAAGGATTAAGGATAAAGATTTGTTGGGTTGGTGAACGCACGCGGCATTGCGTAAGCCGGGATGTGCCGTATGGACAGCAAATTGCCAGAAATAAAGCTTGGTTTCCAAACCTATAACAGTGTTCTTGGACACGTGGAAGAATCATTGTGGAGGGCTGCTAGTAAGGTTGTGGCGTTCAACCGTTTAGGAAATCATCGCTGTTACTTCAATTTTTATGTTTGTTTTAACATTTTCCACCTTCTTGGTCAATCTTTCCATGTGCATAACATTAAACATTTCCACGGTACCTAGGATCGGATGCATGGCACGTAGCTAGCTTGTGCTCATAAGGAAGGCGCTAGGCCCAGGCTAGCGCTCGTTAACATCACCCGTCAAATACACACACAAGAAATTTCTGCCCATATCCATTCATTATGGAATCACATATCCCAAGCACTGACCAGCCCATGTGCAAGTCTTTTGCTCACAGCCATGTTGTAATTCCTAATAAGGTCATGGGAATACCGTACTAACTTTTTCACAATCCATCATTGAGTGGGTCATGCAATATTCGAGGAGAATCTTACGTTAAATCCAAACTGCATTTCTTAGACACCCCTGGATATCTTAAGCGGATGCGACCGTTGCGGTATAACAATCGTCAAAATAATTTCGAGAAAAAATAGCAATCTTCTTTATTCCTTGAGAGTTTCGACATAGCTTTCCCATATTGAAAAATGGTTAAATCAAATTTTGGGATACATGTAAGGGCAGGATTAAACTGGGAATTAAAAAAAGGTTAATTGGCCTTACCATCCCGAAAATATAAATTAATTCCATATAAATGTGTTACAGTGTGTCTTTTCTTCTCCTCTCCATGTCAAAGATTTTATAATCCCCTCGGCCCTAATTTTTTTTTCTTTCCAATCCACCTATTCCTAAAGTTGGCCCAGAAGAATTGGTGTTAAAGGTAAAAAACACACAAGTCATGAATCAAACCAGGGTAGCGATGCAAAGAAATCAAGAAAATTCATACGCATCGATGACCTTTGGCCTATCGTTGAAAGTATTCCAGCTTCTAAGTCTTCTAATGTGCAATGAAAACATTGAAATTCTCGTTTTACACCTATTGTGATAAAAATTACAGACTAATCCATGTCTTTTAACATTTACTTCAAAGAGTAACAATTATTTCAAAACTAATAATTGTATTTACGGACAGATTAAATGTTTGCCTGGGTATTGTTATTATTTTACGACCGGATTACGCATCACAAAATCAGCACGTGTTGACATAGATTAATGAGGTAATAGTCTGCTCATGCTCAAAACTCAGTATTATTCTCACACCTTATGATCTGTCATCTCCAGTTGCGGAATTCACACGTGGCCGCTGTAGCGTTTCTCAACATATGTAGTTACTGACAACAAACGATTATCTTGGGTTTTTTGTATAAAAACTTCAAACACTCTAATATTTATTGCTACATAACAGTCTATTAGTGTTAATTCGGGTGAAAATAAAATGGCTAAGTCATTCAAAAAGCTATTTCAAGTGCACTAAATTATACGGTGCAGCAGATTAAACCGTATCACTGCTCTTAACGCAGTTTGGCAGTGACCCAGATTTTTCTCCGAGCAGTAGCGACATCAAGAGGAAAATTACGTAATCCCGCCTTCTATTCTTGTATCAAGTTACAGTTGTTTTGTTTTCAATGTGTGAACGATTAATCGGGTTAAACCAGAGGATGATTATTGTTACATGAATATGATGAATGTTAAATATATTATTTTAGTGTTTCCTTAAGTTTGAACCAACAGAAAAATGGGAAGAACAAATTTGAATTTCATGTAAAAGTGGTCATGCTACTTATGCGAAGCTTACATTGTATGTTCATATCAAGGTTTTTATCATTTTGTTAAGGTCCTATCATCATTGATGACTTGCAATCAACAGAAGCGGCAGAGCTGGGAAGGGGGATGTGCTTATTTCAGCCCAATAATTTCAGCTGAACGTATCACGTTATTAATCTATTCTTCCCCCTCCCCCCCCCTGCAATATTGTTATCACATGTCACTTTATCTCATTTAATCCCCCAATATTTTGAAGGCTCTGCCGCCCCTGATCAGACAATTGAATTCTGTAATGGCATGGGGTGGATGAGATGCAGAAACGCATGTTTATACAATCAATCTTGGACCCTTCAGGCCTGTAAACTCACATCCTTAACGTGAAGAAACATGCATGGCTTCTTATCCAAACTTAGGGTCATAAGATGTGAATTGAAACTCAAACAAATCCCCCCCACCCCCAATTGTGTACTATTATTATTATTTTTTTAATTCTATAGGGCTATGCTTAAAAAGTGGGGGAACATGTATCCTGGCAATTACAGCACTATGCTTTTTCCGTAGCGAAACTAAAACTGTAAACACATTGGAACTCATATGCAGAACATGAAAACCTCATAGCCTAACATAGCCTTAACGTCATAGCGTCGTTTTGAATACGTGTAGGTGATTGCTAATGTTCGTGATTTTGTTTTTAAAATGTATTGTTCCAGAATATGCTGCACTCAAACTGACCTTTGCTCTCCCATAATGTCAGTAATCGACTGTTACATGGTGGAAACCTCCAATAACTTTTACATTAAAATTAGTACAAAACGGCTTACAACTTTTGTTAGAAGCTTTTTTTTTCAACTGTCACTATTCTTAAATAAAAGAGGTACTATGCTGCATATACCCAGCTCTAAGTTCGCGAATACCGAGGCCATGAAATCAGGTGCGTTCGCCCCCCCACCCACACTCCCCACCCCTACCCCCACTCCTCACATCCCAGCTATACTGCTCCTTCATACTTTTTTCTATGTCCAGCAAAACTTTTCCAGCGTTACTGCATTTAAATGGTCACAAAATTTGCAAATATGAATGTATATGAAACAGCAACGTGGAAAATACCATCATATCTTACCAACTCTTGAGAACTTTGGAAAATTTACATAAGCTATTAATTATGCATAGTCCCGCTTGTGTACATGCTAACATAATATGATTGGAGAATCTCATCATACCTTGGGAACTCAGTTTATTGCACAAGACATGACAAGCTTCATTGAGATTTATATGGAAGGTACTAATATATTAGTTTTTTTTATCTTTTGATAATGTATGGACAAGTGTAAAGAACTATTATGAAGGAAAAATAATCAACGATATTTACTTAAAGAAAGGAATTTGAGATAAACTTATAAGTTTTCCACTTTCAATTCCCATGGTACAATGAAACTTTCTTCTTTGCGGCTGGAAGTATGATAAAATGTGTGGTCTTGCGCATACCAGGTGGGTGGTTGTAAATAAATTATTTCTACATGGGTGGTTGGAAATACGGAGATATTTTGTTAAGTTCAAGGGGGAAAACAGTAGTAATTTCTTCATCAATTATGGTAAAAAGTGATATTTAACAATTAGGGGAATAACTTCAAACAGAAATTCCTTAATATTTCTTATGTTTGTTTCTTTGAAGTCACAAACAAATTTGGCAGCATGATTTCTATGTTTCGTTTCTCATTGAACAGAAGATTTTTTAACAGTATTTGACAAAGAAAGTACATAAAATATATGATTTTGTGATCGAGATAATTTTTCATTCATTTAAGAACTAATTATGTAAGAATAAAAACACCAGACAAATATCAATATTTAAGATACCATTGTGACTGCTTTATTTCATTTAATCTTAATAGTACATGTTAACTTGACTTTCACACGCACATACGAGAAGCGGAAGTGCATGTTTGCACATTACATAGTGCATATAACTATAGCGTCTTTCACGCGGTGGATTAGCGTGGGTCGCTATGGAAGGTCTATTGCTAAGAACCTGGCAGAAATTTTGCGGTAAGGACACGGTATACCCGCTTTAAAAGGGCGTCTACTTATGACAATGGGCCTTACGTTTAAACGGTTAAGGACCATAATGGTGACAGCTGTACAATGATGAAAAAATGCTGACTGTCACAACCTTAGCTGCTAATTTGGGCGATTTCCGGCTAAATATGACAAATTGGGCCGTTTTGAAACCTGTTTGGTCTGTAATCTTTTTTCAGTACCGGCCAAATGAAATTAACTTAACATTTATAAGATTAATGTGTAAATGTTAGAAATTTTGTTATGTTTACAAAATGTTTTTTCTAACCTTACATTGTGGTGGAAATGACCTTTGACCTCGCCAACGTCAGTAATCGAGTGAGACATAATGCCGGGCACCATGCATAATTTTTCAGACATTGCTATGACATGAACCTCATTGCACCCACCACAAAACTAAGTCGATCACTAAGAATTAATCTGGCAATCATTCACAACTAACCTCGTTTGGCTCATATGACCTGACTGTCAAGGTGCCATTAAACCCAAACAAACAAACTGAATACAACTCATACAGGAAAGTTAAAACTCTTGGATTTCTAACATGATGAATAATTGCCCACAAATGGAATGAACCTCAAATAAAACTTTAAAAACATTAAACAAATACAAATGACAAAAATAAAATCAATAAAAGCAATCAATTCTTCTTGCATTGTTATGGGTTGAGCTATAACATCATTGATGTCTAGTTTTTGTTTGTTTTGAAGTTTTCTTTCACATAAAATAGACATGCTTGACCTCCTGTTAATCCTTTAAAGGAATAAGTTTTTTCGATGCTTTCTTCACCATTTTGTTTCTTTTGAAGTCCTCTTTCAGATAAGATCAACTTGCTTGACCCCTAATTTAATTCTTTAATGCTCTCTTCACTATTTTGTTTCTTTTTAAGTCCTCTTTCATATAAAATGGACTTGCTTGACCCCTGAATTAATCCTTTTATGGAATAAGATTTTTTGAATGCTTTTTTTCATTATTTTGTCTCTTTTGAAGTCTTCTTTCAGATAAGATAGACATGCTTGACCCCTGAACTAATCCTTTAACGGAATTCGATTTTCTGAATGCTTTTTTCAGTATTTTGTCACTTTTGAAGTCCTCTTTCAGATAAGATAGACATGCTTGACCCCTGAACTTATCCTTTAACGGGATAAGATTTTTTTTTTTTATTATTTTGTTTGTTTTGAAGTCCTCTTTGAAATGAGATAGACATGCTTGACCCCTGAACTAATCCTTTAAAGGAACATTCCCATAACTTTTGATAAAGGCCTATTCAAGAAACCACTTGGTGTAATAATCATGTTGACTGACATCTTTTTTCCATCTGGAGTTTTGACTTTTCAAAGATCGTGGGAGTGTGTTGAAAAGTGATCTTGCAGTATAAAATGTGATGTCATGAAGGCAGACCCAAGACAATCTTATGTATTTCTATAAAACAAAAAAATACTTTCCTTTTACTTTGAGTTGAAGGTTTAATTGGCAGATGGAGTGGTACCTGACAGGTCACAGCACGTTCTTGTGAAGTGCATGTTATATACCCCATTTCAATTAATAAACAAAAATGTTTGCAGTAACTTAGGAAGAGGCAATTAATTTTTAAAGAATTACACAAAAAATGTCTTTAATTTGCCTTTATGACATCACAACAGTGGCATAGCCAGCATTTTTATATTGGGGGTGGGGGATTTGCATTGAACTGACAAGATGTGTCAGCAGTCGAAAAGGTAGGGGTCCTGAGGGCGAAGCCCCCAGAAGCTCTCGCTAAATTGACATTTCAAGGGCAAAAATGTATGTCACAACACAGTAATAAGGTGTATTATACGATTCAAAATTCAAGTCAAAGAGAGCTATAATACACCATATTCAAAACACAAAATCATGAAAATGCATAAATGTAGAAATATAATGTTTTATTGTTTACGTTTGTATATGGTTAGGTTTCAATAATCTATTACAAATTTGTGTAAATGTTGTCAAACTTAAAATGAGCCTGTTCTGTATCGCGTGCCCCCCAACACCCACCTTCCCCCGACAGCCACCTTTCCCCTCTCTCTCCCCTCTCCCTCTCTCTCCCCCTCTTCCTCTCTCTCCCCCTTTTCCCTCTCTCTGTGTCTTAGTTCATGTATTTAAATACAAAATTGTACAAATGTTTAATATATTATAACGAAGAACCCCTTTTTTCTGAGAAAGTTATGATCAATTACTGTTGATCAAAAATTGATGATATCTGGTCCAAAATCAAAGATTTTGTGGCCCAAATGAAGGCTTTTGGTCCAAAATTTGAGATTTTTGGTCAAAATTGAAGATTGTTGGTCCAAAATTGAAGATGTTTGATCCAAAATTGAGGTTTTTGGTGCAAACTGGTAGAATGTTGATCCAAAATTAGCACTAATTCAGTTGATACATGATTAAAAAATGCCAATATCTATCTATTTTCCATGGTTTATTTGATACTTTAGTTATTTCTATTTTTTGGGGGGGGCTACATATTGTTTTCAATAGCCCCTGTAGACACGCCACTGGGGGCAGGGGAAATCTGCCCCCCCCCCGCTCCCCCCGTCTCCTTCGTCAATACTTGCAAACAAAAGTACTTAATGCTTTTGGAAAACAGGAGTATGCAAATCAGGTTTAGACCTTTTTTTGATAGACAATATAAGACAAAATCCATGAAAATAGCAAGTTTTCCATGAAAATTGGTGTAAAATGGACCATTTTACAGATTAATGACATTTTGGATGCTTGAATATTTGTCTGTTTTGTGTTACAGAGTTTTACGTCGTGAAAGTTCAATTGTTAAAGTAGTATATATCAAAACGTCTGGCTTTGATGAACCAGTTGCAGGTTAAGTTGGTTAACACTGGTTGCCAGACCTGGTCGAGGATTGATACCCGGGACTCTAGCTGTGAATGACATTCTTTGCAAATTTGTGATGTGTGATTGTCTGAATGAACCTATTTGTCTTCTTTATTTGTTTAAGTATTTTGTTCTTTAATCCAGTGACCAGGGGTGTAGGAAGCTTTCAAAAAGTGTGTGTGTGTGTGTGTGGAGGAGGGGAGAGGGGGCACAAACTTTTAGGGGGAATTTTTCAAGATGTATACATATATGTACATATATGTCCCCATCTCCATAAAATAAGTGAGCCCAAACAAAGTTGGGTGAAAGGGGCACTTTATTTTTAGAAAGGGGCACTTTTCTAATTGGGACACATTCCTCCTGTACATGGGACTGACAAGAGTTACCCGTCTCCTACTATTGGGTCAGTAATTTAGGGTCACACTTCATTTTGAAAGGGGCACTTACTTTTGTACTACTTTTTATAAAGTGTGTGCACAAAGTGTGTGCACAAAATGTGTGCACAAAATGTGTGCACAAAATGTGTGCACAAAATGTGTGCACAAAATGTGTGCACAAAATGTGTGCACAAAATGTGTGCACAAAATGTGTGCACAAAATGTGTGCACAAAATGTGTGCACAAAATGTGTGCACAAAATGTGTGCACAAAATGTGTGCACAAAATGTGTGCACAAAATGTGTGCACAAAATGTGTGCACACATTCTACAAGTTCTTGCAATTTTGACAGTAATTGGGGGGCACTTTTCATTTTCAAAAGGGGCACTTTGTCATTTTTTGTTATAGCAGGGGACATGTCCCCTGTGCTCCACTGGTTCCTACACCTATGCTTGTAACGGTTAATTGCTTCAAGGAGAGTAAGTGGTTCTTCATGTCAGAACGTTTAGGATTTACACCCTCACTCAACATCTATGTGGAACAGCCATTATTATCAATTCTAAAGACCTAAATTAAATTAAGTTGAACTTTGGTCAAAATATTTACACATACTGACAAGCCAGTCATTAAAGTATGTAATTGTTCTTATATCTTTCCTACATAAAAAGTCAGTTATCTTGTTAATGTGGAGCTGAACATATATCAGACCCATAGCTTTGCTGTTTTACAGGGGTGGCCCACCCTGCCCCTCCATTAGCCCACCCTGTCCCCCTGGGGTCCACCCTGCCCCCCTGGGGTCCGCCCTGCCCCTCATAAAAAACAAAATAAATATATATATATATATTTTACAGATTGTTTTTATTTTAAAACTTTATAATCTTAATTAACCTTCTAAATGAATACCTTACATGGATACAGAACACAGAATGATAGAGTAGTAAGCAATTGTCCTGCTTGGTTCATGAATGGTCCTTATCAATCAAAATAATTTTATTCTGAAGTATGATTATAGCTAAAATCCCAGAGCTTCTTTACCATGGGATTGAGCCCCTGGACTCCATGCCAAAAAAAAGCAGCGCCTCGCATTAATGTGCCCCTCAACAAGTCTAGCACCATGCCCCTTTTTAAATCAAGCTAGGTCTAATTCAATGTTTCTATTTGGTCATAATATTTGCACATATACTGACTGACAAAACAATCAATAATCACAGCGCAAGTGCCCTTACAGAAATTTTAGCTTGCAGCATGCTTGCAACAAGCTAACAATTTTTAGCTTGCGCAAGCGTGCTGCAAGCTTGCGCAAGCGTGCTGCAAGCTTGCGCAAGCGTGCTGCAAGCTTGCTACAAGCAAATATTTCTGTAAGGGTGATGTCACTTGTATATATCACATTTGCTGGTGAAGTGCATTGGGATGAGAATTAGCTTTTTAAAGGAGACAATCATCATTGTCGTTGTCGTCGTCGTCATCGTACATGGACAGAATAATAGAAGCAGCTTTGACAAAGTGGTACCATGTAGCTTTATCCATCATGAGTTGCTGGAGCTGGTTTGTATTGAGTCCTATGTCTTTGGCAATGATGTCAGAGTAACACATTTTCCTTCAACCATGATTTGGTGTCCACCAGAAGGTTCCCAGAAAATCAAGTGAGAGATTGGTTGATCTTTTGTGCGCAAGCAGTGTCTAGCATATTTTAGGCGTCGCTGTTTAACGGTTTCTGATAGCTGAGGAATGTTGCCTGTATACTTCCTTATTTGTATTGTGATCCCACCAACTGATGTCCAGTGACTCTGCGTAATAGTTGGGTGTTACAGCCATTGATACGGTCCTCAAACTTCTTGGTTATTGTCTATGTCTCCGCTCCATGTAGTAGTATAGTTTCAACGCAGCCCTGAAGAACTTGATTTTCGTAGTTCTGTCAAGATCAGACTTCCAGACAAAGTCTGGCATAATCTTTAGTTCATATGATAGAAATAAAAATAACAAATTTTCTGACCAAGTCTCATACCCCCCAAAGCAATATAACATATTTTTTGTAATACCACCCACCAAAGCAATTTAACATATTTTTTGTAATACCCCCTCCAAAGCAATTTAACATCTTTTTGTAATATCCCCCGAAGCAATTTAACATATTTTTGTAATACCCCCAAAGCAATTAAACATATTTTTTTGTGATACCCCTCAAAGCAATTTAACATATTTTTGTACCCCCAAAAGCAATTTAACATACCCCCCCCCAAAGCAATTTAACATTTTTGTACCCCCTCAAAGCAATTTAACATCTTTTTGTAATACCCCCATCCAAAGCAATTTAACATATTAGTACCCCAAAGCAATTTAACATCCTTTCCCTCCCCCAAAGCAATTAAACATATTTTTTGTACCCCCTCAAAGCAATTTAACATCTTTTTGTAATACCCCAAAGCAATTTAACATATTAGTACCCCCAAAGCAATTTAACATATTTTTTGTAATACAAAGCAATTTAACATCTTTTTTGTAATGTCCCCACCCCAAAAGCAATTTAACATATTTTTTGTAATACTCCCAAAGCAATTGAACAGATATTTTGTAATGATTAGAAACCTGAATTCTTCTACTATGGGAGCCGCCATTTTGATTTTAATCTCAAGTCATTTTTATTTTTATCTTAAGTTTTCAAGCTTAGGAAAAATTGCTTTCCTTAAATTGTAAGGATCAAGGACATTTTTCTGTACACTTGAAGTTATCATAAAATGCTGTTAAAATTTTCTTTCACACCATTTTGTTATAAAAACTTTAATCAAATTTACAAAGGAAATACATTATTATCCTTATGTCCTTGTTCTTGAAAGTATGTCATTATGCACAATATTGTGATACAGAATTAGGCAAAATGGAAGCCTTTACTCGAGTCCACTGATGTGTCAATTTCAAACATGAATAACTTGATATCGGAATAAGATTTTGACTTGCTGATGTTGGTAGTTGGTCTAGGTGAAATGATTGATCAGACTTTATGTCTCCTTTAAGGTAAGAAATATGAAAAATTACATGAACAATTTTAGCTGCAATTCTGCTTGTACATCACAAAATTTTGCATTGGTCAAAAAAATCTCAAAATTTTAAGCTTTTGA
The DNA here is from genome assembly GCA_020152595.1 of Chiridota heheva. Lineage (NCBI taxonomy): Eukaryota > Metazoa > Echinodermata > Holothuroidea > Apodida > Chiridotidae > Chiridota > Chiridota heheva. The sequence goes on from JAIGNY010003850.1 coordinate 1,377,660, forward strand.
TCAGGCTGCCATAAATTGAAAACCGAGTTTGCTGTTTTCAAAATTTTAAGAATTTTTGGCTCAGAAACGAAAGACATAAGGTATTTTTCCTGAATATATACCTTTAAAAGATAAAATCTTAGTACCAATGCTCAGTCATATGATACATGGTACAAACTAATATTTGAATTGTATGATACAAATATGACCCGGGGGTGGGTAGGGGGGGAAAGGCACTTCCTTATGTGAGGTAATATATATATGTGCCACCCAAGTAGGTGCCTTTTTTGCATCATTTTTGTAGTGCAGGTGCAACCCTTGAAAATTCCTGTTGCCATGGTTGCCATGGCGATGAAAATTTAAATCTTGGCGACCAAAAAATTGAAAAATGATTATTTTATTTCTCAGAGAAATAACACTTGGCGACCAAAATAAAAGTTTCTTTGAGTAAGAAATGTACACTTAAAATATTTCTGTAGCATGAAATACCTAGATATATTCTTTACTCCCAAGATATATTCTTTACTCCCCCAAATTAAATTACTAGCAATCCTAGTCATGAATTTGTGATACAGTTACCCATGTGGTAAATGTCCAACATTAATGGACATCTCTTAAGATGGATGTTGAAAAAATTGAAGTCCAAACATCGGAACTTTCAGCATCTTGTGGTGGACAACAAGGCCAAGTTCCCAATAATGCCGCCAGTATCCTCGGCTTGTTGTGGAGGAGGATTTTCAGCACTTAACCAGGATCAAAAAACATTATATGTACCAGACATCCCTTTATCCCTCTACATTGAAAAACCAGATGCAGATTGCAATAAATATATACCTTTAAAAGATACAATTTTAGTACCAATGTTCAGACATATGATACACGGTACAAACTGATGTTCAGACATGATACTGTACAAAATAATATTTGAATTGTATAATACAAATATGGCCAAATTGACACTGGGTAAATGATATCAGATCTGATGAATATACTCTTGGCCTAAGACAGCATGGAGTATTTGCGTTCATACAATAAGTTGCTCTTCAAAATAAAATGAAAACAAATCCTTTTATTTGGGGTCAAGTTTGAGGAACAGGTTTGGTGTCTTTATTGGAATTTCCTGTGGGTAGTTACAGTGTGGTTATTATTCACCTGGGCCAAAACTGTTATGCAGTCTGCATACGTTATTATTCTGTAGTATTGTGCAGTCACTAGTTTATTTCATTGGAAGGATGTTTGTGAATTTAGGGAGAGGAAATCAATTGTATATATATTAAGCATTGACATTTGTGCGCTTTGAAAACAAGCCAGGTGTGTACTGACGACGACGTGACAATACATTTGAGCTTGTTATTTTGTGTGTTGGGAACCCCAGTTCTGGTTCATGTCTTCTTGAAAACAGGTCATTATTGTGACTCATATCTCGTTATTAGGTCAATGATTATTTTCATGTCTTTCCTGCAATATATATATGGTTATGGTTACAGTCTATGGTCTTGCTCTAATGTAGTTCATTTTGACAAATGATTTGTATATATATATATATATATATATATGTGTGTGTGTGTGTGTGTGTATATATATATATGTATGTGTGTATATATATGTGTGTATATATGTGTGTATATGTATGTGTGTATATATATATAAATATATATACACACATACATATACACACATACATATGTGCCTTTTGCATCATATTGGTGAGCATATAAGCATAATTTGAACCATATTTGAATATAAATATATATATATATATATATATATATATATATGTATATATATATACATTTATATATATATATATAGTATATATATATATATATATATATATATATATATATATATATATATATATATATATATATATATATATATATACATATATATATATATATTATATGAGCATGCTATGCATAATATATATAACCATATATATATATATATTTATATAAATATATATATATATATATATATATATATATATATATATATACATTTATATATATATATATATACATAAATATATATATATATATATACATATATATATATATATATATATATATATATATATACATATATATATATATATATATATACATAAATATATATATATAAATATATATATATATATATATATATATATATATATATATATATATATATATATATATATATATATATATATATATATATATATATATATATATATATACATATATATATATATACACATACTTATGTGCCTTTTTGCATCATTTTTGGTGAGCATATTGGTGAGCATATTGGTGAGCATGCGAAGCATATTGCGAACCTATGTAATGGCGATTTCTTCTGGCCATCCGGCCATCCACAGTGTTTTTCCTGAGATTTCCTCAGAAATGTTAATTTGTTTTTGAGATTTTTTTAGAAAATGTTAAAGTTTCTTCAGAGTTACTCAGAAAAAAGTTAAAAGTTTCTCCAGATATCCTTATGAAAGGTTAGAACTTTCTTACAAAATGTTAAAGATTTTCAGAGACACTTAAGACAAATTGAAGACTAGTTTTTTAAAAAGGTCTACAAAACATTTATTATTTCCTTAGAAGATAATTGTGAAATGATAAAATTTTCCAATATTCTTCAGAGATTCTCAAATATCTCTCTCGTAGCACTGGAGATTTAAAATCCTTAAAATTCTTCAAAATATTTGGGCACCAACGGTTGTATTAGGCATGATTATTAACCTCCGCCTTTATTATTGTGGTCATTAGCATAAATTTGCTACAATATATGAACTGACAAGACTTTTTATTTAGTATGCTCAGTCAGGGAGTGTGACAGGATGTGACTGCTTATGGACATAGGGAGGGATGCCATGTGGGACATAGATGGGGGCCATGTGGGACATATGATAGAATATATACATGTGGTATACACCAAGGGCTATATCAGGCATAATGTATTTTTATTCAACAAGTTATTCGCATATAAGTTATTATATGAACTGACACTTTCATGCATATAGTATTCTCAATCAGGGACAGTGATAGCTAGGATGAGACTTCTTATGGAGCCTATGGGATGCCATGTGGGACATGGGATGGGATGCTGTGTGGAACAGGGTGGAATGCCATGTAGGATATATGGTGGAATGCTATGCGGGACATAGGGTGGAATGCCATGCGGGACATAAGGTGGAATGCCATGGGATAGGATGTCATGTGGGACATGGGATGGTATGGGATGTCATGTGGGACATGGGGCGGGATGCCATGTGGGACATGGGGTGGGATGCCATGAGTTACACAGTGTGACATAGGTTAGGATGCCATGTGTGACATAGAATAGGAGGCTATGTGGGACATAGGGTAGGATGTCACTGGGACATTGGGAGGGATACAATGTGGAACATATGGTGGGATCCAATGTGGGACATAAGGTGGGATGCCATATGGGACATCAGGTGGGAAGCCACTGATGCAGGACATAAGGTGGAATGCCATGGGGGACATAGGGAGAGATGCCATGTGGGACACAGGTAGGGATGCCATGTGAGACATAGGGAGGGATGTCATGTGGTACATATGGTTGGATTAATGTGGGACATACATGTAGGATGGGATCCATGTGGGACATAGTGTGGGATGCCATGTGGGTCATAGGGTGGGATGCCATGTGGGACATATGGTGGAATGCCATATGGAACATATGGTGGAATGCCATGTGGGACATATGGTGGAATGCCATGTGGGACATATGGTGGAATGCCATGTGAGACATAATGTATGGTGGAATGCCATGTGGGAGATATGGTGGAATGCCATGTGGTACAAGGCATGGGATGGGATGTCATGTGGGACATGGGGTGGGATGTCATTTGGGACATGGGATGGGATCCATGTGGGACATAGAGTGGGATACCATGTGGGTCATAGGATGGGATACTATGTGGGATATATGGTGGAATGCCTTGTGGGACAAGGGATGGGATGGGATGTCATGTGGGATATGGGGTGGGATGCCATGTGGGAAATTTGGTGGAATGCCATGTGGGACAAGGGATGGGATGGGATTTCATGTGGGACATGGGATGGGATGCCATGTGGGACATTGGATGCGATGTGGGACTTAGTGTGAGATGCCATTTTATAATTGGCCTGGTCATATGATATGGGTGTCAATTTGCATGGGCATGCGAATCTTGACGGTATTTACCATTCTAGTTATAATGCAGGTCTCTTTTTGTCAGCATTTTCGTAGCGCAGTCCCAAAAAAAGCTGTTTTACTTTTTAATTTCATACTACTGGTCCATTTTCACTATATTTGTTGTTGAATACTCGATACTACAGGTATCATACTGCAGATATGTAGCAGATTGCTGTAGCATACAGCAATATGCATTCTTCTGCAAGTTTATATGTTGTGCAACTACCCCCTCTCTTTTCTGTATAAAGAAATATTTTATCTTGTATATAAACTGTTTTAGAAAAAGGAAAGACTCGCTTCTTAAACTGGTTTTAGTCCCAGCAGGACTTTGTACAACGTATGTGTAACTTTTCTTTTGGTGTACACATGTACCAAGTTATCATCAGCAATTTTGTGTGTGAATGTGTATAAATATATGGAAAACTTATTATTGAATAAACTGAACCAAAATAACATCGTCTAGCAATGCTCAGAGCAGGGCCTAGAGTTTCATCAAACCACCATTCTAGTTTCTACTGTACATAGTCATCGTAGCTGAATAAGTAAGTAACATTCATCTTTGTTACAGATATACCAAAAACTATGTCCTACTGCGGGTATCATTTTCGGTTGATAGTCTGCTTATCCCAATTAGGGGCGGAGCCAGGATAAAAATGCCAAACCACCAAGCCAGAGATGATGTGATAACCATGACGCCGTGTTTTATAAGCAGTTTTGTCATCAATAATGAAAGATATTGGGATTAGGGTAGTCTTATTGGAAGTGAGAGCAGAGAGAAAGGTACTCCCTGAAAGTATATATATATATATATATATATATATATATATATATATATATATATATGTATATATATATATATATATATATATATATATATATATATATATATATATATATATATATATATATATATATATATATATATATATATATATATATATATATATATATATATATATATATATATATATATATATATCTATATATATATATATATATATATATATATATATATATATATATATATATATATATATATATATATATATATATATATATATATATATATATATATATATATATATATATATATATATATATATACATATATATATATATATATATACATACATATATATATATATATGTATATATATAATATAATCTCACATATGGAAGTATATATATATATATATATACACATATATATATGTATATATATATATATATATATATATACACCCCTCTCCCCCTGCCACTAGGCTTGGTACAAACAAATATGAAGTTGCATGCCCCTAATTTTGCTTTTTAGAGGGGTGCTTCTTATTCTAGATTTGATTTTTGTGTGTTTGGAATGGAAGGGGAGGGGGAAGGGGGAGAATACTTAAGGCTCTCCAAAACATATATACAATCTGTATTTATTGCTCTCAAATTAAATTTGAATTCAGAATGATCTTCATGCTTAATGGCCCTTACCTATCTTGAACACATGCATGGGCCCCATTCATAAGCCAAAGTTGATTACTCCGACTGAAAAGATATTGTGGCATTCTTAGAATTAGGACAATAAAAAGGACTAACCGGGTAGGAAAGTTTTAAAATGTTATTCGCATTAAAGGTGTATGGACAGGTAACAACAACATGGCCTAAATAAAATGTCTTAAAATATAGTACAAATCATAAAAATAGCATTATTTCCATCAAAATCGGTTAGAAATTGATCATTTTTACTGTGTATTGAAATTTTGGTGCCAAATTAACAAAAATTGTGCAATACTTTGTGACATAACAAGATGAACACCATCGGTATTGGATATGTTAACTTATTGTTTTTCAACCTTTCCCCAAATTGTATGAGAGGAAGTAGTTGGCTATAATGCACAGGAAATCAAATATTCCTATAGCCTTGATGCATATTTAGCAGTAAATGCAACTTGATCAGCTGTGGTGTCTGAAATTTAGGAAAGAAATATAAGGGATAACATAAAGATTTGAGCTGTCTTCTTGTCCATATAATTCTTTATAATTTAATTTGTCTTAATTAAAAACTATAAATGCTTTTTCAACTTTTTAAAGACTTTTCTGCTCAGACTTCAATGCTTCTTCAACTGATGAATTCTTATTGTGTTCAAGGAGATATTTAAGTAAGGGGCGGTGGAGCTTGGGGCTGGGGCTTCAGACCCCAATTATTTTAGGTAAACATGTGTTATCACACTCCCTGACCTAATTAGCCCTCACAATATTACATGTTATCACATGTCACCTGACCTCATTAGCCCCTCCCCCAATATTTTGAACACTCCGCTGCCCCTGAGATATTTAAGTTAAAGGTTCTACATTGAAGTGATTGGTTCTAACAAGTTGTGACATCACATCCTCCTATCTTTCAAATGTCTGTGTAAACTTTATGCATACTGTTTTTGCAGTTTGCATTTGTTCACAGAAATATTTGACTATTGAAGCTGAAATAGTATGTGTGAAAAATAAAACTGGTCTTTTGGAACATGGCACTATGCCAACTTAAAAACATACATTATATAGAAGAAAAATACATATTAACGATGAAGCTTAGAGTTAAATTGATAGCTTTTGAAGAAGGAGTTTTAAAGGATTGGTTCAGTGGTCAAGTATGTCCATCTTATATGAAAGGGGACTTCAAAAGGAACAAAATGGTAAAGAAAGCATTAAAAATCTTATTTCCTTAAGGAGATATTCAAGTTTAAAGGCTCTGTCATACCTGTGTAGAAATGACTGGTGTAGTAAGTCTACTTATGGTAAGTTGGCGCCCTCATCCTCACATTTTAGCAATTGTTAATGTATTTGAAAGAAAATTGATTTAACCTATTCCCAATTTAAATCATTTTTTCCTCAAACTTTCTTCAGGTGGTAAATTATAATTACCCTTACAATTAATTCTGTTTGCCTACGTTCCTGACATATGCAATGGTTTTAAAGCCACAAAATTGTGGGACAAAACTTTTGATACCTGAACTCATCCTTTAGATTATTAGTGGCATAGCCAGGATTACTTTTTTGGTGGCAACAATCATCTTCAAGAGGGCAAAACTATAAAGGTAGAACTTTTCAACCAACATATTAATATATTAATTGTGGGTACCCTAGGTGTGTAGAAAGAGTCACCTCTCAGGGGGTCAAGAAATAAAAATAAAATCCTTCATTTTTGGGTAATTTCACTTTGCACAAAATTTCCTTCAGTTTTTGGGAAAAGTTGCCAAATTTTACCAAAATTTACAATAATTCTACCAAACCTTCCAATAATTTTTCCAAATTTTCTTCAATTTGATCAATTTTTGAAATTTTACTTGAAACATTTTTCAATTTTTTCCTTCCCAACTTGCATGAAAAATTCAACTGGGAAGGTGAAATACTTTCAGAGAAATGTTTCCCCTTGTTCCCCCTCTGCTTCCTACGCCTCTGACCCTCCCCTCAAATGGATGGAAGTGTCGAATGCATCACTGCACCATTTTATGAGCGAAGAACACTGAATTGAAATATGATAATTATCTTAAATGAGGCTATAAGTTTGCCAATGTACTACCAAATTCAAATGTTGTATATATGAGGTATGGGCAGTTGAGGTTTATTAAAGGAATCATCATTTTTAATACCACTGGGAATTAGGGGGCAAGAATATTACCCCCCACCACTGAATTTATTAGCCTTTAAAAAATAAGTTTTAAATTCAAAGTAGAACTGTCTGTGCATTTCAAGATATCTTGTTTTAGATTTTTGCATAATAGGTGACCAAAGGTTTTTTGGTGGTGTTTTATTGTAAAAATAGTCAACTTTTTTTTTAGTTTTTATAATTCTGAATGTTTTTACTAAATTTCAGTTGTTAATAACTTTAGATTTGAATGCATGTTCCAGCTGAAGGTTGATCTCGAAAGAGCTCAACCTCATTTTGCACATTAGTGCTCAACTTGACAGGATCAGCGCAAAAGATTATACAAAAAAATAGATTTACATAAAGAATTATAGAGCAGCTTATCAGGGCCTGAAAATTCAAAAAAGCTGTTAAATTTTCTCACTTGTGTTTTTGATGTTTGAGGCCATTTTCTTACTTTTCATAGATTTTGAAAGAGTTTGACTGATGTTGCCTTTAATTGTTCGCATCCGTAGCCCTTTCAGGTGTCAAAATGATTCAAATTCTTAATTTCGCTGTTCTCCTATAGTGTTCAAATTCATTTGTTGGATAATACATAAAAAAAAAAAAAAAACATTGGGAATTTTGATGCTATATCAAGACTGATTTTAAGATAAGATTTAACCTTCAAGCTCGGATGGAAACTTGAGAATGAGCAATTATTGAGAAGAAGCCACAAATACCTCTGAGAGAGATAAATCGGCGCCTGGATGATTTTATCACTTGCTTGAGAGATAGTACCTCTGATAAGTTAAGTCAGCAATTGTTTTATGAACGAAACAAAATATGAGAAAAGACGGAGATGAGTTTTCTGCTGAAAATTTATGAGAAGCTATTTAAGTAAGGAATAAACATTTGTGATGCAATTTTATGAAGTTTTACTACAGCTCAAGGGAATTATAGATTGATATATATAGGTGGTGCTATAAATCAGATGGATTTATGAAATAGAAAAAAATACATCATCCAAGGGATTTTGAACTTAGGAAAATATTGGTATTTGGTAAAGTTTTAGTTCAGAATGGGAAGTGGAGCTTTGACCTAAAGTGGATTAAAGACTTTGAGTCCCTCACCCCACCCCATCCCACATCACACACCACTCTGCCATAGTCCATCCCACACACCCCACCCCACCCCATCCCACATCACACACCACTCTGCCATAGTCCATCCCACACACCCCCACCCCTCCCCCACCAAAGGCATAAGATATGGGGGATGGGGGTAAAACCTCCCTCCGAGAGGATTTTCCCGTGAAAAAAAATGGTAAGTAGAATTATTGGAAATCTTCTTACTGATATTGACCAACAAAATCTGATAATGCAGGAAATTTCCTGAAAATTGGGTCAGTAATTAAGGGGCACTTATTGTAATATTTTTTGTAAAAGTGTGCACATATTCTACCAGTTCTGGCACCTTTGACAGTAATTGGGGACACTTTTCATTGGCTCTGATGCGATAGCATCAGGAACCTATGTGGTCATGATGGCATGTATGTGTATGTATGTAATGGGGTGTGTACGTATGTGTAAGGTCCCAGTCGGGAACATTTGTATAATAACACACCTCCCAATCGGGAACCACTTACCAATTGGGGACGTCCCGGTTAGTTTTCTTACAGATTTGGGCTTCCATTGGGCTCTCCAACAATAAACCACCTGAAATATTACGCATTTTAATTGCTGTCCCATTTAGTTCTGCACAGGATGTGTTTCAAAATATGTGTCTTTAGTAGGTATATTCTCGGAGTAAGATATTTTAGCATCTATGCCCCCGGTTATATGATTCAGATTCCTTAATATCCCCAGTTAGTCTAATGAACTCTAACACATTGTGAAATTGTGATTTATGCATCATTTATCTCCTCAGGCTGAAGTGAATGTCCAGGCAGATGTCCTTTTTTGGGTGATTCAAAACGTGTGTCCCTAAAGGACCCCAATTAGGACTTGAAACAAGTATGGGTGTGTGTGTTTGTGATGGCCAGCTCGTAAATGCGATATCTCAAGAACGATGCACTGGATTCATGTTATATGCGATACACAGATAGCCCATGGTCTGTAGATGTGACCTCTTGTATTTGGTAGTGATATCATGCATATTAATGAGTAGGCGGGGCTTAATGTTACAATCTTGAAATGCTCATACATGTATTTTAACAATCACACGACTGTTGTGTTTGATATTTAATATAGGTATAATGTTGGGGTGGTGGTGGAGGCTTTTCTGGGATCAAGATGGGGATGAGGTACGCTAAGCAATGAGAGGAATAATGTGTTAAAAACTCAGGATCAGCAGTTTATTAACAATTTTAAGGAAAGTAGACAGTATTTTACTCGCTTCACTTATTAAAGGATAAGTTCAGTGGTCAAGCATGTCCATCTTATATGAAAGAGGACTTCAAAAAAAGCAAAATGGTGAATAAAGCATTCAAATAGCTTTTTCTGTTAAGGAGATATTCAAGTTTAAAGCTTTGTCTTATGTGTGTAGAAATGACTGGTGTAGTAAGTCTACTATGGAAAGTTGGCATCTTCATCCTCATATTCTTAACAATTGTTAATGTATTTTAAAGAAAGTTTATTTAATTTTTCACTATTTAAATTATTTTTCCTCAAACTTTCTTCAGGTGGTATATTATAAATACCCTTCCTAGATTCAGTTTTACTGCTTTTTTGGACATATCCCATGGGTTTTGAGCCACAAACTTGTAGCTAGGACAAAATATGATAGAATACATAAAGACTTTGAGGAATCTGAGGCTATGACATCACAACTAGTCTAATTTCAGTCATTTCTACACAAATGATACCAAACTTAATCTTATATATTTACGTGTAATGCGCATGTAATGCATGATCACCTATACTTTACTGGTCATATTGATTGGGTCTTTTAAAACACGTGTTCGATTTTTTTACATAACACTTGTTTAAAATAACGAATTGGCAGCAATTTATATTCATTATTGATTTACAATGAACAAGTACATTTTACACAGCCCATATTTTAACCAACTTGATAATAATTACACAGTGCTGATTAAAATATGTACACAACCACACTTAAACAGCACTTCATTTAAACAGTGGAATTACAGTGTACACACATAGCCTGCGGTCCATATATGTGCCCTATTGGTTTTGGTAATGATGTCGTGCATATCAGTGAGTAGCGGGCCTTAATGTAAAAATCTTCAAATGCTCATATTGAAACAACTACGTGTCTGTTTTGATTCATACTTGTAATATTTCTGTTGTTAGCTAGTGTTTACATATATTCATGGTTGAAATTTCATTAATATACTACATAGTGGGCGGAGCTAAATATAGTTTAAACTGAAAAGATCTTGTAAGCACAGTAATATTAACTGTGGTACACAGATAATCCATTTTTGTTTGTGTACCCTATCGTTTTTGATGGTGATGTCATGCATATAACTAAGTGAGGGGGAGTGGAGGGGGAAGGAGTGGAGGGGGAAGGAGTGGAGGGGGCCTTAATATGAAATTTAAAATCTTGAAAAAGTGATAAATTTATAGAAACCATATGTCTGTCTGCATCATACTTGCATCTTATTTGTCAGTATGTACATGATTATGTTGTTAACAGGTTCTATCACTAATATGCATGCCTTCTTGTAAAAATGCTCCAAAACAAACTTGTAAACACATCCTACACATGTCATTTGTGGCACACAGATAAATAAGTTAATTATGGTCTGTATATGCATGATGATCCAAGAGACCTATTCAAAACTTGTCCAGAAATCCTCCAGCACAGAAACCACAATTTATCTCTTTCTCTTGAAGTCCTCCAGGCACTAATTGGAGAAAACTATTAGTGAATCAATGGTTGGCTTGGCCCAGAAAATAAAATATCTCCAAAACACAATTCACTAAAAGGTCTGAGTAACTGTGTATAGCCAACAATTTAGGTGTTCACATTCACTGTGGTTAATCAAGCATTGGTGTTAATAAAAGAGTCCAGGAGAGCGAGACTTAAATAGTGGAGACAGGGGTTTGAAATATGATCACCCAACTTGTTCCATTTGCCAATCAGGGCTTGGGATTGCAAAGAAATGGGCTTCTTGGATCATCATGTGTGACATACTTGTTTGCTAGTTGGCAGGTGGGGCTTGAAATTCTTAAAGCAGTGATTATGTGCAAAACTGTATGAATGTTTTGCGGCATACAAGTGTTGTCAACAGGTTCTATTTCATTGATATGCATGGTGGGTATGGTGTATGGATGTATGTTATTTAGCATATTTCATGGCATGCAATGCCAGTTAGTATAAACTTGAAAATCAACCAAGAATGAAAGAATGCATCGGAACCACTAAACATTTTGGTTTTCTGGTTTGGAAAAGTGGGGAACACATGTCCCCTGTGCCCCCCCTCCCTCCTCCCAGTTCCAGTACATCAATGATGTAATGATTTTCAACACTAAGCTCAGCAGTTGTTTGAAATATCGGCCCCTGTTAAACTTGTTCGGATCAAAACCATTCATCGTTTTGAGAAATAAGTTACGATGGATTGGCTATCATATAAACAGGCTATCATATAAACAGGCTATCATATAAACAGGCTATCATATAAACAGGCTATCATATAAACAGGCTATCATATAAACAGGCTATCATATAAACAGGCTATCATATAAACAGGCTATCATATAAACAGGCTATCATATAAACAGGCTATCATTTAAACAGACTATCATATAAACAGGCTATTATATAAACAGGCTATCATATAAATAGGCTATCATATAAACAGGCTATCTTATAAACAGGCTATCATATGAACAGGCTATTGTATAAACAGGCTATTGTATAAACAGGAAGAGGATGATGTCTCAGTACTGAAGAAAACATCTTCCCTTTATTGATTCACAGTTAAAAGCTTTCATCTATTAGCTATCTTAAAATCTACTTTGGAGAATTTAATAGATTAGTTCAGTGGTCAAGCAAGTTGATCTTATCTGAAAGAGGACATATTTAAAAGAAACAAAATGGTGATGAAAACATTCAAATATTTGATTCTGTTAACTTAAAAGGGCCAAGCGCCCAAAAAAAAGGGCGCTACCGCTTTTTGATTTTCAGTAAAGACTCACATTTATTCCATACACTGGTCTAAGAGGTGCAGTGGCTCAGAGTGGCTCAGTGATTAAGGAGCCGAGCTCGTATTTGAAAGGTACTGGGTTCAATTTTCATCGCGAGCACTGCATTGTGTCCTTGAGCAAGACACTTTACTTGCTTTAGTCCATTCATCAGTAAAATTGAGTACCAGCACTGCAGGGAGTTAATCTGCGATGGACTGGCATCCTGTTCATGGGGAGTCATGTACTCTCATCCGCTTGCGCCATTGAAATCGGGGTTAAGCACCGGCTCTATGAGCCTAATGGCTCGATGGAATTAGCTTTTTAGTCTTAACACAAAATGTACGGAGCATCTTTGATAGGAATATTCAAATCTAAAATGACTTATGACCTCAGCCGCATTTATATAGTCTATTGCGTCAGTGATTGTGTTTGCGAGCAACGAACAAACAAATCGCTTGGTTATCAAGTTTTCATGCCTAGAATTAATTATATTTTTTCTTGGAAATCTTGGCATCTTTTGTAGTTGAGCCGGGATATATTAGTGAATTTCGTTTAGATCCATTGCATTAGCGATCGTATTTTGCCAAATTTTGAGTCGGTTTGCCAACTTTTGTAACTTTGTTGTTACTGTAACATGTCGTTAGGCCTAACGTTAGGCCTCGTTAGTGTGTTACAGTACCAGGTGAACAGAGACCGAAGAAAAACAGAGCCAATGACAATGACATCTCCTGCTTGACAAGTGCAAGATGATACCGCATGCTGGGAATGTTTAAGCACCTAAGCCCTCTATTCTGGGGCGTGTGGCATGGTGTGGTGTAGTGCGTGGCGTGGCATGGCATGGCATGGCGCGTGGCATGGTGCGTGGTGTAGCATGTGGCATGGCCTGTGGCGCGTGGTGTGGTGCGTGGTGTGGCGCGTGGTGTGGCGCATGGTGTGGCATGTGGTGTGGTGTGGCTGGCGTGGTGTGGCGTGGCATGTGGCGTGGCGCGGCGCGTGGTGTGGCATGGCACAGCGTGTGTGGCGTGGCATGGCTTGGCGTGGCGCATGGCGTGGCACAGCGTGTGTGGCGTGGCGTGGCGCATGGTGTGGCGCATGGCATGGCATGGCGTGTGGCGTGGCATGGCGCATGGCATGGCATGGCACATGGTGTGGCATGGCGCATGGCATATGGTGGCGGAGGCGCGTGGTGTAGCTCGTGCGACTTGGCATGGCTTGGTGCGTGGCGTGGCATTGGCATGGTGTGTGACGTGGAGCTTGGTATGGTGCGTGATGTGGCGCGTGGTCCTTTAAGGAGATATTCTACCTATTAAATCTATGACATACCCACCCTTCCACCCACCCTTCTACCCACCCTTCCATCCACCCATCCATCCACCCTTTAACTACCCTTTCAACTACCCTTCCAACTACCCTTCCACCCACCCACCTTCCACCTACCCTTCCACCCACCCTTCCACCTGCCCTTCCAGCCACCCTTCCACCCGCCCTTCCAGCCACTCTTCCACCCGCCCTTCCACCCGCCCTTCCACCTACCCTTCCACCCACCCTCCATCCCATCCTCCATCCCATTCCTCATTTTCAATCCAATTATATCTTAATATGATGAGAACCATGTATTGTATTCCAACAAAGCACAGGTATTCATGTACTCAAAACTCCAACTTAAAGAACTTTATGTCTTATGCTCCTTTAAAGTCCACAGGGTTTTTTGCCCTTTTTTGCCAGAATTCTAATTTGTGACTTAATATGAGTAATTTTCTTTCATAGCCTTTAGTGTACATGAATATAATTATTTGTAATTTGATCATGGTTGTAATTATCTGGTAATCAATAACTGAATAATCAATAACTGAATAATCAGTAATGATGATCTAATACATGTAGGTATTACTTAAAGGGGCACTAGACTGAAAAGTGAGTGCACAATTTTTAAGAGACATATGTATTCAGCAAAACTTATTTGACCTTCATAGGAGATCTACAAAACTATTGTAACACCAATATTTATACTTAGTAGTTATTTGCTAATGAATCCAATCCTAATGAATCCAATTCTGAAGAATAGAGACATTGGAATGAACATGAAAGTCCATGTTTGAAGACATATGTATGGTCTACTCTTCTTTATGGCTGTGAATGCTGGACAATTACCAGTGACATCAAAAAAAGATTAAAAGCTATGGAAATGTGGTTCATTAGTAGAATGTTGAAAATATCTTGGACAGAAAGGAAAACAAATGATGATGTGCTGATAGCTTCAGGCATGGACAGGTCCCTACTCAATGCCATCAGAAGGAGACAGATGGAATTTTTTGGACATGTTTATTGGCAGGGTGGGTTGTCACAGCAATATGTGGGAAATTAAAGGCAAAAGAATTAAAGGAAGGCAGCGAGTCAAATATGTCCAAAGCTTAAACAACTGGGCAACAACAACAACCCAAGTAAAATAAGTTTATGTGCTTAGCTCTAAACAGAAGTGACTGGAGGGCCATGATCGCCATTGTCTGTTCCAGACTTGGCACCTAGAGAGAGAGTTATCTGAGATTTATTAAAAAAACAACAACATGTGATCATTTTGGGAGGCAAAACAGGTCAATGAATATTTGAAAAAATTCCCAAAAAGATGTCCTCACATATGGGTCTAGTCCACCTTTAAAGGAAAGGTTTTGTCTATAAATACATTCAGAAGCGAATGCGCTGCCATGTTGGTAACGTCACTTCCGGGTTTCAATTTCCCATATACTGATCGCGAGAAATCTGCAATATTATTGATCATACATCCCCAGGACCGAACATAGGGGCCTACTTTTGATATCGGTAACATTACATATTTTTCGCAATCAATAAAAAAAAAAAAAAAAAAACTGGAAGTGACGGTACTAGCATCTGAATTGATTGATGAGACGATACCTTTTCTTTAAATACAGGAAAAGTTAAAAATCTAATACTATTCTGCTCTGCTCTGCAATTTTTTCAGTGGGCAGGTCAGGAGGAGGGGACTTGGGAAAGGGTAAGAACTTTGATGGGGAGGGGATAGGTGTCTTAGGGCACTCTGTGACCCCTTCCACACTACCTTCAAAACACACACCCATCCCACCCTATTGGGCCCATCCCACCCCATATATACAAATGTTCTTCAGTGGATTTTAGTGGAGGATTTCACTCGCTGCTGATTAGATTTGTGATTTTTGTTTTGCAGGAAGGCTCACTGAGAGTGTCAATTTTCCTTTATTCTCCTCAAATGAAAGCACTTATCTGATGGCAGTTATAGAGGTGCTTGGTGAGGCAGAAAATTGCTCTCAGTTTATATTCTGAGTTATGGAGAAAATGAGAATGAATGTGTTTTGCTTAAGTACTAGTGTGCGATAAGACCCAATCCAAGTTGGAATTTATTGTAAAATCTTCCCACGGTTCTAAATAAAGGTTTCAAAAATCTTCCCACAAAAAATTAGTGACAGAAATAATATTAATGTAGTAAATATATGCTTCCCTGTTTTACAATTTAATGCACTATTCATTGCACAATTACACAGGGGACGTTTTTAGAGCCCATATTTACACCAATTATATTGTTGCTTACTCTAGTAGTTCGGGTGAACCCCTGAAAAGAGTCTTTCATGCTAATCCCTGCTTCCAGGGTTTGACCATTGCGCAATTCAGCAACCAGTCGACAGTTAAAACATACGAATCGCACACACATCTCAGCTGCTTACTATCTTCAATTCGGTCTATTTCAAGTATGCATTATGCGTGACACTGTACATGTGAGTGTGATCACCTACTGGCTGACCGATCGTAAAGGAATAAACAGTGCAATTTGAGATGAACTAAACTAACTGCTTAAGTTTTATTCATGATTTGATCAGGCCCTAACGTCTGAACGGTACTCGCCAGTACAGACAATGGGTGAAACAGAATGACACGAATGACAATATATATTACACACAAGCCTGCAATGCAAACAGTCCAACGTACACTCTACGCACATAATGGCTGTAACTTAGCATTAGTTACGGTCAATAGGCCTACGTTAGAATACGTTCACTGTTCAGACAGAACATCACATACGAAAGTCACAAAGGAACTGATATTTCACTGCATTAAGATGATTTAAATGAACGCGTTCTCCAAGAGGTTACGTAAATAACAACAAAGTTTACGTGAAGAACAAATTTAATGTAAGAATTCATATGAAATAACCCTTTTAATTTGTAATTTATTAAACACTGACAATCGCAGTCAAAGAAGAAAAGTCGATGCTTAGTCAACACACGCAGATGTTAGCACAGTACAGATTATTCGCAACAAACTTAAGCAGGTCAAACATAGGTCATGCCTATATTGGCTCTTTTTTCAAAATCGGACTGGTAAACATATCAAAAGGTACTGGATAAAAGGTAGCTAACATGTTTCCCCATAATTCCATGTACCTCTCACACTTCAGCAAACGCCGTCGTAGTTCACAAAATGATTTTACTTCGTCACTCTGTACAAAGTGTATGGACGAAGGAAATTGCATGATGGGTAATGGCTGCCTCCATGGCCTAAGAAAGCCCTCCTTCGAGGGGTTTTATCGAGGACTAAAAGAAGGGGTTCACCCAAACTGTCTAAGATCTAAAAAAAGAATTATTTACAATTTTTATTGAAAAATTAAATTCTTCCCGCGAATTCCCATTTCCCCCCCAGTTTTATCTGCTGGAACAGTAGAATTTGTCCAGGTCTGGACCCACTGTAGGCAATTACATCCACAGATGAGATTCTCAAAAACATGTGTGAATGCATATCAGTGACATTTATTAAATACACAATATCCTGTTATAACTTGATTATGTTGATCGCTCGAACATTCAGCCTGTTTTGCACTGTTTTTAATCACGCTCGCACTCAAGTGAGAATTCATGACATTGTTAATCTATAATCGTGAGCAAGTTTATCATCAGGGATCATCATCTGGAGAAGTGGCAACACAGCCTGAATGTTGTAGCTTTCTTTGTAAAACAAGATATTTGACTTGATAAGTTCAGTGGTGGTGCTATGGGGGGGCATTTTCCTCCATGAGATCACTTTGCCCACCCCTCACTTGCCCCCCAGAAAATTTGTAAATGTACATATTTTGTCCGATATTTAGACTTTTGTCCCCCACGAGATAAATCTTCCCCTCTCTTGCTTCCCCCCTACCCCCATGATTAAAATCCTGGTGCCTGCACTGAATAAGTTTGAGGCATTTTCACGTTTTGGTAAGTAAAATCTAGGATCGAGGGTTGTGCTGATACAGTGCAGATTAGTGAAGGAAAACCAAAAAATTTGTTTGTGCAAATTAAAAAGTATAGGAATTTTAATTATTGCCTAAATAGTCACTTTTACACTTTTTGTGACATTTCCTAATTTAAAAAAGAAGAAAAAGATTTGCACAAATGTTGACTTTTCAGACATCACACTTTGTTTTAGCCTTTTGATATTAAATTTAGGGATAAAAATGATTACCATTGGATGGATTTGGGTTTTACCTGGAAAGAAACAAAATGTAAAGAAAATGTTATTTCTGTTTGAAATATTGACCTTTTATTAACATGTTCATGTAGCAGAGATTCACTGTAATAGATGTAATCAATATTACAAGTGATTGCTGTTTTTCAAAGTAATAAAATCATATTTCTGGAATTTTGTGTCAAAACTCACCTCATTTGATTGTAAAAATTGGAATCGTGTATATAAGTCTTGTTTAAAGCATAATTTATGCTTTATTAAACATATTTTGTATTTTTTTTTTTTTTTAGTTAAACTGATTCCTTTGTTGGAGATAAATGAGCTCTGAGTGGGCTCCATTGCTTTCAAAAAAGAATCGTGAGTGAACTTTTAATTTCAGTCATATAAAGAAAAATAATTTTCCTTTATTAATTAAAGGCTTGAAAGCGTGTGTTTGTACACCTTGAACTTCTGCTGGATGGTTATTTAGCCTATTTGTAAGGACTCTGGACTTCGGCTTTCTTATTTACACTACAAGAGATAAAGTTCTGTCATTCAGTGCAATTCTTCAGTGCAGTGCTGTGTATCCTGTGTTTGTAAAGAGTTTTTTTTTGGTTATAAGGCCCGGGGTTGGGTAGGAGGATGGGGGGGGGGGGGAATTTCCATGTGTAAGGTATATACATGTGCAACCCGAGCAGTTGCTCAGAATTTTCGTAGTGCAGGTATTAAAAAATGAATCTCTCAAAAAAATTGCATATTTTCATACTGCAGGTATCAAAAATCACTTATTTTCATACTGCAGGTATCAAAATCGTAAACTGTCATACTGCAGTTTAACCAAAAAAATCTCTCATACTGCAGTTACCGAAAAAATATCACATACTGCAGTCCAATTTTGAAATTCTGGGTGGCACACACATACCACTTTAGAATTTCCCCCTTGGGTTATAAGGGTCAGCTGATGGATGCAGAGGTCAATAGTTTCCATCTTCCATCATCATTTAAAAGAATACATTAGAAATAGAAGGAAGGGTCAAGAAGATACTCCAAAATTTTGGAACTCAAAATTTGAAATTAATTAAGTTTTTATACTGAAGAAAAGTGTAGAGTGCTTTCTATACCCTCTGATTTTATACTGTAATTGTCCCATAGCTTCATTTGATTTGATACTGTTATTGTCTCATAGCTTTATTTAATTTTATATTGTAATTGTCCCATAGCTTTATTTGATTTTATACTATAATTGTCCATAGCTTCATTTGATTTTGATACTGTAATTGTCCATAGCTTCATTTGATTTTATACTGTAATTGTCTCATAGCTTTATTTGATTTGATACTGTAATTGTCCATAGCTTCATTTGATTTTATACTGTAATTGTCCAAAAGCTTCATTTGATTTTATACTGTAATTGTCCCATAGCTTCATTTGATTTTATACTGTAATTGTCCATAGCTTCATTTGATTTGATACTGTAATTGTATTTGATTTGATACTGTAATTGTCCATAGCTTCATTTGATTTGATACTGTAATTGTCCCATAGCTTCATTTGATTTTATACTGTAATTGTCCCATAGCTTCATTTGATTTTATACTGTAATTGTCCATAGCTTCATTTGATTTTATACTGTAATTGTCCATAGCTTTATTTGATTTGATACTATAATTGTCCCATAGCTTCATTTGATTTGATACTGTAATTGTCCCATAGCTTTATTTGATTTTATATTGTAATTGTCCCATAGCTTTATTTGATTTTATACTGTAATTGTCCATGACTTTATTTGATTTTATACTGTAATTGTCCATAGCTTTATTTGATTTTATACTATAATTGTCCCATAGCTTCATTTGATTTTATACTATAATTGTCTCTTAGCTTTATTTGATTTTATACTGTAATTGTCCCATAGCTTCTTTTGATTTTATACTGTAATTGTCCATAGCTTCATTTGATTTTATACTGTAATTGTCCCATAGCTTCATTTGATTTTATATTGTAATTGTCCCATAGCTTCTTTTGATCTTATACTGTAATTGTCCCATAGCTTCATTTGATTTTATACTGTAATTGTCCCATAGCTTCATTTGATTTTATACTGTAATTGTCCATAGCTTTATTTGATTTTATACTGTAATTGTCCCATAGCTTCATTTGATTTTGATATTGTAATTGTCCCATAGCTTCATTTGATTTTATACTGTAATTGTCCATAGCTTCTTTTGATTTTATACTGTAATTGTCCCATAGCTTCATTTGATTTGATACTATTATTGTCTCTTAGCTTTATTTGATTTTATACTGTAATTGTCCCATAGCTTCTTTTGATCTTATACTGTAATTGTCCCATAGCTTTATTTGATGTTATACTGTAATTGTCCCATAGCTTCATTTGATTTTATACTGTAATTGTCCCATAGCTTCTTTTGATCTTATACTGTAATTGTCCCATAGCTTCATTTGATTTTATACTGTAATTGTCCCATAGCTTCATTTGATTTTATATTGTAATTGTCCCATAGCTTCATTTGATCTTATACTGTAATTGTCCCATAGCTTCATTTGATTTTATACTGTAATTGTCCCATAGCTTCATTTGATTTGATATTGTAATTGTCCCATAGCTTCATTTGATTTTATACTGTAATTGTCCCATAGCTTCTTTTGATCTTATACTGTAATTGTCCCATAGCTTCATTTGATTTGATACTATTATTGTCTCTTAGCTTTATTTGATTTTATACTGTAATTGTCCCATAGCTTCTTTTGATCTTATACTGTAATTGTCCCATAGCTTTATTTGATGTTATACTGTAATTGTCCCATAGCTTCATTTGATTTGATATTGTAATTGTCCATAGCTTCATTTGATTTTATACTGTAATTGTCCCATAGCTTCATTTGATTTTATATTGTAATTGTCCATAGCTTCTTTTGATCTTATACTGTAATTGTCCATAGCTTTATTTGATTTTATACTGTAATTGTCCCATAGCTTCATTTGATTTGATATTGTAATTGTCCATAGCTTCATTTGATTTTATACTGTAATTGTCCCATAGCTTCTTTTGATCTTATACTGTAATTGTCCCATAGCTTCATTTGATTTATACTGTAATTGTCCCATAGCTTCATTTGATTTGATATTGTAATTGTCCCATAGCTTCATTTGATTTTATACTGTAATTGTCCATAGCTTCTTTTGATTTTATACTGTAATTGTCCATAGCTTCATTTGATTTGATACTATTATTGTCTCTTAGCTTTATTTGATTTTATACTGTAATTGTCCCATAGCTTCTTTTGATCTTATACTGTAATTGTCCCATAGCTTCATTTGATTTTATACTGTAATTGTCCCATAGCTTTATTTGATTTTATACTGTAATTGTCCCATAGCTTCATTTGATTTATACTGTAATTGTCCATAGCTTTTTTTGATTTTATACTGTAATTGTCCCATAGCTTCATTTGATTTTATACTGTAATTGTCCCATAGCTTTATTTGATTTTATACTGTAATTGTCCATAGCTTCTTTTGATTTTATACTGTAATTGTCCCATAGCTTCATTTGATTTGATACTATAATTGTCTCTTAGCTTTATTTGATTTTATACTGTAATTGTCCATAGCTTCTTTTGATTTTATACTGTAATTGTCCCATAGCTTCATTTGATTTTATACTGTAATTGTCCCATAGCTTTATTTGATTTTATACTGTAATTGTCCCATAGCTTCTTTTGATCTTATACTGTAATTGTCCCATAGCTTCATTTGATTTTATACTGTAATTGTCCCATAGCTTCATTTGATTTTATATTGTAATTGTCCCATAGCTTCTTTTGATCTTATACTGTAATTGTCCCATAGCTTTATTTGATGTTATACTGTAATTGTCCCATAGCTTCATTTGATTTGATATTGTAATTGTCCCATAGCTTCATTTGATTTTATACTGTAATTGTCCCATAGCTTCATTTGATTTTATACTGTAATTGTCCCATAGCTTCATTTGATTTGATACTGTAATTGTCCCATAGCTTCATTTGATTTTATACTGTAATTGTCCCATAGCTTCATTTGATTTGATACTGTAATTGTCCCATAGCTTCATTTGATTTTATACTGTAATTGTCCATAGCTTCATTTGATTTGATACCGTAATTGTCCCATAGCTTCATTTGATTTGATACCGTAATTGTCCCATAGCTTCATTTGATTTGATACCGTAATTGTCCCATAGCTTCATTTGATTTGATACTGTAATTGTCCCATAGCTTCATTTGATTTGATACTGTAATTGTCCCATAGCTTCATTTGATTTGATACCGTAATTGTCCCATAGCTTCATTTGATTTGATACTGTAATTGTCCCATAGCTTCATTTGATCTTATACTGTAATTGTCCCATAGCTTCATTTGATTTGATACTGTAATTGTCCAATAGCTTCATTTGATTTCGCACTGTAATTGTCCCATAGCTTCATTTGATTTGATACTGTAATTGTCCCATAGCTTCATTTGATTTAATACTGTGATTGTCCCATAGCTTCATTTGATTTGATACTGTAATTGTCCCATAGCTTCATTTGATTTTATACTGTAATTGTCCAATAGCTTCATTTGATTTTATACTGCAATTGTCCCATAGCTTCATTTGATTTGATACTGTAATTGTCCCATAGCTTCATTTGATTTTAAACTGTAATTGTCCCATAGCTTCATTTGATTTGATACTGTAATTGTCCCATAGCTTCATTTGATTTGATACTGTAATTGTCCCATAGCTTCATTTGATTTGATACTGTAATTGTCCCATAGCTTCATTTGATTTGATACTGTAATTGTCCCATAGCTTCATTTGATTTGATACTGTAATTGTCCCATAGCTTTATTTGATTTGATACTGTAATTGTCCCATAGCTTCATTTGATTTGATACTGTGATTGTCCCATAGCTTTATTTGATTTGATACTGTAATTGTCCCATAGCTTCATTTGATTTTATACTGTAATTGTCCAATAGCTTCATTTGATTTGATACTGTAATTGTCCCATAGCTTCATTTGATTTGATACTGTAATTGTCCCATAGCTTTATTTGATTTTAAATTGTAATTGTCCAATAGCTTGATTTGATTTGATACTGTAATTGTCCCATAGCTTCATTTGATTTGATACTGTAATTGTCCCATAGCTTCATTTGATTTTATATTGTAATTGTCCCATAGCTTCATTTGATTTTATACTGTAATTGTCCAAAAGCTTCATTTGATTTTATACTGTAATTGTCCCATAGCTTCATTTGATTTTATACTGTAATTGTCCCATAGCTTCATTTGATTTTATACTGTAATTGTCCAATAGCTTAATTTGATTTTATACTGTAATTGTCCTATAGCCTCATTTGATTTTATACTGTAATTGTCCCATAGCTTCATTTGATTTTACACTGTAATTGTCCAATAGCTTCATTTGATTTTATACTGTAATTGTCCATAGCTTCATTTGATTTTATACTGTAATTGTCCATAGCTTCATTTGATTTTATACTGTAATTGTCCAATAGCTTTATTTGATTTTATACTGTAATTGTCCCATAGCTTCATTTGATTTTATACTGTAATTGTCCCATAGCTTCATTTGATTTTATACTGTAATTGTCCCATAGCTTCATTTGATTTTATACTGTAATTGTCCCATATCTTCTTTTGATTTTATACTGTAATTGTCCAATAGCTTCATTTGATTTTATACTGTAATTGTCCCATAGCTTCATTTGATTTGATACTGTAATTGTCCCATAGCCTCATTTGATTTTATATTGTAATTGTCCCATAGCCTCATTTGATTTTTATTGTAATTGTCCCATAGCTTCATTTGATTTTATACTGTAATTGTCCCATAGCTTCATTTGATTTTATACTGTAATTGTCCCATAGCTTCATTTGATTTTATACTGTAATTGTCCCATAGCTTCATTTGATTTTATACTGTAATTGTCCCATAGCCTCATTTGATTTTATACTGTAATTGTCCCATAGCTTCATTTGATTTGATATTCTGTAGAGTTGTCTGTTCTTACAACAAATTAGAGGATTTTACCTGAATGATCTTGTGTAGTCATGTCTATGATCTGTATATGTTTCTCCATTGTTTGGGGGATATGTTGCATAGCAGGGGCAGAGCCAGCATCCATCAGGGAACTCTAGGCTTCAGTTAGGCTTGCGCTGTACCACAAAAATTCGGTATCGGTGCTTTTGTTAAGACAGTACTGGTATTATTTATAGTACCGGTTCTTCTTGTGTGTGTAAAAAGGTTAAACAAAATTATTACTGTGTGCTTGGTATATTCGCCGTAGTAGGGGACCTTTCACACTAACATGTAACATTATGGACACATGTATACAGTACTAATACACTGATAGCGTTGTAATACACTGATAGCGTTGTAATACACTGATAGCGTTGTAAATGATCGCGGAGAAAATAATTTCTTCCGGGTATGTTCTTAGAGTAATGGCGGGATGTATCATTTTGTTAAAGCAAAATTGCTGCAAGGGTTGTGTAGAAGTGCAAGTTTATGTTTTAAAATTTTTGCAATAAAAAAAACCATGGTGAATTTTGCAAGCTCTGAACATGTGCACATGAATGTTTGCAAGGCCTTAATAATGTTATGTACAACACAACGTTATGTGATCATCGTGGTCATATAGTTAGAGCAGTGTGTCAGCTGGGCCTTGTACGGTAAAAAACGGGTGTGACTGAAATAGTTTCATTGAGATTGAGAAAAACTTATTTTGTGACGATTGCCAGATCGCAAAAATAATGGACTGACTTGTACAGTGCGTAATTTGCGTAGGCCCAGGTACGGCCTGCGCTAGCAGCAGGTAGGGAATTACAATTATTTCTGCCCCCCCCCCCCAGAGAGCAGGGGGAAAATTTTCTGTCATTTTTACATGTCAAGATACGTGTCTATCACTTTTATGTACCTATGGAATTTGCATGACTCTAGCTTGTTTATTTGTGAAATGGAAACCTGCGAATGTTTAGTCAATATTAGGGCTGGGGATTCATTTTTTTGCCAGCAGATTTCTTAAATTAGTTCTGTGCTATCTATATCATTGTCATCCCTTTGGTCCATAGTTTACACATGGTGTCATGACACATGGTGTCATGACACATGTGTCATGATGCATGTGTCATGACACATTTGTTATGACACCGTGTGTCATGGCACATTTGGAACAAATTAACTTGCACAAGCTAGCAAAAACTATCTGCAAGTTTGTGCAAGCTAGCAAAACATTTTGCAAGCTTGCACAAGCTAACAAATATTTTGTGCTAGCAAGCTAATGCTAGCTTGTGCAAGCTAGCAAGCTAGTAATTGTTTGAAACATAAGCTTGCAGCATGCTTGCTGCAAGCTTGCAGCACACTACAAACTTGCAGCCTGCTTGTGCAAGCTAAACATGTTAGCTTGTCGCAAGTGTTTTGCAAGCTAAAAGTTCTGTAAGGGGTTGCAATATTGCTGCAAGCTAGATATTACTGTAAGGAAAATTTGATATTCAATCTTATTTTAATTAGCAATACTACATTATATGTCAGAAAATGTCCACATTGTTAACAATATTGGCCATTTCTGATTATCAATTGTCAATATGAAAAATATACCTTGCTCTGCTCATAAAATAGTACTTATTTTCAAATTTTCCCATAAACTGCATCTATATTCAAAAGTGATTTTTATTGTCAAAATTGACTAGAATAAAGCCTTGACATTACCACTATACTCCTTATTTGGTACTTAATACACTCTGTACCAGAATAGCTAACACAATTTGTGTTATCTATTCTGGTACTCAGAGTTAATTAAGAAGAAAAAAGGAGTATAATGGTAATATGAAGCTTTATTCCAGTCCATTTTGACAACAGAAATCCATTTTGAATATAGAAGCTGTTCATATTGATAACGTTACTTTTTATGTATGATATTTTCATTTTTATTTGTACAATTGATCCTGTCAAATGCAAACATTTATATATAGCTAATATTGAATCGCTTTGATGTGAAATATGTACTGTTTTATGGTCTTTGGCCATTGAAAAATTCTAATCTGTTTTGATTGTCCTTGGTCTTTAAATATGGCCTCAACTTGGTGAACTTCAACATGTCAATATTTACCAGAAACCAGATGACATTATTGCGAACTCTGAACTAGATTTTAAATTGTGCATATTTTTCTTTTACAAATAGCAAGCCTTTCAAGTGTTTATTTCTTCGATAAGTGTTTAGTGACGTCTCTAGCTATGATTCACTTGAGATCGGAGATTTATAAATATTTTTTTTAAAAGTAGTTCAAGCAGTTGTAGATCAAGCTCGTTTTGAAGTGAGGAATTGGTCCTGTTATTGGCAAAAAGGTTGAACAGTGAAATCTGATCCGGAACAGTGAAATCTGATCCGGAACAGTGAAATCTGATCCAGAACAGTGAAATCTGATCTGGAACAGGGAAATCTGATCTAGAACAGGAAAATCTGATCTGGAACAGTGACATCTGATCTGGAACAGTGACATCTGATCCGGAACAGTGAAATCTGATCCGGAACAGGGAAATCTAATTAGGAACAGTGAAATCTGATCCGGAACGTGGAAATCTGATCCGGAACAGGGAAATCTAATCCGGAACAGGGAAATCTGATCTGGAACAGTGACATCTGATCCGGAACAGTGAAATCTGATCCGGAATAGTGAAATCTGATCCGGAACAGGGAAATCTGATCGGGAACAGTGAAATCTGATCTGGAACAGTGACATATGATCCGGAACAGGGAAATCTGATCTGGAACAGTGACATCTGATCCGGAACAGTGAAATCTGATCCGGAACAGGGAAATCTGATTTGGAACAGTGACATCTGATCCGGAACAGTGAAATCTGATCTGGAACAGGAAATCTGATCTGGAACAGTAACTTCTGATCCGAAACTGTGAAATCTGATCTGGAACAGTGAAATCTGATCTGGAACAGTGACATCTGATCCAGAGCAGTCAAATCT
Organism: Chiridota heheva; assembly: GCA_020152595.1. NCBI lineage: Eukaryota > Metazoa > Echinodermata > Holothuroidea > Apodida > Chiridotidae > Chiridota > Chiridota heheva. The sequence goes on from JAIGNY010003850.1 coordinate 1,405,112, forward strand.
GATCTGGAACAGTGAAATCTGATCTGGAACAGGGAAATCTTATCTGAAACAGTGACATCTGATCTGGAACAGTGACATCTGATCCGGAACAGTGACATCGGATCCGGAACAGTGAAATCTGATCTGGAACAGGGAAATCTGATCTGGAACAGTGACATCTGATCCGGAAGTTTGAAATCTGATCCAGAACAGGGAAATCTGATCTGGAACAGTGACATCTGATCCGGAGCAGTGAAAACTGATCTGGAACAGTGAAATCTGATCTGGAACAGGGAAATCTTATCTGAAACAGTGACATCTGATCTGGAACAGTGACAGCTGATCCGGAACAGTGAAATCTGATCCGGAACAGTAAAATCTGATCTGGAACAGGGAAATCTGATCCGGAACAGGGAAATCTGATCTGGAACTGTATTTTTTGAGAAAGTTCTGTTTTGTGGAACAATGACAAAAATTTTAAGTTTCGACCCCTGTACATAGCATAGCATAGCAAAGTTTAACTTCCTGAAAGCATCCAGTACTGGACATTTTATCAAGACGGCCACGGCCTTTGATAACCAGTTGTGAACTCATTGGTTGCAGATTTACCGGGATACGAACCCGGGACATGTAGTGAGAGGACAAAGCACTGACCACTACACCACAGAGGTCTGTTTAAGTGGCTCTGAGAAATAATGTAAATGTTTAGAATTAATGTCTCTAAGTTACAAATTAAGCCACACCCACCATAGCAACGCGGTTACTAGGTGGGGTAATCAAACCTCAAATCCGCAATTGTGCATTACCAATGCATTGACTTTTAGATGTTCACGAGGCCTGTCACAAGCTTTGATCCATTTATGGCACTTCTCCGGATATTTAGAGTTTTCAGCAAATAGAGATGAACAAAAACAGTTTGCTAACTGTTCTGTGGGCCCGCAAGTGCAGTTTTTGTTCACCATTTTGCCGTCACTCAATTTGTGTGTGCAGAAATTTATTTTGTACAGTAAATTACAATGACTACATGAGCGCGCACCGCTAGCTAGCTGCACTATGCCAGTACCGCATAGGATGTTTGCCCCACTTACTTGGGCAGATTTTGTTGCTAGGCAAATTCATGCGGTGATTGGCAGAAAAAGCTGTCAGTCATCTACCGAAGTGTGTAGGCGTATTATTCTGGAGTCTTAGAGTCTAGAATATTCAAATACACTTTTTTTTAGCACGTGATGGTACTAATAACCTTTGGTATAAATGTTGGAATCATTTAATTTATAACGAATAATTAACTCATTTTTTAAGAATATTTAAGGATGCATTATCAGTGGCGTAACTGAGGGGGTGGTGGGGGGGGGGGGGGGTGGGGGTAGTCACCCTTGGCCTGGGCCCTATATGGCGGCCTCAAAAAGATTTACTATTATACTGTTATACCATAGGCGCCCCAGGGCCATACTCCTCCCCCGGCCTGCATAGGGCCCTAGCAACGGCACTCAGTGCAATATGCATTATGGCAAAGAAAGAAGGGGGTGGGGGGGGGGGGGGAATAACCAAAATAAGCGTGAAAAAGATCATCATAATTTGCTTTTGATACTGAAATTGAATGAATATTGAGTCAAGTTTCAAAATAAATATTATTTTGGAAAACATGCTTACCTCTTAGCAGGGTTTGCACTTGGGAGTTATAGATTTAAGGGGAGTTGATCAGTTTGAGCAACTTATCCATTCATGCCATGCCTTAAGTTATATATACTAAAGCAGCGATTCTTAATAGGTGGCCCGTGGGCCAAATCTGGTCAGCCAGACAATCCAATCTGGCCTGCGAACAATAGTCATAGTTGAAAAAATATATAGTATGTCCCGATAGTACGTAAAAGTGGCAAATCTTTGTTTGTTTAGGGTTTTCCAAGGCTGATCAAATAAAATGTTATCTTTAGTTCCGCTATAAAATGGGCAGATTCGGGGCATGTCAAAGGAAGGTGGATAAAACAAGCGCCGACATCTGGCGTACACCCTTATTGTGCGTGCTTTCAGCTTGTTTGTCTTCAGGGATTGTTTTGACAGGTTTTGTTTGTCACGTGATGCTGGTCTTGCAACGCGATTGGTCTGCGGCCTGAGGTTTTTGTCAAATGGTGGCCCCTAAAAAAAATTAATTGAGAAACCGTGTACTAAAGCATTAGCAAATGGTGCCTTTGTAATCTATTTGAAGGAAGATTCCAGTAAAAAGAAGGGGGGGGGGGGGAATCCACTATCCCCCTCACTAATTCCAACCTTCCCAGTGGAAGATAGTGGGCCCAGATGCCTATAGGTATGTGCCTTTTTGTTCTGTTATTTCAAGAACAAAAAATTAAGCGTGTTACCATTTAGCAGCAAATGATGCATTACATTTAGTGCATTTCATAATATTTAGACCAACCTGTTCTATGATTTGGCAGGGTAGGGTTGGTATTCCTCCATATTACATAATATCATCATAACATAAGAAGATGATGGCTATGAAGGGTTAGTTACTTGTGTGTGAAATAACACTTTCTTTAAAACTAGAATGGTAAACATTTGAAGAATTTTTCAAAGAATTGTTGCTATTAAAATTTCAGGTTTGAAGAACAAGTTTGGTTTGGTTTGATGGGGTTTAACGGCACAGCGACAGTCGAGAGTCAAATGTGTCAAGAGAGTGTTAAATAATTAAGGTGCAAAGGTTAGGAAAGAGAAGATTGGAAAAGGAGGAAAGGATGAATAGAAGTGAACATTTTAGAGGAAATAAGTTGTAGAAGAAAAGGTGGTATAAGAAGGAGAGAGGGAGAGGGATGTGTGATAGGAAAGGATAGGGGTGTGGGGAGATTAAATCAAGTGAAAAAGGTTGCTGTTGTGGAGAAAGGTGATAATGTTGGAGGGGGATTGTTCTTGAAGAAGTCAGAAATATTGGTGATGGGGGTAGGAAATATTGGTGACGGGGGTAGGAAAGATCTGGAGTTGGCGTAAATCGGACAGGTTAAGAGGATATGATTGATTGAGAGATCAGTATTGCACTTGTGTGGCAGATAGGTTTGGTAGAGCCAGAAAGGAGGTAGGAGTGGGTGAGATAGGTGTGGCCTAGGCAAATGCGGGTGATGACCTCGTCCTCTCTGCGATTATGACTTAGTAGGGGAAGGCTGATGTTGTGAAGTTTATTATTAGTCTTGAGATTCCAGTAGTCTTGCCAAGTCCTCCTGAGGTAGTTGGAAGTATTTTGGCGAAAGTCTTTAGTGAAAAGAAATTTGGTTCGACAGAGCGTTATTGGCGGCTCTGTTGGCCCTTTTGTTCCCGAGAATACCGACGTGGCTAGGGATTCAAGAGAAGATGAATTTCTTGCCAGAGGAGGGAGAGAGTGTGCATTTTCTTTAAGATTTGTAGAAAAATAATGTTATTTACAATATTAAACATCCCTACAACACTTCCCTAGAACTGAAACTTTTTTGAATTCCAACTAATCATTTTTTCTAAGCACAGAAAAATTATTCTGAAAAAAAAAAAAAAAAAAAAATTCCACAGTAAAAAAGGCAAAACTTTATTTTCCACCTGCGCTGTACACAAATAAATTTCATCTACACAAATAACTTTCAATGTCAACTCCTGCTAGGTGATTTAACTTTTTTCATTTTTTAAAGCAGGCCGGGATTTGTGAACCCAATAACAATTCCCAGGTTGAATTTACTAAGAATTCCCTTGTTAAAGCTATTCACCCTTTCAACCCATCTTGGTCTTGCAACTTGTTTTGATCTATTCACCTTTGGACCTATTGTAACTATTCTAAACCATAAGTGCATTAACAGGCCAAATTCTATTCTTTTTTTTCCACTGTGAAAAAAAAATCACTATTGATGAGCACTACTTGAAAAAGTTAGTAACAGTTTTACACACTATCTGTAAGCCTTAACAAGTTTGGGGTGAGAGTGTGTGTAGTGTATACTTGTATGTGTGGGTGTATTTTACATCGGATGAATTTTCACTTATTAGAAGTTGTGCCTTGACACAGACAACATTAAACATTTGTCAGTGGTGTACAACATTGTACGGTCAATACATGCGAGTTTTGATAGAACTTGATTGGTCGTGTGGAAAGTTATGTAATCATGTTCGGCGAGGGGAACATTCTCAATTAAAAGAGCAAAACACTTTGTGTTCGATTATCCAGTTTGTCTGAATTTTAAAAAGAAGTTTTCACTCTGATTTTCAACGCTTGCTGGATATTTTCCTATTAGAGTGCATTTTGTTTGTTGGTGTATTGGACTAACTGCTTCTTCAGTTTTAGGTAAGTTTTCACGTAAATTCACGTAGTATATTTGGTTTTGTAAGTTTCGTTCTGACAGGTTTCATTTGGTTTTGTAAGTCTTGTTCTGGACAGGTTTCCATTAAAAAAATATTGATGAAGTTTAAAAGTTTTTAGCCATTTAGGAAAAAAATAAAATTAGGTTTTAAGTATTTTCTATTTATTCCCCTTTTCTGTAATTAGATACTGGTTTGGATCTGCTGACCATTTTGTATTTGAGGTGGAAGAACAGATCTAAGGCACAAAAAATTAAATTTTAGTACTAAAATTCATGATATAAATAATAATTAAAGCTACATGATGTAAATTAGTTCTGATAAATGAAACTTTGTTTTGGTTTTAGTAATAATTTCACAACATAAGATATGTCACACAAGGTAAGGACTATTTAGGGCCAGAGTTGGAATTAATTATACAGATTCTCACGGTTTTGAATAAAGGTTTTGAAAATCTTCCCATGAGAAATCTTGACAGAAATAATATTCATGTAGTGAATACATCTTTATGTGCTTCCCTTTTCTTGCAATCTAATGCACTATTCATTGCACAATTACATAAAGGATGTTTTTAGGGCACATATTTATTACCGTTGCGCACTCAAGAAATCTACTTCATTCACTTTCCATCCTGGCTAATTCTTTGGGTCCATGCACACTAAAAACAAGTCATTGTGACTTATGTGTGCTTTCCCTGGCATAAGTCTAAAAGTGCACCAAAAAAAAAAAAAAAAAAAAAAAAAAATCTGCAATAAAAAACGAAATTTTCTTCCCTTGAATTCCCATTTCCCCCTGGGATTATAGCCAGTTGTAACCGCCAGAACCATAGATTTTTCCAAAACTGTTTTAGGAAAACTGATCAGTTTCCAAAAAGACACTTCCCTGGTTCTACCCACCCATCTTATCCTTCAGTAATTGAGATTAGCTCTAAACCCTTAGGAAATCAGATGACAGCTGGTATGTATGTTTAAATGTACTGCTTTCCCCAAAGCAACAACTCACCCCTTAGTACAACTCACCCCTTTAGCAACAAATCACCCCTTAGTAACAACTTAGTAACAACTCACCCCTTAGTTACAACTCACCCCTTATTAACAACTCACCCCATTGTAACAACTCACTCCTTAGTTAACAACTCACCCCTTAGTAACAACTCACCCCTTAGTAACAACTCACCCCTTAGTAACAACTCACCCCTTAGTAACAACTCACCCCTTAGTAACAACTCACCCCTTAGTAACAAGTCACCCCTTAGTAACAAGTCACCCCTTTAGTAACAACTCACCCCTTAGTAACAACTCACCCCTTAGTAACAACTCACCCCTTAGTAACAACTCACCCCTTAGTAACAACTCCCCCTTAGTAACAACTCACCCTTTAATAAGGGTTGGGGATATCGTCATTTAACCTTGAGGCTTGTTGATATCTATTGCATCAAAATGGGTAAAATATTTTGTATTACTTGGCAAATAATCCCTCCCCACAAAAAAATAAAAAAAAAAAACATTGCACCTTCAATTTAATTGTATTAAAGTGATGCAAAATATATCATATTTTCCAATTTAAAGCTTCGGATAAATGGTGAATTGTTTTAGTATTCCCTACACAAATTAAACAGGAAAATCATTGCCTGTACCTAATAAAGTGGGAGTGCAAACAGCATGAACTGTCAAATATGTAGAATACAAATTTGTTTCTCCAGTCATGGCCGTTTGAAGTCCCATCACTTTCCCTACTTTCTTGGGAAACATACTACATTGAAAGGGGAGTAGGAGGGAAAATGCCATGCAGAAATTACGCCAGGATTTTGTCTCAACATGATTGAAATGCACTCAGTTACTATGAAAATGACAAAATCAAGGGCATGAGGTAGGGGAAGGAAGGGGGAGGAATAATAGGAGAAGAAAATTTATGATTTGTGGTTATATTAGCTTAGGGAAAAAGTGCCATATCCGAGCATCTAGAGGGTTAAAATATATGATTTTTTTTCAAACCAAACCATGACAGTGGTTTTGAGAATATGTGGACACGAAAATAGGCTCTAATGTATTGTATAAAGCATGTTACAAAAATTCATGGTTCAAAAAATTAAAGGTGCGTAGAATTAGCGTAAGAAGTGAGAAATTTTTATCAAGATAGTATCTTTTTCACAGTACAAGACAGTAGGGTTGTGCAACATTGCTCTCTCATTCATGTTGATAAATTGTTGGGATTATCAATAATGTCGCGACATCCAGGTATTCTGAGAAAATACCACCCAGAATGCAGTGTTGATATGCAAATCAAGAGGTTTTTTTTATAGTTTTTAAAATCTTTTTTGATTTTTAAGTGTGTTTTTAAAATGTTTGTTTTGAGTGATATGATTAGTGATTTCACAGTGCAGTTTGCACTCCTCAATTATGCTACTTTCAACATTGTCGTGAATCAATGAGCCCAATGTCGATGTCAGGTCATGAAGGTCATTGTCGCGACATTACAGATATGTTGCGCAACCCTAAACAGCTGTGTATACATCAGGAGTAATTTTTTTCTTGGGGAAGGAGGGGGAGGGGGGGCTGAAAGTTTATTTACCAGGAACCTTACCACCCTCCTTCAAGAGTCTCATTTTTGTCCCATTTATTTTCAAGATTGTGGGAATTTTTTTTTTTTTTTAACGAAGAAGAAATAGACAATTAAGTTAGTATAAGACACAACGTACGTGGCAGTACATACACGCTCGCAGTACAGTGACCTGTCACCTGCATGTACACGTACTAACTGCATGCTGTATGTTACACATAAGCAGGCGCTACGTCTGTGTATACGATGTAATGCTACATTTTACGGCCAAGTGTGGTCAATTCAAATGATAATGATCAGGGAACTAAAATTGTACCAGGAATCGGACCAATGTATTATAAATTATAATCGAATAATTCAGAAGAACAAGCACCAAAATGTTTATATAATTACAAATAAGCCCAATAAGAGGTTTTTTCCCCCTGAAAAGTTGAAGGGGGGGGGGAGTCCTCACTATTTTAACTTGGGGGCTAAAGTCCACTAGCCTCTGTTTCCTACACCCTTGCATTTACTGAACATGTGTTCAATACTGTACAAAAAAAATTTATTATGGGTTTTAAAGGTATATGGACAGGTAAAGGCAACATTAGCTCAACTTGATTTTAAGTCCACTAAAACACATAGAAAGCAACAAATTATTCAAAATCTTGTAAAAATTAGTTATTTTACAGCTTTTTAAAGATTTTTGTGCAATAAGCAAATGTTTTGTATTACTCTTATATAAATGGGACATAGCTCAATATGTAAATCCATTGTTCTTTTGAACTCTCGATCTGCCATTTCTTTTGTAAAATTGGGAGATGATTAAACTAAGAAGGATTTTATCTTTACCAGGAGGCAGAAGGAGAAGGCATTTCAAACATTTTCAAGGTCTAAATTTATGGGAAGAAATATAAAGGAAAACAAAAGCATTTTGAACTCTAAATATTAACAGGCAGGGCTGTAAATCTTCTTCACAAAGTTGGGGGAGGGGGCATGAAGGCATACTTTTCCTACACAAAATAGGGGGCACAGTGTTCTTCACAACCATACATATTTATTTAAATTCTGTCTACAAGTGGGGGATTCTGTCAAAAATTGGGGGATAAATTTCCCTCTGCAACCTCCGAGGAATTATGGCCCTGGAGACTTTGTCTGACCACTAACGCTTACTCCTTTGTGCCTTAAAAGTGGGTATTGGATGCATTTTATATGTACTTTAGTGTTACAACTTGTGGAAATTTTTCCATCGCCAATTTGTTTAAAAATATGAACGATGCCTCAGTAATTAGTGTGATTTATATGCATCCAAAAAATATCATAAATTTGCTTCAGTCCTCATACTCCTCGCAAGTAAGTAATTCTTTAAATGATAAGCTATTAAAAGATGTTGTCTTCATTTGAAAAATATGCATTGGGAATGACAGATACATATTAATGCTCTCAAGATAGATCTTCTTTAACTAGAGGCATTTATGGAGGTTTATATGTATATTCATACATATGTGAGGCACACTGAGAAAATTAATGGACTGTTAATGATGCTTTTATGTCACTTAGTAGACTTCATAAACATTTACATTTATTATGTTCAGGCTTACTGCAGTATGGAGTCATGTGATTGAACAGTTCAGGAAATGATGATTATGATTATTATTATTATTATTATTATTATTATTATTATTATTATTATTATTATTATTATTATTATTATTATTATTATTATTATTATTATTATTATTATTATTACTATTATTATTATTATTATTATTATTATTATTATTATTATGATTATTGTTATGAAAATTATGATTATTATTATTATTATTATTATTATTATTATTATTATTATTATTATTATTATCATTATGAATTGATTATTATTATTATTATTATTATTATTTTTATTTTTATTATTATTATTATTATTATTATTATTATTATTTATAGTTATTGTTATTATTGTTGTTGTTCAATCTATACAGTGCCAAATTCTATGTAAATAATCATAAGTGCTGTACAAAGAACATATTACATGAATACATACAAAAACAAAAGTTAAGAAACTAGCCCCAAAACACTGAATGTAATTAAAACATGCAGCAAAAAAATATAAAGTAATAAGATTTAATATACATAAAAATAGAGAAAAACTAAAAGATTTAAGAACAATACATCTACACCAATAAAACATTAAAAGTAAAATAACTTCTATAATTATTTTAAAATTTAGATTTAAAAGAACATATGGTAGTAATAGACTGTACAAATAAAATTTTACATGCTGACATTAAAAATAAAAGATAAGAAATTTGATTAAAGCATGCAGCAAAATGATAATAAGGTCGATTATAAAGAAAAATAGAGAAATTTAAAAGGATTTAAGAACAATCCATCTACACCAATAAAACATTAAAAGGTAAAATAACTTCTAAAGTACTTTAAAATTATGATTGAAAAAGAACATAAGCTTGTTTTAGACTGACAGACTTAGCGATAAAATATCAAAGATAATTATATAAAAAAAAAAGGAATAAAAGTAATGCAAAAATTTATGTAGAGTAAAAGAGACTTTAAAATTTTCTAAAATATGATAATATCAAATGTCAAAAAGCAACCTTAAAAGATTGCTTCTTTAGAAGAAAATTATTTTCCCCTGAAAAGGAGAAATCTCAGACGCCATTTTAAAGATTACCCATTATGCTTCTGATGAAACAGCGTAACGCTATGGCACAGAACTTGTATGGGTTTTAGAAATTTTGTAACTAAGTAGGACAATTTCATTTTGTATTTTCAAAATCTATACTTATTATTCTACAAATTATCCATGCCCCAAATGGACATCCACCATTTAAGAAAAATTTAATGACAAACTTACAAATTCTGGCCTGTTTTCGCTGGGGATTATTGAAGTAACGCGGACACCATCCAGTACCAAATAAGAAAGAGAATGTCCATTGCACAAACAGGTATGCACACAAGGCAGCCTGGTCACTTCGCACATACAATGACTGCATATTAGCTAATTAAAAACAGTCAAAGGTCAAAGCACTTGTAATTAGAAATCCGGAAGTTACAAAATTTACATAGGTTTTCTCCTTTTTGGGAGAAATAATTTTTCTCCTGAAGAGGGGAATCTCCCTGACTGTTGAACAATATCTGGTAATGTAGGCCCTTCTAAGCTTGTGTGAATATGAGGGGTTGTCTCATTAGTTTTTCGTTGTATTTATTAAATTATTTAACACGTCACAAATGACATACAAATAGGCCTATCTTATTCACAAATAGAATTGTATGTAGAAGCATGCGGTACAGTGCATGCGAAACAATGTATTACATCGGTGTGGCATTCCCTGAGGGGCCAGCTTCCTGTTGCAGTCAAGATGGGGGTCCAAGTAGCGAAGCCCTGTGTTTTTGGTGGTTTTGGTGGCAGGAAATTGCTTAAAAGTCATGTTAATTACACACTAAAATTAATTTATGGAAATACATTTTAGAACATCCTATATGATTTTTTTTTTTTAACATAGGGGTGCCCTTCATGTCCTCATCCCCGATATGCCAGCACCACTGATCCCATCAAAACAATTAAAAGAAACTGGGTAAGGTTTAGCTGACAGCCCTGCATCAAGAAGCCATAGCACAACATAAGCATGTGTTTCTGTGATATCCATATCAGTGACATGTATATAGGCATAGACTGTCAAAAACTAGGAAAGGAAACTCAGACATTTGACAGTGTTCGAAGAAACATGCAAAAGTGCATATTGATGAGAAAGAAACATTGTAGGAATTTGCCATACCAAATGTTTCTATATGTTGTATTTTCCAAATTTTGATACTGCAATATTATATGGTTTTAAATCGGTAATTTTACCCATGAACCTCAAAGCCGAAATGTGCAGGCTTTTTTTTAATTTGTATTGTTTTGAGTGGGGGGAGGGTAAACAGGGGACAGGAGGGGATATTTGTATTTTTTGAGTTGGGGGAGCAGGGGGGGACTTTAGAATAATCAGATATACACCTTTCATGCATGTGTTGCTAAGTTTTCATAAGTGTTCAAACTAGCAATATGGTTAGAATTGTTACGTTTAATTTTCCCATGACCATCAGCATTAAATCAGCCGAAATGCAAGGACGTATTATTCCGGGGTCTTTAGAATGTTGGAATAGACTTTCCTTCCATGGTCTTACCTTTGATATGAATGATCAATCAAATGAACCATAATCACGTCTAATGAATACTTTCATTTTATAAGAATTTCTATGGAGTATTTGCATTGTCATGACCCGTGCATTAAATTCTCGTAATGCACGACCTTGAGTATTTGGCTTATTCAATTTTAACATTGGTGAAATTCTTAACAAAGTTGAAAAATGTATGTAAATGTTCTCGATTTTCATTCTTTTTTTGGTATTATGTATGCATATTAAACAATCTGACATGGAAATTTGATGAAAAGATAAATGTTTTGGCATCGTGTTTATTTGCGTATTTAATGCACGGTTCAGAGGACGTTGCACTCGCGAATGACCCTCCTAAAGTAGCAGTGGCATGGTGGGTCATATTGGGTCGACTTCCTAGGCACCGAGGGGGCAAAGCCCCAGGAAGCTAGTAGAGTTTTTTGGTGTTATTTTGTTTGCAGAAAATTGCTCAAAATCATGTGAATTCCAGTTGGGGTCTAGGAACGGTTTTCATGTTTCTGATGTAAGATAAAAGCTTTAAGAAAAATATTTACAACGTTGAGAATAAAAAGTAAATAAGAGTATATTTTCATAAGAATTTTTGCACTCCTGTGAGCATTCAGCGCCCTCTCGAAAAGCTTCTACCAGCTGTATTCGATCAAATTGTTTGCCCTTCATGGCAGGAGCAGATATTGAATATTGCCGACGAGCTATCGCCATGCATCGGTTTCTGTCCAAGCGCAAAATCCAGGGGCCCGCTCTAGTGCCAATGGTGGAAAAATGACAGGAAATTTGGTCTTTTCTGTGGGAAATTCATGCGCTTTTGGACTACACAAATGGAAGTATAGGAAGAAGTTTTTTAATTAACACGTAAATTTTCCCAGGGCCTTTTTTTTTCGTTCTCAGGACATTTTTGACATCCCTTAGAAAGTTTTGCTGGGGGATGGTTGGGGTGGGGGGGGGGGGACTTGTCCCACTGGTCCCCTCTGCCACCACTGTAAAGTTGGGTCATTCTACTCAGGCCAAAGTCATTTTCCCCGTGCAATAAATACACATATAGTCATTCTGCCTCAGCATTAATCTTTAATTGGCATTTTTCAATGACACCACTTAAAAATGAGATCTGTTATTTCAAAATTTCCATGAAATAGCAAGCCTCTGCTACATTTTGATCAAGGGCTTCTATATAATGTAAAGTGCTTTTTATAATGAGATTGACAACTAAACTATACAATTCTCCTACAGTTGTTTGTCACATGACCATGCCATCCTTTTTGAAACAGGTGTGACAATGATCGCATATCTTTCTAATTATAGATGGTTTTAGGGGGAAATGTCATGGTTGGTAGATTTGCAAAGCAATATTGCAATTAATAGAGAGGGTGATTATTGATCTTGAATGAGAACCAATTAGTTTATACACTTGTCATGTTAGAAAGACAGCAACACTTGCAGGATTAAAGTAGGAGTGCTGTAACTGTCAAGTGGCAGCACCAGGATTTTGGTCATGGGGCAATTTTGTCTCATGGAGGGGAGGGGGGGGGGGGAATTGTATAAATCGGACAAAATATGTCACTTTACAAAAGTTTCTGGGGGGTAAGTGTGGGGGAAAAGCAATCTCGTGGGAAGGGGGAATTCCTTGCTGGATAAGTATGAGTGATGTAGCTGTGTGAGTGACAGTGACAGTGTCACAGTGAATCCGGACCCTCCCGTGAAAAATGATCCTAGGGTGTAAAATCACTGGTGAATTCACACCCTAGGGTCAATATTCACTAGTGGTTTTGGACCCCATCCTTTTATCATAGGGATAAATGACCCACCTCACGATTTGATTTAAAGCGTGTGCACATGGCTTTGGCTTTTGTAGTGGCGCTACACTGGAACGTGTGCGGGTGTTTTCACTTTGTTAATTGTAGATGCACGCCACCGAAAGAGGTATTATACCAAACGTGATTTTTATGAAAATCTATCAAAGGAACCCAAAAGGACACAACCAGCTTGCAGAGTTTCCATGATGTAGAGTTTTCTTGGTTTGTCTTCGACACCTTGAACCCCTCCTTTCTTCAAAAAGGAGCCTTCCACATCAGGCTTAAAGAAATATTTCTTACAATTCTTGTCCTCTTTTGAGACCGAGAAGGGACAATTTCCGGATCTCAAGAATTCCCGACCCTTGTTAAGTCGTCCATTGCTGTCATCGCAAACAGTTAAAGTTAATCGAAAATTTAAAGCTACTTTTTTGGCTTTATTGACACTCACTTTAAAAAGCATGCAAATGTACGGAGAAAAGAACTATTTTTAAGGGCAAGACTGATTCTCTGCCACTGACATTCATAAGGCACTCTTATCATAGTGAATTTTAACCCTACCACCAGAATTCAGTAAGTGAATTTAGACCCTTAGGGTCATTTTCTAGGAGGGTCCGAATTCACTATGACAACGGCACCAGGATTTTGGTCATGGGGGAAAAGAGGGAGATTTTTGTCTCATGGGGGGGACAAAATTGGACAAAATATGTCACTTTACAATTTTTTTGGGAAAGTGGGGGAAGTGGGTGGGTGAGTGGGTGGGGGAAAAGTGATCTTGTGGGGAAAAATGCTTCTTCTACCCCGCAGTGCCGCCACTGGTGACTGACCCTTTTTTGGTCATTTTGAGTAGTAGAAAGCAGGGATGGAAAATCTTGCAATCCTCCCCACGAACATGAAATATCCCTTGCAAAAAAATCAACTTGCATACAAGCTCACAGCAAGCTTGCAAGCTCACAGCAAGCTAGTATTAGCCTGTTGCAAGCTAGTATTTGGAACAAAAACTAGCTTATGTAAACTTAGCAAAAAGTATATGTTTGGTTGTGCAAACTTGCAGAAGGTTTTTGCTACCTTGCACAAGCTAGCAAACTTGTAAATTGTTCAAATACCACTGCTGTTTGCAGCAAGCTATATAATACTAGCTTGCCGCACGCTTAAAGCAAGCTTGTGCAAGCTAAACATGTTACCTTATCGTTAAGCTTGCTGGAAGCTAGTTTTACTGTACTAAGGAATTTGGGTACTTTTTTCCTCTCGATATGTTTATGAAGCCAGTCACGTGATTGCTGTTGAATATGAAAGTAAGTTTTGAATATGCATGAGGCTTGATGGATATAAACTTTCCTCAGTGATGAGTAGCGTAACTTAGCTCACTTTCATGTACTGTACATATGTTTTATATGTGCCAGTCTACTACGAGGCAAAGATGGTGAAACAAATATTTTGTATTCCCGATTTTGTATTCCCAATCACTCATAGGGTCTTAGTTGATTTGAATGAATATTTTGGTTTACTTAACAGAAAACAAAAGGTTCAGCCTGGTTATGATCATTTTAAATGCCTTTGAAGTTGCAATAACCTCTAAAATGCAAACTTTGATCATACTTTAGGCTGGATTACTTTAGGCTGGATTACTTTAGGCTGGATTACTTTAGGCTGGATTACTTTAAGCTGATTACTTTGGGCTGGATTTACTTTAGGCTGGATTATTAGGCTGGATTACTTTAGGCTGGATTACTTTAGGCTGGATTACTTTAGGGGCTGGATTACTTTGGCTGGACTAGGCTGGATTACTTTGGGCTGGATTACTTTAGGCTGGATTACTTTAGGCTGGATTACTTTGGGCTGGATTACTTTAGGCTGGATTACTTTAGGCTGGATTACTTTAGGCTGGATTACTTTGGGCTGGATTACTTTAGGCTGGATAACCTGGGCTGAATTACTTTAGGCTGGATTACTTTAGGCTGGATTACTTTAGGCTGGATTACTTTAGGCTGGATTACTTTAGGCTGGACTACTTTAGGCTGGATTACTTTAGGCTGGATTACTTTAGGCTGGATTACTTTGGGCTGGATTACTTTAGGCTGGATTACTTTGGGCTGGATTACTTTAGGCTGGATTACTTTAGGCTGGATTACTTTAGGCTGGATTACTTTAGGCTGGATTACTTTAGGCTGGATTACTTTAGGCTGGATTACTTTAGGCTGGATTACTTTAGGCTGGATTACTTTAGGCTGGATTACTTTAGGCTGGATTACTTTAGGCTGGATTACTTTAGGCTGGATTACTTTGGGCTGGATTACTTTTGGAGGCTTTAGGCTGGATTACTTTAGGCTGGATTACTTTAGGCTGGATTACTTTAGGCTGGATTACTTTAGCTGGGCTGGATTACTTTAGGCTGGATTACTTTGGGCTGGATTACTTTAGGCTGGATTACTTTAGGCTGGATTACTTTAGGCTGGATTACTTTAGGCTGGATTACTTTGGGCTGGATTACTTTAGGCTGGATTACTTTAGGCTGGATTACTTTGGGCTGGATTACTTTGGGCTGGATTACTTTGGGCTGGATTACTTTAGGCTGGATTACTTTAGGCTGGATTACTTTAGGCTGGATTACTTTAGGCTGGATTACTTTAGGCTGGATTCTGCTGATTACTTTGGGCTGGATTACTTTAGGCTGGCATTACTTTGGGCTGGATTACTTTAGGCTGGATTACTTTGGGCTGGATTACTTTAGGCTGGATTACTTTGGGCTGGATTACTTTAGGCTGGATTACTTTAGGCTGGATTACTTGGGCTGGATTACTTTAGGCTGGATTACTTTAGGCTGGATTACTTTGGGCTGGATTACTTTAGGCTGGATTACTTTAGGCTGGATTACTTTAGGCTGGATTAGGCTTTGGGCTGGATTACTTTAGGCTGGATTACTTTAGGCTGGATTACTTTAGGCTGGATTACTTTAGGCTGGATTACTTTAGGCTGGATTAGGCTGGATTACTTTAGGCTGGACTACATTTTTAGGCTGGATTACTTTAGGCTGGATTACTTTGGGCTGGATTACTTTAGGCTGGATTACTTTGGGCTGGATTACTTTAGGCTGGATTACTTTAGGCTGGATTACTTTAGGCTGGATTACTTTGGGCTGGATTACTTTAGGCTGGATTACTTTAGGCTGGATTACTTTAGGCTGGATTACTTTAGGCTGGATTACTTTAGGCTGGATTACTTTAGGCTGGATTACTTAGGCTGGGATTACTTTGGGCTGGATTACTTTGGGCTGGATTACTTGGGGATTACTTTAGGCTGGATTACTTTGGGCTGGATTACTAGGCTGGATTACTTTAGGCTGGATTACTTTAGGCTGGATTACTTTAGGGCTGGATTACTTTAGGCTGGATTACTTTGGGCTGGATTACTTTAGGCTGATTACTTTAGGCTGGATTACTTTAGGCTGATTTTTAGGCTGGATTACTTTAGGCTGGATTACTTTAGGCTGGATTACTTTAGGCTGGATTTTGGGCTGGATTACTTTAGGCTTACTTTAGGCTGGGGCTGGATTACTTTAGGCTGGATTACTTTGGGCTGGATTACTTTAGGCTGGATTACTTTAGGCTGGACTTTAGGCTGGATTACTTTAGGCTGGATTACTTTAGGCTGGCTGGCTGAATTACTTTAGGCTGGATTTCTTTGGGCTGGATTACTTTAGGCTGGATTACTTTAGGCTGGATTACTTTAGGCTGGACTACTTTAGGCTGGATTACTTTAGGCTGGATTACTTTAGGCTGGATTACTTTAGGCTTACTTTTGGATTACTTTAGGCTGGATTACTTTAGGCTGGATTACTTTAGGCTGGATTACTTTAGGCTGGATTACTTTAGGCTGGATTACTTTAGGGCTGGATTACTTTTAGCTGGCTTTAGGCTGGATTACTTTGGGCTGGATTACTTTAGGCTGGATTACTTTAGGCTGGATTACTTTGGGCTGGATTACTTTAGGGCTGGAATTACTTTAGGCTGGATTTCTTTAGGCTGGATTACTTTGGGGCTGGATTACTGGATTACTTTAGGCTGGATTACTTTAGGCTGGATTACTTTAGGCTGGATTACTTATTTAGGCTGGATTTTAGGCTGGATTACTTTGGATTACTTTAGGCTGGATTACTTTAGGGATTACTTTGGGCTGGATTTTAGGCTGGCTGGATTACTTTTGGATTACTTTAGGCTGGATTACTTTGGATTATTACTTTAGGCTGCTAGGCTGGATTACTTTAGGCTGGCTTTGGATTACTTTGGGCTTACTTTAGGCTGAATTACTTTAGGCTGGATTACTTTAGGCTGGACTACTTTAAGCTCGATTACTTCAGGCTGGATTACTTTGGGCTGGATTACTTTAGGCTGGATTACTTTAGGCTGGGGCTGGATTACTTCGGGCTGGATTACTTCAGGCTGGATTACTTCGGGCTGGATTACTTCGGGCGGGATGATAACTTCGGACTGGATTACTTTAGGCTGGATTACTTCGGGCTGGATTACTTCGGGCTGGATTACTTTGGGCTGGATTACTTTAGGCTGGATTACTTTAGGCTGGATTACTTCGGGCTGGATTACTTCGAGTTAGATTACTTCAGGCTGGATTAGTCATGTGATGGCTGTTGAATATTAAAGTAGGCTCTGAGTTTGAATACGCATGTTTGAAAAAGCTGAAGTTCCTAGTGAATTTTTACACTCGCTGTAACAGTAAGAAGATGGCCCAGAATAGTATAATAATTGATATGAATCTGAGAAATTAACGTTGAAGTTAGAAGCAATGTTGATATGTATAAAAATTCTTCCCATTGTTGGCAAGACGTACGATCACCATCCAGCCCGAAGAAATCTAGCCCGAAGTAATCCAGCCCGAAGTAGCTCGACCAGATTGGCGAGTTTGTTAATAGACAGACCCGTATGACTTACGCCTTTTGCAAGAGTCCTGACAACAAAGAAACCAGGTTTTTGTAAAAATGGAACCCTAAATAAATGTGATTTGCTGGAAAGGGACATGTTTTACTTATTTGTAATGAGCCTCTTTGATCTACTTACAGTATTTCTCTCTGTAATTGTTCATTTCCTATGAACCAGGTTTGCATAATTGCAAGGTTTTCCAACCTTAGTCTAATAAAGGTCATGTCAATATTGTGCCCTGACATCTGCGACATTGCCACTGGCAACAACCCCTCTCAATATTTCTTAAATAGTGCACAAGCTGTAATACACTTAAACCATTCCCAACATAAACTCTGTAACATACTTTGTAATGAACACATACGTACGTACACGTACAAACGTACATTCGTACACATACGTATGTACACGTACAAACGTACATTCGTACACATACATATGTACACGTACGTACACGTACGAACACGTATGTACACATTTGTACACGTACGTACGTCATTGGCCTTGAGATGTTCGATTTTCCAACGTGCAAAATCAGAACATCGGCGACGTCGATGTACATTTAAGGGCACAAATATTTTGTGTGGCATTTTTTCAAGGGTATTTCCATCTAATCATACTTTCTGAGAATTTTGGCCTACATGGCTATATTTGATTTTTATAATTGAGAATTCACTCCGGTCAGGAAAAGACTTCTGTTGCTATTAATCCTCAATTGGTCAAATAAAGCACTGAATTACTTGTACTAAATTACGTGTTACATTCATGCCAGTAAAGATCTTTTGTTTCAAGTTTTGAGCTTAATGAAAGTTCCCACTGTAATACCATTATTGACCTCTTCTGTCTTTTCCTGTGGGTGATTGTGATAGTTTTGCTGGTCGTGGTTCAATGGTACAAACAAGGCATTGTTGTATGGAACATGCAACTATGTACTTTGCTCAGGCCTTACAATCTTAAATCAATAAGAGAAAAGTTTGGAAAATGCTTTTTAATTAGGTTTGGTGTTACAATGCTATTTTAATTAGGTTTGGTGTACATGGGCTATTGAGCCTAATGCACTTTAAGTGCATTCAACATTAAAAAGCTTTTCTGAAAAGTTCATTGGCTCATATAAAAAGAATTTTTATGTTCAGATAGGAATGGTGGGGTGGAAGTGGGAGTGGGAATCTTGTGAGCCCAGAAAACTGTCGCAAGTCAGACCTTCCATTTCGGATGGAAATTTTCAATTAAACTTAAATAAATTCATTATAATGTGCTTTACTGAACAAGTCTAGATAGAATGATAATCATTGGGGTATTCAGTAGGCCTACTGGGCTTACAGAGCCATTGGGAGGGGGATGTCATTGGTCCACCCCAATATTTTGAAATTATGCTCCATCGTCCCTGCATGGTGTGTGATTTTTCTTCCAGTTCGCTAGATTTCAACACAAGGCATTTCTAGAGAAGTTTTAGTAACCAAACAGAGACTGAGAACACAAAAAATGTGCAAATTTTTTTGTGACACAAAGTTTTGATTATCAATAATGTTTGACCTGTTGAAGTTTAGTCAGGTTGTGAAAATGGCACCTCCAGGTGGTAACTGATGAAAATGATAATAATAATAATAACAATAATAACAACAATAACAACAACAACAACAAGTAAGATTTATAATGTGCACATATCCATCCTAATGGATGCTCAAGTACATTTAACCTAAAATTGACAGATAAGTATACATGAACAATAAAATAGATTAGTTATAATGATAACAGCAACAACAACAACAAATAAGATTTATAAGCGTGCACATATCCATCTAATGGAATGGATGCATTTAACATAAAATTTACGGATAGTAACATGAACAATAAAATAAATTAAATTTACAGATTTATAATAATATCCATCCTATAAATGAACAATAAAAATAAATGAGCGATAGAATAAATTAATAATGATAATAACAACAACAACAACAACAACAACAAATAAGATTTATAACGCACACATATCTATCCTAATGGATGCTCAAGGCGCCATACAGTACATATAACCTAAAATTTACAGATAAGTATACATGAACAATAAAATTAATGAACAGTAATTTTAGATTAACTACATATTTGCATAGGCATCACACATGAGATAGGTTTTATATATTTTGTTTAATGAGTGGTGGCATGTGCCCCTGTACGGAGGAGGGGCACGGAGGGGATGCTGTGATTAACATTAAATGTTTAAGAGAATTTCAAGTGAAATTGTATTTATTTAGATACACAATTACATTAAAAACAAAATAAAAGGCACTGGACTTGAATATGGTATGTAGCAATTAGTGTGACTTTAGAATTTGAATAACTAAAAAATTTAACCCACAAAGTCTAACAAGAAAGCAATCCATAGAGTTGCTGATCTCATTACCTTAAGCATACAGCATAGCTTGGGAAAAAGCTAACAGGATCACCATAGCTCTGTGACATTTAGCACAAAATGTACAATCACATATTTGACCCCTGACCTCTAACCCTTGACCCTAATCACCAAAACAACATCGAAAATTGTTCACATTTATCGTACCCACTGTATGACACCATTCATGCTCACGTCACTCTTACCATTCCAAAACTATAGGGGATCTCAAGAACGGTAACCTCGATTTATGTCACATTTGGTACACAGATAGATGGATTGTAGATGTGGCCTATTGTTTTTGTTCTTGATTTCATGCATATTGATGAGTAGGCGGGGCTTAATCTAAAAATCCTGAAATGCTCATATTTCAACATTCACATGTCTGTTTTGTTTCATATTTGGTATAATTATGTTGCTAGCTAGTGTGTATGTGTTCATTGTATAAATATGTTTAATTTCATTAATATGCATAGTAGGCAGAGCTTAATATGAATTTGCTGAATAGAGCTAGGTAAACACAAAATCTAAAGAATGATAAACTGGAATCATGTCATATGTGGTACACAAATAGCCCATGGGCTGTATATGTGTCCTATTGGTTTTGGTGGTGATGTCTTGCATATCAATGAGTAGGCAGGGCTTAATGTAAAAATCATCAAATGTTCATATTTTAACAAATTTATGTTTGTTTTTGATTCATATATATATATATATATATATATATATATATATATATATATATATATATAGATAGGTAGGTGGGACTTAATGTAAAAATCATCAAATCTTTATATTTAAAAAAATTTATATTGGTTTTGATTCATACATTTAAATTGTTAGCTAAAACTAGTAGAAAATAGTTGAATATTATTGATATACATAGTGGGCAGGGCTTAATTAGTTTTGCTGAAAAGAGCTTGTAAGTATAGTAACTAAAAGACTCTACATTGGATACAGATCATAATGCCCTATTGGCTTTGGTGGTGATATCATGCATATTGGATTTCTTGAAAAAGTTGTCAACATGTTCTATTTTATTGATGAATCAATGTACTTGGTGGGCATGGCTGATGAATATAATATCAAGCGTAATTGGTAATGTAAAATGCATTGCCAGTTTAATAGTTTAAATCAACCAACAATGAAGGAATGCATTGGAACTATCCTATGCTAGTTTGCAGCAGGCTTGCAATAAGCTAACAATTTTAGCTTGTGCAAGTTTGCAAGCATGCTGCAAGCATGCTGCAAGCTAGTATTTGGAACAAATTAGCTTGCTCAAGCCAGCAAAAACTATCTACAATCTTGCGCAAGCT
Source organism: Chiridota heheva (assembly GCA_020152595.1). Taxonomy (NCBI): domain Eukaryota; kingdom Metazoa; phylum Echinodermata; class Holothuroidea; order Apodida; family Chiridotidae; genus Chiridota; species Chiridota heheva. The sequence goes on from JAIGNY010003850.1 coordinate 1,426,557, forward strand.
AGCAAAGCTTTGTGCAAGCTTGCGCAAGCTAGCAAATATTTTATGCTAGCTTGCGCAAGCTAATGTTAGCTTGCGCAAGCTAGCAAGCTAGTATTTGTTCCATATACTAGCTTGTTAGCTTGCGCAAGCTAGCAAGCTAGTATTTGTTCTATGTACAGCACGCTTGCTGCAAGCTTGCTGCATGCTTGTGCAAGCTTGCAGCACGCTTGCGCAAGCTAAAAATTGTTAGCTTGTTGCAAGCATGGTACAAGCTTAAGTGTAGGGGTGTGTAATTTCAACTTCCAGCTTGCTAGACCATTTTTTGTAAACAACCCTCTGGCTTTTATCTGACCCCAAGCTCATTACTTGACCTCATGTTTACTGGCCTAATTTCTTATTTTATGCAAACGTCTGTCACATGACAATTACTCATCCTCCGCCAGAGCCCTGCTCCAAGTCCGAGGAAGAAACCATGTTCTCTTTCTGGTTCAGATGTTGAGGAGTGCATTTGTTGAAAATTGTTAAATTCTATTTTGGTATAATTATACTTGTTATTTTGCCAGAAGAAGTGGATACTATTTGGAGTATGTCAGCTTGCGTGACTGTTCCTAATTGATATTTCCACCACCCTCTCAGTTTATCACTTATCAGTTTATCTCAGTTCATCAGTTTATCTCAGTTCATCAGTTTATCTCAGTTCATCAGTTTATCTCAGTTCATCAGTTTATCTCACTTTTTGATACATTTGTTTTGTGTACTTTGGATATTGTTAATTATCCTGGTAAACTGATTGTAAGTCTGGCTTTGTAAAATATTTGTGTTATCTGCTGGCTTTATACCCAGTAGCCTGCTGGCCCATGTGGTAGTGTGTTCATGGTGAAAGAATATAATTTGGAGAATTGGAAATTGTTGTGAAGTTTTCATATTTGTTTGTATCTTTTGAGATCTCGGCAACCCCACATCAAATTTCTGTAAGGGTACTAAACATTTTGGTTTTCTGGTTCCACTCTTTAAAATTTGAAGAAGAAAAAAAAAATCAATTACAAATTTTGTGACATCACAAATAGAAAACCTATGAATTAAGAGCAGCAGTAGCAGCTGCATGAATACCATCACAGGGTTTTGAATGTCCTCCATGCACTCAATCAAACTTTGGCGGGACAAAACAGATCTGATGATTTTCAGTGACAGAAATTTATTGCATTAACAACTTGAGCCGTGTTCTCTGTTATACGTCACAACTTTTGCATACATTAAAGATTCATCAATCGTTGATTAAACATCTCTCAGAAGCTAGGGCTGTCACGATAAATCGATTATCAAGATTTCATGATATTGTGTTTTCAGTGACATACAAAATACCCTGACTAACATATTGTGATATTTCATTTTCACGTGTGAACTGCATGCTAAAGCAAAAACTTATGACAAAAAATATAGCTGTTGATAGCTGTTTGTCAGAAAGCTTGCTAATTACACCTTTAGAGGAGATCATTATGATTATTTTTGAATTAATTAAAAAATGTATTTTCTCAAAGATTTATGAGCATCACACTGCATCGCACTGCATCGCACTGCATCGCACTGCATCGCACTGCATCACACTGCATGATATTGTGCATCTCCCCATTGCACTGTGGATATTTAGGATCATGATCGCCCGATGGTAAATCAGCTCCATGATGGTAGAAAAGTAATGTCAATGGCGGATCCAGGATTTTCAAAAAATTTCAAAAACTTTGAGTCTTAATTCAAGTTGTGAAAATGGTCCTAAATTTGTTTTCCATGATATACAAAATACCCTGACTAACATATCGTGATATATCATTTTCACATGAGAAAAAAAAAACTGCATACTAAAAATGAAATAATTCAAATGAATGATAGTGTAACAGAATATTTGCAGCAAATCTGGATTCTTGTGCTTCCCCTCCTTAGATCTTTAAAAAAAAAAAAAAAAAACCTCCTTAGATCTTAAAAAAAAAAACTCAGACTGGGAAAATTGAATTCTGCATGCTTCACACCCAAACAATTTTCCGAAATTTATGATAACACAGATATCGCGATATGGGCTTATAGCGCGATATTTTTGTCCAAGATAATTAATATCTGATTTATCCCTATCGTGGCAGCAACTATCGAAAATTACAGGTGATTTTGATGTTTGTATTTTTACCTTCGACAACGAAGTTGGAAGGAGATAAGGTTTTTGTCTCTTCTTTGTTTGTTTGTTACTTTGTTTGTTTGTCTGTCATAAAGATAACTCAAGAAATGGATTTGGATTAAATTTGGTGTGTGGTTTTGTTACTGCTCAAGGAAGAAATGATTAAAATTTGAGATATATTGGAGCAGGAGGGGTGGTGACATTTTAAGGTGAGTTTGTCTGTCATCAAGATAAGTCAAGAAATGGATTTGGATTAAATTTGGTGTGTGGTTTTGTTACTGCTCAAGGAAGAAATGATTAAAATTTGAGATATATTGGAACAGGAGGGGTGGGGACATTTTAAGGTGAGTTTGTCTGTCATCAAGATATCTCAAGAACTGATGATTAGATTTTGATTTAATATGGTGTGTGGTTTTGTTACTGCTCAAGGAAGAAATGATTACAATTTAAGATATATTGGAACAGGAGGGATGGGGACATTTTAAGGTGAGTTTGTCTGTCATGAAGATATCTCAAGAACTGATGATAGGATTTTGATTTAATTTGGTGTGTGGTTATGTTACTGTTTCAGGAAGACGTGATTACAATTTAAGACTTATTGGAACAAAAGAATGGCAGAAATTGAGAGGTGGGGATGTTTTAGGATGAGATCTGTCAAGACTAAGTTGTCAAGACCAAGTTGAAATGTTGGAAGTTAATCTTCAAGTGTTCAGATTGCAAATGATCCTCACAGATCAAAACTTGGGGATGAATCTTGGTGGACCTAGGATTTCTGAGGTAGATTATATTGGTATGGGAATCAGATGAACTCTAAAATTATTCTAGGCATGTTGGAATTGCAATGGGGCAGAGGTATGTGCTCTATAGGGTGCTAATATTCTAGTGTTTATAATGCTTTAAGCCCTTTCTGGTGAAAATAAAAAAAAACTCTACCTTTCCATAGGCCTTTAAGATTGATCTTCCATAACTATTTTGAAAGGTGTGTGTTTTCTTCCTTTGTGTACAAATGTACAGGTTGTTAGTCATCATAAGCATTGTGACTGCTGAAATACAACCAGATCATAAAAAGTTGTCTAGTAAGGATGCCAAGAATCACACAAAAGTGTGAAGAGAAGGTTGTGTAGCGGCAATCCTGGCAGTAACCTTGTGATCTGATAGGTTCAGAAGGAAACCCAGAATCCATCAAATAACCATCTGTTGAAGTCAAGAACTGTGCTGTTTTTCCTGGATGTATGTTATTTGTAGGCGTATTTCTTCACACTGATCATGGATTGGTATTGTTACAGGACTGGTACAGTGAGTTTGTGATATGTATGTAGTATGTACTGTATTTATTAGTTGTAGTGTATGTATCTAGTCATGTGTGGTCATCTGTATCTCGTTTGTATGTATCTAGTCAACATAAATGTAAAGTCACTGTACCTAGTCATGTATCTGTATGCTCAGTTATTAGTATGTATTTAGTAGTTATAGTTAGTGTATCTAGTCATTTCTGTATATAGTCATTAGTATAATGTATTGGAAAGTGGTACAACAGCGTAGTAAGGGTAATTATAATTTACCGCCAGCGGAAAGATTAAGGGAAAATAATTCAAATAGTAAAAAAGTTAATTTTCTTGAAACTTTATTAAGAAGTATTAAGAATGTCAGGTTTGAAGGAGATGCTTCTTGTTATATTCACTGTTTCCAATTGAAGTGCATTGATTGGTAAAGGATTGCAAATAGTAAGTTAATAAAAGAGAAAGAAAATGATCATTTTTATAGAAAAAACATGAAGAAAAAAAAAGATCATGGAGACTGCAAGTATGATGTATTATACACTGCAAGGTGACTTTTCAAGACACTGGTGACGTGTCAGAATTAATCTCTCTCACCTTCTTAAAGCATCTCAAGATAAAATATTAGGTGACATTTCAGATAATAATTTTTAATTTGCTTTTTGAAGTGAAATAGATTTCGCTCTTGGCTGTAAGTGTTTTCCACTTGACATCATTTGATACGATTTTAGATTTTGAAAGGTCCTGCCAAAGATTTGGCCGGTTTAAAGTACTTGATTGAAAAAAAAAAAGTGTCTGGTTTCAGAATGAAACAAATTTCCCTGCAATAAGTTTTCTCCATTTTAATTAAAAAATCGTAATGAATTGACAGTCAACTTGACTTTGATGGATTTCTGGCTGGGTGACAGTCAGGTTGACTTTGATGGATTTCTGGCTGGGTGACTGTCAGGTTGACTTTGATGGATTTCTGGCTGGGTGGAAATACATTGTATTCCTGGGTGGAAAGGTTGACTTTGATTAGATTGGTCAGGTTGACTTTGATGGATTTCTGGCTGGGTGGAAATACATTGTATTCCTGGTGGAAAGTTAGATTGGTTATAGATCTTATGCCGGGGTGGGCAAATGTTTGTAAGTGATAACAGATTTTGGGCTAAAGGATTAGTTCAGTGGTGAAGCAAGTTTATCTTATGTGAAAGAGGACTTCAAAAGAAACAAAATGGTGGAGAAACTGTTCAAAAATCTTATTCTGTTTAAAAGGCGATATTCAAGTTTAAAGCTTGGTCTTATCTTTGTAGAAATGACTGGTGTAGTAAGTCTATTATGGAAGGTTGGCACCCTCATCCTCGCATTTTTAACAATTGTTAAGTGTATTTTAAAGAAAATCTATCTAACTTTTTTGCTATTTCAGTTATTTTTCCTCAAACATTCCTCAGGTGGTAAATTGTAATTATCTTTACAAGGTTCCATTTTACTACTTTCCTAACATATCCAATGGTTTTAAGCCACAAAATTGAAGGACAAAATATGACAGAATACAAAAGACTTTGAGGGATCTGAGGCAGTGACATCACAGCTAATGAAGATTTCAGTCGTTTCTACACAAATGTTACCAAACTTCAAACTTAAATATCTCCTTAACGGAATAAGATTTTTAACGGAATGCTTTCTTCACCATTTTTTCTCTCTTGAAGTCTTCTTTTATACAAGATACTTGCTTTACCCCTTAACTAATCCTTTAACTTCACATTTGACCTTGGAATTGAGCAGCTATATCCATGATGAGCTTTGAAGTGAACCTTCCTACATTCTTGTATTATTCCTAACAAAGGAAAATTAATGGATGTGTTCCAGCTCAGCAAAAGGATCCAAAAAGGATTAAAGCAAAAAACAATTTATGGGGTCCCAGAGACAATTAATTTTAGACTCTTCCACGGTTTTGAAAAAAGGTGTCAAAAATCTTCCTATGAAAAATTGTGACAAATAATAAATATATGTAATAAATACATCTTTATATGCTTCCCTCTTTCGTAATTCATTGTACTATTCATCACATATTTACATGGGGTTCGTTTTTAGAGTACATATTTACCACATATACTGTTGCTTACTCGAAAAAAGAAAGGGGAAAAAAAAAGTGTTCTTTCCACGAAATCTAATTTTTTTTCCCCAGTTATTACCGCTGGAACCGTAGATTTATTCCAGGTCGAGAATAAATTCATATTATGAGGGTTACAGAGGATTAAAGGATTAGTTCAGTGGTCAAGCAAGTTCATCTTATATGAAAAAGAACTCAACAAAATGGTGAAGAAACTACTTCAATATCATATTCTATTAAGGAGATATTGAAGTTTAAAGCTCTGTGTCACCTATGTAGAAATGACTGGTGTACTAAGTCAATTATGGAAGGTTGGTGCAATCATCCTCACATTCTTAACAATTGTTAATGTACTGTATTCTAAAGAAAATTGATTTAAATTTTTAAAAGTTTTAATTTTTTTCCCTTGAACTTCTTCAGGTGGTAAATTTTAATTATCTTTACAAGATTATGTTTTACTACTTGCCTAACATATCTAATGGTTTGTGAGCCACAAAATCACAGGACAAAATATGATAGAATACATAAAGACTTTGAAGAACCCGAGGCTGTGATGTCATAACTAGTCTGATTCCAGTCATTTCTATACAAATTTGTCTCGTTTGAAGTCCTCTTTCATATAAGATGGACTTGCTTGACCCATGAACTAATCCTTTAAAACAAAATATCTAAATACTTTTCATCAGCACAATTTGTTGCTTAGATTGCAGTCTGTTTCATACCAGAAAATAATCTAAAATTTGGAGGTAAATGATTTTGTTAAATAATTTTGTCCTACTATTTTGTGGCAATATATATATATATATATATATGTATATATGTATATATATATATATATATATATATATATATATATATATATATATATATATATATATATATATATATATATATATATATATATATATATATATATATATATATATATATATATATATATATATATATATATATATATATATATATATACATATATATATATATATATATATATATATATATATATATATATATATATATATATATATATATATATATATATATATATATATATATATATATATATATATATATATATATATATGAATATATATATATATACCCATGATGAATGATGTTTGAGGGTAGGTCATTGTACTTTGTTCTAGTTCTAGCATGGAGCTATAGCTTCATTGTTCTAGCTAATATTTCTCATTGACAGTGGCCTCCTTTTAATGACTCAGAAGCTAATGGTAACACACTCGCTTTAAAATCACTTTATATACTTGTTGAAAACCCTTTACCATCTGTCTGGAATGGAAGACAAACAAACTGTCAGAAAATAGTTGTTCGAAACTATTTGTTTGAACCTAATAGGCTTCCAGAGAATGGTATGAATGCATAGAGACTGATCTAATCATAAGTGTTGTGAACTTCAAATCATCAGTCCTGTTTAATGTCCTGAACAGGAATAATATTTGTCCCGATTAGGACACTCAGATATGCGCAGAATACATACGTACTGCAATGGTGTGCGCCATATTGAAAGTGGAGATTAATGATAAACTTTCATGGAGTTGTTTTAAGTGTTCAAGTACACTATATGTGTACAGTTGCGATGCACACTTATATATATCGCTAAAACTGACTGACAACTGACTGGCCTATCGGCAGGAAATGGCTGCAGTCAGTTTAGCTAGAGATTTAATGTGTGTTGTAATTCTCAATCTGCTGTAACTAAAAACAAAGTTCATTGGGATTGATTTTTGAAAAGATTTCTTTGTTTTCCATCTTAAGCTAACAAAGCCGTACTAAAAACATTGGGTCTGATTCAGGTAGGGTTACAGCGCTTACATCATTAACATCGGAGAAGTCTCCATGTATTCTGTGCTGGTGAGGAAAAAGATGAGTAATAAACGAAATCCGACTTACAAAATGTGTTGCGTCTGTCACCCCCTCCTCATTAATTAGTGGGTAGAGATTTGACCCCAACACCCAGTGGGGATCTTAGATCTATGCCCCAAAACTAGTTTGCATTTAAAATGTAGTAAGTATTTCATATAAAAATGAATTTATGGGAAAAAGAAAAAAAACAGTTTAGAAAATTTCTCCCATTGATTTTTGGAAAAAATCCGGTTCGGTTCCCATTTTTTCCAAATCCGCCGAACCGGATTTTTGGCAATTTTAACAATTGAAGATTTACATTATGAGACTGTGGTACATTACAACTATATGAAATATAAAACAAACATGAATATCTGATTTTTCTTGGTATAGATAATGTATTTTCTTCTTGAAAACACTGAACAAAAAAGATCGAATAAAGACATGTAGCTGTTTGAAATAAGTCTTGACTTAAAAAATGAAATTTGTATAGGTTGACTGAATTTGTTTTCCACAATTTTTCATTCTTCCAGTTTACCAAGGTGTTTTAATGAAATAACACAAAAATAATTCAGAGAATAATTACTTTCCAAATGTAAAACATGAAAGAATTTGTATCCATTTCTATTACCTTGTTACTGTCCTTAATTATTTTAGTTTAGTTTTTCACCCCTTTCTTATGGGCTATAGTGTCATTTGGACTTCCTCAGTAAGAACACATGTATGACAGTCTCAAGTTTTATAATATTAAAGATGTTAGGATTTAATCCAGAAACTAATTTTAATTTGATTTCATGACACCCAAATGGGGATCTTAGAACTATGCCCAGAAAAGAGTTTGCAGTTGGAATGGAGTTAATATTTCATATAAAAATGAATTTATGGGAGAAAGGAAACAATATTTTTGAAAATTTCTCCCATTGACTTAACACATACAAAAAAGCGAGTAAAAACATTCATTTTTATATGAAATATTATTTATATTCAACTGCAAGCTGTTTTCTGGGTATAGTTCTAAGTCCCGCTGGGTGTCGGGATCAAGTTTAAAGTTTAGTAGCTATCATTTGTGTAGAAACGACTGAAATCAGACTAGTTTTGACATAACAGCTTAAGTCTTCAAAGTCTATATGTATTCTATCTATATTTTGTCCTGCGATTTTGTGGCTTAAAACCATTGCATTATGCGTATGTCAGAATGAAGCTTAGTATTTAGCAGAATCTAATAACTTGGGTAAGTATAATATGCCACCTGAAGAAAGTTAAAGAAAAATCATTCAATAAGAAAAGTTAAATGAATTTTCTTTGAAATACATTAACAATTGTTAATAATGTGAAGATGAGGGTACCAACCTTTCAGCAGTAGAGTGACTACACCAGTCATTTCGACCCAGAGACAAGAGCTTTAAACATGAATATCTCCTAAATCGAAGAAGATTTTTAAATGCTTTCTTCACCATTTTGTTTCTTTTAAAGTCCTCTTTTATTTAAGATAGACTTACTTGACCCCTGAACTAATCCTTTAACAAAATAAGATTTTTGAATGCTTTCACCTCCATTTTGTTCTTGTGTGTCCTCTTCCATAATAGACAAGAACGCCTTTAAAAAAAAGGGCTGTCATAGCATTAATTTTTTTTTATGGATAGCAGTGGCATGTCTAGGGGGCTATTGGGTGCTTAGTCTTCCTAAAAATATCATATCCCCCTTCCCCATTTTTTTTTCTGTCAGTCATAAATATAATTTAACTACATCAAATAAACTGCATCAAATTTGTAGAAATTTGAAGATTTTTTGTAATCGTATCAACTGAGTTATTAATTTTTGGACCAAAACTTTTACATTTTGCACCAAAACTCCTCCATTTTGGGCCAAACATCATTAATTTGTTTCTCCAAATTCTTAGAATTTGACCTAAGAATATGCATTTTCGTATACAAAATCTTCAGGTTTTTATCCAAAATCTTCAATTTTGGACCAAAACTTTCAAATCCGGATCACAATTTACAACATGTGAATTTCCAATTTCAGGGCCATGCCCACATGGTCCCCACCCCACAAGAATTTTCAAAGAAATCTGGCAATACAATTATAAAATAAGCCTTTATCTTTTCGGCCGTTAATTGTTAAAAATTGCAAAACGTTTGGAAAATTTTCTCTATTTTGAGGAAATATTACTATTTTCATAAAATTTTCTTCAATTTCTGCAAAATTATCATGAATTTTATGGAAATCTTAGACAAAAACTTTCAAGTTTGGACCATAATTTACAATATAATACGGTGAAGTTCTAATAATATCAGGGCAGTCCCACCCTACAATATTTCCAAGAAATGCAATTTTAAAATGGGCTTTAACTTTCAATTAAAAGATAGCGGATTAGCAGGCCCGTAGCCAGAAGGAGGGGGTTCATCCGAGGGAACGAGCCTCATTTTGTTGAGTTAGTGCCAGTTTATAATCTAAAAATATAATAAGAAACCAACCATTTCAAGATTTTTTCCTCTTTCAGATGAAAAACGAAACCCTCTTCTCAACTGTTCAAAGTCTTGAAATCCTTTTGTTGAGAAAGTGCCCTTTTAAAATCTGAAAAAAAAATGACCCGGAATTTCAAAATCTTTTACACTTTTATGTGAAAATGAACCCTCCTTTCAAATTCCTGGTTACAGGCCTAGATAAGCAAGGAAATTGTTGAACTGCCATAAAAGGCTCAATTGCAAACACATTTTATTTTTAATTCCATTGCCATTTTACAATGATACGATTTGGGTTTCTTTACTAGCTGTTTCGGCACTAGAGCAGTAAATACAATTTTATTCCATATGTATTGTCCTTCACGTCAAGTTCAACTCTAATCCACTTAGTTTCCAGTCAGTCATGGCTGGGTGGTCAGAAGAAAAGAGTTTTTCTGGTTCCAGAGCATCAGTGATTTGTCCAAATAACAACTTCCTGAATGCATTCACAAAGAATGTAGTTTTAACGCATTTAAGCATGGCAGTCCAGGATGTTGGTAGTTCTTGTACAGCGCAAAATAATAGCATACTTCCGCAGCATCTACAATAGGGTTCTATGTTTTAGCTCACTGACTAGAAATAATCTTCATTCTGCTACATTTTGCTCACCTCTTTCTATAATGGTAGTGCCCAACAAAAATTGTAATTAGAACTTTGAATGGATTTTTTGTATATTTTTATCGTTTTCACTACCTCTCGATTCCTACTTTGTAAAATTGATCACGTAGTATTGAGTTTTATATTTTTCAAATTAATATCAAAATTTTTAGTTGATTTACGAACGTTTGTAATTATTCTAAGAATTTCAAGCGAGAGTAGATTACAATACTAGACCTGTCGTGCCCTGAAAAACTTAAATGACCACCGAACAAATTCTTTACAGGATTAGTTCAGGAGTCCTGCAAGTCCATCTCATATGAAAGAGGACTTCAAAAGAAACAAAATAGTGAAGAAAGCATTCAAAAACCTTATTCTGTTAAGGAGATATTCAAGTTTAAAGTTTGGTATCATTTGTATGAAAACGACTGAAATCAGACTAGTTGTGATGTCATAGCCTCAAATTCCTCAAAGTCTTTTGAGGACATGCTTGACCTCTGAACAAATCCTTTAGTGGAATAAGATTTTTGAATCTTTTTTAATGGAATAAGATAAATTTTTGAATTAATCCTTTACCGGAATAAGATTTTTGAATGTTTTCTTCACCATTTTGTAAGCTGTTGAAGTCCTCTTTCATATAGGATGGACATGCTTGACCACTGAACTAATCCTTTAACGTAATAAGATTTTTGAAGGTTTTTTTCACCATTTTGTAGGCTGTTAAAGTTCTCTTTCATATACGATGGACATGCTTGACCACTGAACTAATCCTTTAACGTAATAAGATTTTTGAAGGTTTTCTTCACCATTTTGTAGGCTGTTAAAGTTCTCTTTTATATACGATGGACATGCTTGACCACTGAACTAATCCTTTACCGGAATAAGATTTTTGAATGCTTTCTTCATCATTTTGTAGGCTGTTAAAGTCCTCTTTCATATAAGATGGACATGCTTCACCACTGAACTAATCCTCTGTACACCTGTATACTCTGTGTACATGTGCTGTAGATTCATTTCACACTGTGGGGGATTTATTGTTTTGACATGTATAATGGTATTGCACCATGCGTGTCAAATGCACAACACTAATCATGGGGTTAGAAGTCAGCTGTAAAGGCCGGTCCTGCTGCGGTTCCGGGGCAAGTCTGTAGGGGTCTTTTAACAGGTAGTGATTCTAGTCAGGGAGTTGTCTAAATGCCAACTCTCTGTTGTAGTAGTAGAGAATATGTCCATGGGTCTACTACTGAAATAAAACAGCATTCGATTGCAAAGTGAAAGTTGTTTGACAGTGCATCACAATCCATCACGTTCTCCTTGCTTGCCCCATGTACAACCTTCCCAGAGCTTCCCTCGCTCCTTACAATTCAATTGCTGAGTTTTTCCAGAAAAATCCTCCGGATAAAATTAACTCCTTCCTTTATCATGCCTCCCTCTATGACCATATTTAATTCTCCTCTTCCACCCCCTCTCTTCTTTGTTTTTGTTTCAACCATGCACCTCCCCTCACAATCACAGCTTTCTGACCTTTTGTCCTTAAATTTATCTCATTCTCCCCCTGTTCCCTTTACTTCCTACCTCTAGAATGATCTGACCTCCCAGGCACAATTTGACCTTAGTTGTTATGGTGCCGTTAAACCCTCATCAAACAAACAAACAGAGCATTGGATTTAATCATGGTGCTCATAACTGATTATTATTCGGTTATTAACTCCATTAATCGATTCAATTCAAAGGACTTGTTGGGCTCAGTGTTTCTTTTGGATGCACAAACTATACAGAAAAGGGGTAGAACAACTATGAATCATTCTCCCCAGGCCCATAACCAGGATTTTCAAACAAGGGTTCGTTTTTCATATTAAAGGGCTACAAACTATCCAGGGTGTGCTTGTTATTTTGTTTGATTTCAAAAAGGCATTTTCTCAACAAAAGGATGTTCTTTCGTTCAGACGAACCACCCCCCCCCCCTCTCCGCCATTAGCGTAAATTTATTCTAAGGGTATGTTAATATATTAAATTAAAGATCCCCCATTAGCATAAATATATTCTAAGGGTATGTTAATATATTGAACTAAAGATCCCCCATTAGCATAAATATATTCTAAGGGTATGTTAATATATTGAATTAAAGATCCCCATTAGCATAAATATATTCTAAGGGTACGTTAATATATTGAATTAAAGATCCTCCATTAGCATACATATATTCTAAGAGTATGTTAATATACTGAATCAAAGATCAGTTAAGTAATTAAAAGGAACTAAGACAAATGATTTGATTTAAACAGTTTTATGAACACCCTAGTATTGTTGGATGCATTGTATTTATTGTTGATAAGTACAGCAACACCACTCCTTCAAATAGAATATCAATCATTTTCCAATAAAATTGACCTGGGAGCTAGGTGCTTAATTGTTTAGCTGCTAGTGTGTTTATTGATATATTCATTTGAAGATATGATTTTGCTTTGAAGGCATGTTGCCATGGTTCATAATTTTCTGTGCAAGTAGAAGTAGAAGGAATCTTCGGTGAGTTTTCATTTCATTTTATTAAAATAGAGGACTAAAAACAAATTAAGTGAAAAAACACTATTGACTATTTCATTAAAATAGAGGACTAAAAATAAATTAGTGAAAACTACACTATTGATATTCTATTGTTAAGGAATACATATAAAAAATTGTAGTATGGTATTGATGATGATGTTGTATGCTATGGTGACAGGCATGTACCCAAAAATTAAAGGGGGGGGGGGGGGAGAGCCGACATCTATGAAAAATAATTTCCACTGAGTGAACTATATATAAAGCGGAAAAACTCAGAAGCATAATCGTTACAATTATTTTAAAAAAAAAAAAAAAAAAAAAAAAAAGGCCAAAAAATTGACATTCAGCAAAGGTGAGTCACGGCTCACTACTACGTGCCTGTATGGTGATCTCTGTTAAAGTCGGTTGACGGCCAGGTCCTCAACCTGGTGATGGACTGCGATGCCCAGGGAGTGGGCAGATGTCACTGTCCATCATGTGGTGCATCGTATGGGGTTTGCCACAGTCGCAGAGTGGAGATACTGCACGTCCCACTTGTAAAGGCTGCTGTGGGAACCTTTTCTTTCCACTTGATATATTCTCCCCACACCCCCATCTTTTCCTATCTCGCATCCCTCTCCCTCTCTCCTTCTTACCACCTTTTTTACTACAACTTATTTCCTCTAAAATTTTCACTTCTCTCCATCTATTCCCCCTTTTCCAATCATCTCTTTCCTAACCTTTGCACCTTTATCATTTAACACCCTCTTGGCACATTTGACTCGACTGTCGCGGTGCCGTTAAACCTCATCAAACCAAACCAAACTGTTAATGTATTTCTATAAATACCAAACAATAAAAAAAAAAATGTTTGCAACAATTTAGAAATAGGCAATTAGTTTTCACAGAAATTTATGAAATGGGTGACTCAAATTAAATTTTGATTAGGTATGAATATTACTTCAAACAGGCATTGATATAAAACTATTTCATTTGTTGTTAAATTCAATGGTTTTTTGATATGCCTTGATCATTTCACTTCTGCAGCTTCAAAAGGCCTCGAACTTACAAATGAACATGATAAAAGTGTTTAATCTCTTATTGAAGTCCCCCTTTTCTACCCACCATCCTAGCAATCGTTTCCTTTTTTACCTCTTTATTTTTCATCCTATTTTTATTTTTGTTCTCCTTTCCTATCCCCTTTCCCTTTCCCATTCATCTCCATCTTAAATCTAGCACTTTAAATTTCTAACACCTTCTTGGCACATTTCACTCTGATCAGGGGCGCAGATCTATGTCTGAGTCCGAGGGGATGAAAATTTGAGCAATGGCAAAGCTAGAGTTTTTTGGGAGGGCCAAGGAAGTGGAAATTCTATAAATGTGTGAGTAGCTCCCCCCCCCCCCCCTTTTCTCCCATCCATCATTTCCTCCCAAAAAATAATGTATGCGAACCTAAAAGAAGTTGTTTTTAACGATTGTTCTGGCAAAGATTTCAATTATTTTCTCTATATCATTTTCTTTTGTAGCTATGCAATATTTTCTCTCAATATTAATCAAAGCTTCCGAAAATAAAGGGATATACACAAAAATTAAAGTTACTTTCACAAACTTTTTTAATTTTAAGAAAATTAAAAGAATTTTTCAGAAAATTGATAGAAACTTGTCAAAAATGGAAGAAAATTTTCAGAAAATGAAGGAAATTTGCATAAAATTTGAAGCAAATTTTATGAAAATTGAAAACATTTTCTGGAAAATTAAAGAGGTTTTCGAAAATGTGCAAGAAAATTGCTTGCTGAAAATTGAGGCAAATTTAAAGATAATAAAGGAAAATTGTTCCAAAATTAAGCAAGTTGAAGGAAATTGCATAAAAATTGAAGCAATTTGCACAAAAATGAAGGAAATTTTGCAAAAATGGAAGCAAATTTCCTAAAAATGAAGGAAATTGTGCGAAAATTAAAGCAAATTTTACGAAAATAAAGAGTTGCTTTCAATTTTATTTTCATTAATTCAATTTTCATATAGGGGGCCTACTCATATTTTTTTGGGGTTTTTGGAGGGTAAAATATTTTCTACCCCCGGTATTTTATCTGGGGTGGCAATCCTTCCCCTTGAACCCCCCCTTCCATGATCTGCGCCCCTGACTCAGACTGTCCTGGTGCCGTGAAACATCAACAAGCCAACCAAACCCTTAAAATCACAGCTTATTGACATATCCTGTCAAATATATATCCACATTTATAAAGTAACCTTTTTTAGAAGGGGTGTCAGATTCTTTTGTTCTAATAAGATATGATTTATGGTTTTGCTCTTAAACCTGTGTATGGAATTAAGAAACCAAAGTAATTACACTGGTTGCTACAGTGTTCAAGGAGTGAAATGTTGTGTTTTATGGTAGCTATAGGCAATGAAATATTTATTTTCATTAAGTTCAATTCCTGTCCTTGTTATATTCTAGCGAATCGCCCAGGATGAGTATAGCTAGGGTCATGTGATCCTTACATAGTTTGACAACTGTGGTTATTATTATTATCCTCGTTACATTCTAGCAAATCACCCAGGTTGAGTATGGTATGTGATCCTTACACAGTTTGACAACTGGATTTTATTATCATCCTCGTTATATTCGAGCAAATCACCCAGGTTGAGTGTGGTATGTGATATTTACACACTTTGACAACTGTGGATATTATTATTATCAGTGGCGTATTCAGTGGGGGGTCAGGGGAGGCAAATTCCAACCCCCCTCTTCCTCTTGGGCAAAATTCTGTATACCAGTATATATACAATATGCTATATACTTATTTGGTATTAGGAAAATAAACTGTAAAAATGAATATATGTGATTATTTGGTGATGACTTTGTTTCTAGTGAAATCTCTTAAAAACATATTCTCTTTTCAAAATGGATTTCTATCGTCAAAATGGACTGGAATAAAGCCTTCACATTACCATTATACTCCTTTTTTGGTACTTAATAAACTATGTACCAGAATAGCAAACACATTTTGTGTTAGCTGTTTTGGTACAGGTTTTTAAAGTACAAAAAAGGAGTATAATGGTAATGTGAAGGCTTTATTTCAGTCAGTATTGACAATAAAAATCCATTTTGAAAATAGAAGCTGTTTAAATTTCTTAAATTTTCGGGAAATTTCTTAGACCTTCAGGACATTTTCTTCAAAATTTACAGGAAATTTTCTTCAATTTTCTTAGAATTTGTGAAGAAAAAAACCATGTTGATATGTTGTTCCGTTGAGGAGTTATTACATTTCAAAGACTTCAGCAGTGTGATCTATGGATGCACTTGCAGAAATTGTCATTATGATTCTTGAAGTTATCGAAGATAGTTTATTTAGTCATTGAGTAATCATGGCGGATCAAAGTTTACAAATTTATGTGCATAAAGTTGAATAAAATCTTTGAAAGTGACGACAAGTCTTAATTCTCCACCTACAATTTTGGACAACTGTTGGAACTCTTTAGAAATGTGTACAATGCTTTTTATGTACATTCTTCTCTATTCTGTATTATTCAACATAATGTTTTGTGGCTCTTCGTTCTGTATTCTATCATTTTAATTAGTATGTTTTTTAATTCATAGGACATTTGCATACCCATGCAACCCCCCCCCCTCTCAATTCAATATTGAACATTTTTAAGGTTTTTATTTTCAAATTAAATAGGCTAAATCAGAGAAAATCCAACATTGCAAGTTGAGGAGGGGGTGAGGAGTTAAAATTTGACGAAGAAAATAACCAGGAATCACAACACTAGATGTTTCTCTTGTTGTGATGCTGAACCGTTCCCACAGTTTTGTCCAAGACTGTAGACAATGATTTATTTGATTGCAGATAACAAGGTGTCTTGAATGGTACATTTTTTACATTGAAAATTGTTTATTGTTACTCAAAAAATTGAATAACATATTATATATATATTAAAATTTTTTTGTCTTTCAAATTTGTTGATTGGATATTAATTTTTATGATATAGTTATTTAAAAAATCATTGTTACTCAAGTAACTTTTTTTTTTTTAAAAATTGAATAACATTTTATATATATATTAAATATTCCAGTACAAATTATAAACATTTGTAAAAGGTAAAAAGTACATGCATATACATATTAAAACACATAGTACAAAACATAAAAGAAAAATATGAATAAATAAATAGCAGAAAATAAAAGAATATGAATAAATAAAGGAAAAAAATAAAGATAAAAGGTTTAAAACAGTAATTCTAACTCTCCTGTCTGTAAGTAAATTGCTGTACGGTAAATGAATGCATTTTTGTAGACGTTTATTCTGTATTTTGGCAATATGTTAGGGTTTCGAAGGTTTCTGTTTGAACGTGCTAGATGACTTTGTAATGTATTGTGTAAAGGATGGTTTTGTTCTTTTTGATTTTTGTCGCCATTGCAATGAATTCTGATTTCGCCCTGTCATTTAAAATTTCAATAAGCATGGGATAATGTAGGTTAAGAGTCTTTGAAGTATACTTAAACAAATTCCTGATTGTGTCTTTGTCTTTCTGTAAGATTAAATGATACCTAACGGGTACAGCATAAAGTACCTGTGATAAAATTACTGATTTAAAAAGTTTTTAACTCTAGCATTTAGATTACAAAAAGATAAAATGTATGATAAACTCAAAACAATATAGTAAACTTTACTTTAAATTTTGGACACATGATGGGAAAAAGTCAGTTTATCATCAATACATACACCAAGATAATCAGATAAGATAACACATTTTCAATCAAGATAACACATTTCAATTTGAATTTGCAAATGGATATGCTAAACTGGGGACAGGCAACGTCTCTGATGTTACAAGTTCTTTAAAACAGATATTAACCCCATTCTTGTCATATATTTTTATTCAGACATCCTGGGTTTTACGATGCCTTCAATCAGTATTTCTTATTGAACTTCCTTTTTTGTACCTGTTCACGGTTTTACTTTGTTGTCGGGATCGCAAGGCTCACTGAATTTCCAGAACAAATGCACTTTGTAAAAAAAAAAAAAAAAGATAATGTTAGTACAAATGCACTTTGTAAAAAAAAAAGAAAGATAATGTTAGTACAAATGCACTTTGTAAAAAAAAAAGAAGAAAGATAATGTTAGTACAAATGCACTTTGTAAAAAAAGAAGAAAGATAATGTTAGTACAAATGCACTTTGTAAAAAAAAGAAGAAAGATAATGTTAGTACAAATGCACTTTGTAAAAAAAAGAAGAAAGATAATGTTAGTACAAATGCACTTTGTAAAAAAAAGAAGAAAGATAATGTTAGTACAAATGCACTTTGTAAAAAAAAGAAGAAAGATAATGTTAGTACAAATGCACTTTGTAAAAAAAAAAGAAGAAAGATAATGTTAGTACAAATGCACTTTGTAAAAAAAAAGAAGAAAGATAATGTTTGCCCAGGCTGAACATCTGTTCTTGAACATGGAAGCTGATATCTACTGCAGAGGCCATGGCACTGCCAAATTAAACATACAACAGTTTGATCTATATTTTAGAGGCCACTGTACCAATTAAAAGTACATTTTGTCAACAAATTGCATGTTGAAGTATAGAGCAATGGCAGATCTCAGGTTGTGTTCTCACTTGAGTACTCGCGAGCTCGCGATCATACCCACTGCAGGCGATATGATCTTGGTGCATGTTGTAACAGGATATAATGTAGGTCACTGACCTGCATTCACATACGTTTTTGGGAATCTCATGAATGGGTCCGTCCGATCACCTGTTCCCTGATTGTTATCCTACCTGCACCTAGGATCAGGATCAAGTGACAGATATCAGATCCGATGAGCATTCTCACACTAAAAAAACAATCTGAAGTGGGTCTGATTATGCACTCGTACTCAAGTGTGAACGCGCCCTTAATTCACCCAATCCTTGATTACCTCTTGTCACATATAGAGCATGCAATGGGGGTGAGTAAGTGTATGTAGGAGGCGGTTGCTTCAGGGTCTGCATGTCTGACAAATTAACCATTAGGAATCAATCAGAATTTTCAATTTGAATTGATTTTTTCAGAGCATAAAAGTTGTAATTACTTCAGTTCACCTTCAAATGATATATAGGATAATTTGCTCAAAAAGTTACTGATGTGCAATTGAAATAAGATACTTTGCTCCATAAGAGACTTAAAAAGTTGATAATTTCACTTGGGTGAAATGTCATCTTCTACATCCATGATAATACAGAGATATCCGGACAATATTTTATTGTTCTGCTACTTCTGCTACTTTTTGAAGAATTTTGATCTCTACAGGGAAAGTGTTATTTGCAATTACTATAACTGCTTTAACTATTGGCATTACTAAAGAGCCACCATGGATAACAATTTGACAATTGCTCACAAGACCATTTGATAATTGTTAACAAGTAATTTAACAGTTTTTGAAGAAGTTGACCATTTGGCAGTTTTGAACAAGTTGACCATTTGGCAGTTTTGAACAACTTGGTCATTTGATAGTTCTCAGCTAGGTGACCATTTGACAGTCATTGCAAGTAAGCCATTTTAACAGTTGTTGTTTGGCAGTTGTCAACAAGTTGACGATTTAACAGTTTTTAACAAGTTGGCCATTTGACAATTTTCAGCAAGTTAGCCATTTGACAATTTTTAGCAAGTTGACCATTTGACAGAAGGTCATTTTGACAGTTGTCAAAAAGTTGGTCGCTTGGCAGTTGTCAACAAGTTGATCATTTGATAGTTTTTGACAAGTTGACCACTTGACAGTTTTTAACAAGTTGACCACTTGACAGTTTACAATAAGTTAACCACTTGACAGTTTTCAGAAATTGAAAAGTCATACCCTGTGAGATCACAAAAAAATAAAATTATTTAACAAAAGCATATACCTGAAAATCAATTAAAACAAACAGTTTTGAGAAAGACAATGGTAATGATAATTGATGAATTTCTTTAAAGAAAATTGTGTTATGTAAATCATGTGAAAGACAGTGTGCAAATAATTCAACATGTTTAGATTTCCTTTAAGAATCTGTTTTATCTTTAGAATGAAAAACCAAAATGATCGCAATAACTCCTATTAACAGCTTATATTTTCAAAATGGATTTCTATTGTCAAAACGGACTGAAATAAGGCCTTCACATTACCATTTTACTTCATTTTTGGTACTTAATAAACTCTGTACCAGAATAGCTAACATAATTTTGCTTGCTATTCTGGCACAGAGTTTATGAAGTACCAAAAAAGGAGTATAAAGGTAATGTGTAGGCATTATTCCAGTCCATTTTGACAATAGAAATCCATTTTGAAAATAGAAGCTGTTTATTATTTAAACCAAAACGTTTCAAAATTAGATATCTAGTTTCCACAATCTATCATGTATTAAATGTCACCATTAGAAATTGAATATTTGATATTACAATTGATTGTGTTGCCTGCTGTGTGGGCTAGGTTTTCTTTATCGCCAGTTCTGATCATATTTCATATTTTGAATGCCTGAAATTAAAATTTTGCCAGACAAGTTAATGGTTACAAATGTTCATTTCTGTAGTTCAATCAAAACTTAAATTACCAAAACATGTCTATATGTTGTTCATTTTGTGATTTAATGAAGGATATTTTTTTTTGTATAACAGGCAGTTTGTGTTGTGGTGTATAGGCAAGTTTAGGTACTGTAGATGTGAGCTTAATGGATTGAGTGGAAACTGGAAGTAAAACATAAAAAAAAAAATGGGCGTAGATTTATTTTGTTTTGTAATGGACACATTCGAGTGATGAAAATTGAGTTGAATTTGTTGAGTAAAAATGTTGGTTGTGGTAAGTTGAAATAAAAAGTCAATAGGAATTTCCTAAGTGTTTACCTGACATTTCTTGTCTGTGAGGCAAATCAAAGTGAGCTGAGAAAATTTGACATTTTTAAAATTTTCATTTTAAATCTTTGTTTTGATTCAAATTGGGTGGCTGGGGAAATTTTTTGGATTTTCTGAAAATGGGGGTTGTGGTTCCATAATGTATCCCTCACTAGTTCATGTTTTAAAAATACTTGAGGGAATACTGACCGTTTGAAATCTGAATCGTCAAATTCCGAAAAACCAATTTACGTCTTATGGCCGAAATTCATGTGTCCATAATGGATCAATCATATACTGGGGGAATCTTTAATCAACCAATCAAGTACTGAGGGATTCTTAGCATTTCACGCGAGGTATGGGGTCAAGTGTGTGAAAAAAGGGCTTTTATATGTTTATCATAGGTACGTTTTACTTTAAAATAATTGTTATATATGCACTCACATTGTTGTTTACAACTTTTCCTCTAGTCACTCAGCTGATTGGTTGGTTAACAAAGGGAAATTTCTCCCAGCAGCTGATTGGTAGACATCCCTTTCAGAAATATTAGCTTGCAGCAAGCTTACTGCACGCTTGCAACAAGCTAACAATTTTTAGCTTGCACAAGAGTGCTGCAAGCTTGCTGCGAGCTTGTTGCAGCTAGTATTTGGAACAAATTTAAGTTGTGCAAGCTAGCAAAAACTATCTGCAAACTTGTACAAGCTAACAAATATTTTATGCTAGCTTGCGCAAGCTAATGTTAGCTTGTGCAAGCTAATGTTAGCTTGTGCAACACTAGCTTGTAGCATGCAAGCTTGCAGCACACTTGCTGCAATGCAAGCTGCAACATGCTTATGCAAGCTTGCAGCAAGCTTGCAGCATGCTTATGCTTGCAGCACGCAAGCTTGCAACATGCTTTTGCAAGCTTGCAGCATGTTTGCACAAGCTTACAGCATGCATGTGCAAGCTTGCAGCATGCTTGAAATTATTCACTTGTCGCAAGTATGCTGCAAGCTAAACTTTCTGTAAGGGATACCTTGAAGTAATGACAATCGATCGGTTTGAAAAGGTCTATCGGATTGCTGCATTTGCATCTTCTTCTGTCGAGAATTCTACATAAGCGTATCTTCGTTTATTTTTCTTTCACATATAGAAGAATTTTTGCTTTTCATATTTATTAATTGCTTGTTGAGTTTTATCTTTGGTGGATATCTGGCATCTTACAAAGTTTCATTGTCACTGTTATTATTACTATCGCTGCTCATTAAATTTCATTATAAGCTTGGTCATTGAACCAACTTTAAAATTGAATAATGAAAGCAAATTAACAAACAAATCTTCTACTCGTTATCAGGATCACTTTATTTAATATTTCAAGTTTAGATTTAATCATCCTCTCTAAAGAATAATCCTGCCATTAAAACCACAATAATAAATGTGAAACAAATATGCATTTGTAACTTATCAAATATGATTTATGATAGCTGTTTGTCAGAAAGCTGCTAAATACACCTTTAGAAATATTATGATTATTTTTGAAATGATTAAAAATGTATTTTCTCAAAGATTTTATGGCGTTTACACCAATGTTGTCCATCTCCCTTTTGCACGGTGGGTATTTACGGCCTTGTGTCCTTTATCTCAGGATTGTGATTGCCCAACGGCAAATCAGCTCCATGATGGTAGAAAAGCAATGTCAAAGGCGGATCTAGTATTTTCAAAAAGGTGAATCTAATGTCAAGTCATAAAAAAGGTCCTAAATTTGATGGTGTGGGATCCATGCACTATAAGCATTTACAAATATGTGGGCCATACGTTCATTTTGTTTTCGAGATAATCTTGACTTTGGAAGAAAACTTTGTGAAAGTTGGCCAAATTTACCGATTTGTAAAAGAACATTTTCTGAAGATTGAAAAAACTGCACAAAAAGGAAGAAAATTTTCCCGAAATCAAAGAAAATTGTCCTGAAATAAAGGAAAATTGGCAAGAAATACACGAAAATGAGCAAAATTTCCTGATAATTAAAGGAAATATTTTATAATAACAGTTTGTGAGAAAGCTTGCTAAAATACACCTTCAGATGAGATTATTAGGATTATTTTTGAAATAATTGAAAATGTATTTTTTCAAAAAACTTATGAGCGTCCACACCGATGTTGTCTCTTGTATTTATGGCCATATTCTCATGTATCTCCGGACCACGATCCTCCGACTGATGGTAGAAAAACAATGTCATGCTTTCTCTGTTGAGTGTGTCCTCGAGGTCAGATCCACTGCAGGCAATGCACCCTTTCACAGTTCCTTCCGCCATTTTGAATGAGGAGTATAAACAAACAAAATTTACATTGCTCTCTGCGCAATGTACAGTGTGCATATATTTCTAAAGATGCGCGATAATTCTGTAACGCAAACCATGAATTTACTTCTGAAATTATTTATGGGACGATTCATTTCCTTTACAGAAGTATTTCAGTGGTCAAAATTCAAGTTCATATTATATGGATGTTAAGGCCAGATATTGTGTCAACGTAGAGACAAAATAATAATATATACATCCCAATGTTTCTAATTGGTAGAAATATTAACACAATTACTGACAAGCCAATCAACTATCGACATGGAAGTGACGTTGCTATATAGTTAACTTACCGTTGAAAAGTCAAGTAATTTTCTTGAGACAAGATTCCCTCTATAAATGAAAATTAAATGGTGAAGAAACTACATTTATATCCTATTCTGTTTAAGAAGATATCCAAATTGAAAGAACTGGCCCTTTTGTGTAGAAATGACTGCTGCAAGCATGCTGCAAGCTGCTGCAATCCTGCTGCAA
Organism: Chiridota heheva; assembly: GCA_020152595.1. NCBI lineage: Eukaryota > Metazoa > Echinodermata > Holothuroidea > Apodida > Chiridotidae > Chiridota > Chiridota heheva. The sequence continues at coordinate 1,450,202 of JAIGNY010003850.1, forward strand.
GCTGCTGCAAGCCTGCTGCAAGCCTGCAAGTGTGCTGCAAGCATGTTGCAAGCGTGCTGCAAGTGTGCTGCAAGCCTGTTGCAAGCGCGCTGCAAGCGCGCTGCAAGCCTGCTGCAAGCCTGCTGCATGCTTGCTGCAAGCTAATATTTCTGCAAGGGGAGAGCTGCCATCGGAGCCCTGGATGTGTGTTTGGGTTGTGTGGTGTATAATTGTTATGCACCCCAGAGAGCTATGGATATAAGTGTATAATTCAAGTACAAGGTAAATAAAGTAACAGATGATTCTGTTTAAAATGAGGGTCTATGGATTTGTAGAGGCGTACACTGGCCTTCTGCAACATGCTTGCAGCATGCTTGCAGAAGGCTTGCAGCAGCTTGTCACAAGCGTGCTGCAAGCTAAAAGTTCTGTAAGGCGAGTGACGTGTGCTTTCCCTGGCTTGTGCCTAAAAGTGTAAAACAAACAAACAAACAAAATAAAGGATATTTACATAAGAATATGAAAGGTATTTTAAATTTGCATACAAGCTGTTGGACAGATTTTAATATTTTTTTTTTTTATCTTGTTAAGAAAATGGATTCTAAGCGTCGCAACACAACATATCCAGACATCTTGAAACATTGTTCCTTAGCTTTTATCGCTCTGGATCTGAGGAGTAAATTACCTAATTATATGTAAAAGAAATATGGTATGCCCTTAGCAGGCCTCCCGGTAAACCTTTAAAAACCTTTAAAACCTTTAAAAACCTTTATTGACAAATTGAACCTTTATTCCTTTCAAAATAATCTTTAAAACCTTTAAAAACCTTTATTTTTAAAGTTAAGTAAGGTAAATGATTTGAGTGCCAAGGTTTTAGCTTCATTGGTAAACCTCTTAGGGGCGTTAGACGTCGCCTAGAATTGTAAACCACGGTTCCAAAGCGGTTACACATCCATTTAATAGCATATTTGTTCTCAACACACATTTAAAAAGTAGCAGGACCAAAATAAAATTTCCAACTTCACGTAAGTAATGGACTTTTGGCGCCACCAACTGCCTTTTGCCCCAGAATATGCTCATTGTATGAAAATTTATCCCATGGGTTAACCTTTATATCGAAGTATAGCATTGAACGCATTTTCTTCTTGGTTTGTTTACGGGTCCGTGCGGTTCCGCAGTCCGTGTTTCACGGTCCCGTGCAACCATTGGATGGCTCCAGTGGCGGAACTTATTTTTTATTCAAGCCTTACTCTACCAGCACTGTTTTGAAAATGCTCTCGGAGGCGGGGCCAAGGACGGGCACCCAAAGCGGCGATAATATCGCAGTCCGCGTGGTAAAGGGTTAATCAAGCGTGATTATTGAAAGGTCCTCTGTCTTCCAGGCAGAAAAGTGACGGTTATTGAGTCCAGGCCCCTTCAGGTCAGGTGACAGATGACTTTCTTTACAAGAAGTATAGCATCAGGGGACCCGCTGGGCTAATTAAGATTGTCTCGTTGAACATTACCGGGATCATGCTGCCTATATTTTGACAAGTGATAATCTTCACAAGTAGTATAGCGGGTTATCCGGCGTTGAGCGGCGCACTTGTTCAAACCCGTGTACACCGTTGTGGCCCTCGGTTAGTCCCCTTTTTACGGCTAGTTGTAGAGCCATTGGATTCCTTGCGGGTCCATTAGGGGTCCGTGCGGCTCGATGACAATCGGTTCACTCCCGGCCCCATTTACGGCTTGTTTACGGCCCGTGCGGGTCCGTGCACAACTTGGCGCTCCGTCGGGCATGAGATGACGTTTGGGTCTGTAGTGTCGCCGGGCGGGGGCCACCGTTAGCGGCGTGTTGCAGTGTTCGCGGTCGTTTTTTCTTGCTGGGGCGTTTTTAGCGTTCGCGGCAGTCCCCCGGCGTGGCCGCCCGGCCGGCGGCTCCGTGGTGATTTTATACAAAGCGGAGGGCGGCGGTGTGTAGAGGACCCAAACTCGTTCGGCCCGTTTTTCTCTTACCGACACGTGATAACGCGGCTACGGTTTCGGGTTGATTGGTTCCTTCCATACTTTAAGGGCGTCACCTCTTTGACCTGTTCTAACTGCCCGTACAGATGACCTCTGATGGTTTTTCGCGCCCGTGTACTCAGGCTCAGCGGTTTCAAAGTTGTTACTATCGTGACGTTAACACTTTCTCAGTTTCTTGGAGCAAGTTTCGCTGTTGAAGCCTTACTGCGACCACTGGCAAAGTTCTGGGAGATCTCTTAGTAGTGTGTCATGTGACATTTCCTCGATAGATTTCAAGTGGTTGTTACTATCTATTCGTTAACGGTACTCTACCAGCACTGTTTTGAAAATGCGCTCGGGAGGCGGGGCCAAAGGAGGGCACCCAAAACGGCGATAATATGTGACTCGATTTTTTCTTGACCCCACGTTTGGGGTAGCTATTGGCGTGGTAGAGTTTTCAAAGGTTGTTACTATCCGTTAACACTTTAAGGGTTAAATCCAGAACCTTTAAAAACCTTTATTTCAACTTTTCCAACCTTTAAAAAAACTTTTATTTTAAAAAAGAGTCACTGGGAGGCCTGCCTTAGCTTTACAAACAAACAAACAGGCAAAAATAAAGGATATTTACTTAAGAAAACAAGAATTTTAGCACTGTGCAGAGCGCATACCTCTGCCCCTGTTCATTCCCCACCGGAATACAATCTTTCTCAGAAGCTCTGGACCCACCAACTTACAATCGCAAACAATTTCTTTCTCACTGTTGATCTGTTTTGCCATTTACATTCCAAATACTTAAGGATCGTCATTTGTGATCATTGTATTCAGTTTAACTTCAGGCTACGCATTCTTTGTTTGAGCTCTTTAAGGGGTACTTCACATTCCATTATTTTCATTCATGGCAGAAACCAATTGTTTTAAATTCTATGATACCATAATTCACTTCACTGGATTTTTTTTGATGATGCCCTTAACTTTGAGAAAAAGTGTTAATCCCATATATCATAAAATGGATGCCAAATGGGAAAATTTAAAAGTGGGGTGCAGGGGGAGGAGGGGGCAAGGGGCGGGGGGTGGACACAAAAATCACACTAAGATGCAAAAAAATCAATGTACAAAAGATTTAAGAAAAGAGGTCGGGAGTTGCCCCCTTCAAATCCCGCTTATGGTGCGATGCACTTTAATCAGGATTATTTATGATTTCAGAATACACACAAATTTTCCATTTTCGAAAGATGTGTTTATATGGTTGATGTAAACATTTAGCATTTTAAGGATTCCTGATGTATTGGTAAGACCAATTATGATAATTGCTATCAAATTTGCATTGGCAAAAGGTAAAATGTTTGTTAATATTTGTACAACATGTAGGTAATAATTGCTCTTTAACATTTATCAACAAACCAAGCCAAACCTTTAACATTAGTATGACATTTGGGTAAAAGTATTAGATGCTAATTAACCCTTACTCTACCACGCATCGATATTATCACCGTTTTGGGTGCCCCATCTTTGGCCCTGCCTCCCGAGTGCATTTTCAAAAAAGTGCTGGTAGATTAAGGGTTAATCAACCCGCGACAAATACGCCAACTCAAAAATATAGGCAGCATGGTCCCGGTGGGCGGCTCAGCGGGTCCAGGAAGGTCCCGGAAGAGGAATGTGCGCGACTCTGCTGCCTGGAAGACAGAGGACTCTTTAATAATCACGCCTTGATTAAGCCTTACTCTACCACGCAGCGATATTATCACCGTTTTGGGTGCTCCATCATTAGCCCCGCCTCCCGAGCCCATTTTCAAAAAAATGTTGGTAGAGTAAGGGTTAAGTGATATGTCTGAGTGTTTACAGCAAATTTTTCTTACCTTCTTTTCAGAAACAACCGGTGTTATATTTGATCAGATTCCCTGGAAAGTGAGAAGCATATAAAGTGAGTAGTTACCTCCGCCAACAAAGTTGGATGAAGGTTATGTTTTTGCCTCTGTTTGTTTGTTGTTTGTTTGTCTGTCATCAAGATATCTCATGAATTAATGAATGGCTTTGGATCAAATTTGGTGTGTGATTTTGTTTCTGCTTAAGGAAGAAGTGATTACAATTTGGGACATATTGGAACAGGGGAAGGGCAGAAATTGATGGGTGGAATGTATAGGGTATGGTTTGTCAAGACATACAGTAGTTGAAACTCTCCAATGGAATGTGGTGAACAATGAATTCATACCATGAAAAGAAATACATCAATCACTTTTCTGGACTCAAAGATACTTACATCAAGTGGTCTGTGGAATCAAAGAAAATGAAGCAATTGTTTCTGGCATGAATGGAAATTGATGGAAAGTGAGTTTGAATGAAAGGAACTCAAACAATGAATGCTTTCACCTGAATAAAACTGAAAATAATAGTGTGGCTTGGAAGAAATCCAGTCAGAAGAAAATCTTTACATGTTCAGAAACTTAGGGATAAATCTTGGTGGGGGCCTAGGATTTCTGAGGTAGATTGTATTGAGTAATGGGATCAACGAATTCTACAATTATTCTAGGCATGGTGGAATTGCATCGGGCAGAGGTATGCACTCTACAGAGTGCTAATATTCCAGTTATCTCTGATCTTATTTTATTGGTATAGACTGAGTTCATTGCACTATTAGAGTGCCTCCACAATGGATTCAGGGTCATAATTCCTGGGAGACAGGTAGTGGTGTCAATTTTTTTCTCTCGAAAATTGAGATAATTTTTTGTTGTTGATGTCTTTCTTGCTTTAAAAACAAAACAAAATAATGCCTTTAGAAGTGGACTAATTTGGAACACTTTGTCCTTGGAGGGGGTATAAGATCTTCTAGGACCCCCTCACTTTTCAAATGCTGGCTCTGCATTTGTCTCACCCACTTTCTGGCAGAATGAAAAAAAGACAAGGTTTTAACAAACACTGTCCCCCTACATTGTGGCAAAATATGGCCCCATGTCCCTTACTTTGTAAAGGAGAATTATGGCCCTTTGTAGGTCCAAGATGTTGTAGGAAGTTATCAGATAGTTTTGCCCAAACTTCTGCTTTATTTTGTAAATTACATTTTTTTTGGCTCATTTCAGTTTTCATTTAAATTTGATGTGAATTATGCAAGTTACAGATAAGTGATGTCTGTGAACATCACCTCTTCTGTTTTGGCTCAATTTTGGTTTTTGTATACCTTTTTTTTACATTATGGAAACCACTGTTTTGCCAAATAACCAATGTTGGGTGGCCAGGTGTGGGGTAGTTAGGTGTTGGAATGGCCAGTCATGGGGTGGCCAGGTGTGTGTGTGTGTGGAGGGGGGCAGGGTGGCCAGGTCAACATGTAGGGGTCGTTAGGTGTAGAGGCAGCAGCAAGGCTTTGGGCAGTTAAACATGAGGGACAATGTTCATAGCCCCTTTAACTTGAAGTTGAATTTGGAGTAAGAAAATAGGTCATGAAGTAAATGCACTGCAATATATTTTAAAGGATGAGTTCAGTGGTCAAACAAGATAATCTTATGTGAAAAAGTAATTTATAAAAAAAAAAAAAAAGGTCAAGAAATTGTTTATATTCCAATCCGTTAAGGATATATTTATTTAAGTTTAAAGCTCTTGTCTTATCTGTGTAGAAATCGACTGGTGTACAGTGGTGCCATCACAAGGGTGGGCACATGCCCCCCCCCCCTATGTCTGAAATGTCAAAATTTGTATTTTGTCCAAAATACTTAGTTTTGACCTTTTTTAACTATTTATAATCATCCTAATTTAGTTTAAAAAGCTGTGTATTGCACACACATTCAGAGTCTTTTTAGGGCATCTAAAACTAAGAAAATGCTTTGGCTCCAGGACCCCCACCGGGGATATTGTAGTCACTTTGCTGTATAGGCAAAGAACTGCCTGTACCTCCTACACTACATGGCCAACCCCCTTCATATTATGGGTAGGGGGAATGGTGAGGTCCACCAGGGGTCTCATATGATGACCTCATATTAGGGGTTATGGGTCATAAAGTTTTTGGAACATGACAAAATTTGATGATTTTTGCGTCTGTCCGTGTGTTTGTGTGTAGGTGTGTGTATGTGTGCATATGCAACAATTAATTATGTGGCGCTTATAACTCAAAGTATGTAATACACACCTGATTCAAAATTGGTGGACTGGTACCCCTGGCCCAGAACTTTTTTCTCCAAGGTTTTGGGGTACAAGGTCACAGGTCAAATGGGATAAGTTTTTGGTGATGGCTGTATCTTTTGATGGAATTACTTGGTATCTTTACAAATTGCATAGATGGGTAGGGTTTAACATTCTGATAACACTTTTAACGAAATGGAGGTTATGGGTCAAAGGTTAAATAAGTGCTTTTTATGCCAAATTTGGCGAATTCTAAAACTCAAAAGTACAAGACCCTATGTTGTACCATGACACCTTGGTACACGAATTTATGTCCCCGTATAGACTCTGGGGTCAAAAGGTCAAAGACCTGTTGACCTTTTCCCCCTATAGTTATGGAATGGTTTGTGACATGAGCATGAATGGTGTCATACAGTAGTGTACGATAAATGTAAACAATTTCAGAACTTATTTCATTGATTAGGGTCAAGGGTTAGAGGTTAGATATGTGATTTTAGGGGTTAATTATGTACTAATTTGTACATTTTTGCAGCATTTAAATTTAAACTAAAAAAGTACAAGACTAATACCAACCCTGTGTTGTACATGAATTTTTGACCCCATAGACTGGAGTCAAAAGGTCAAAGGTCTGTTTGTACTCCCATGGGCATTACGATCCATCAACAACATGCTTATATCAGGGTCTATTCCAACTCCCTGCTTATATAAAGAAAGATAGCCAATCACACAGGTAGTGCAATCTGTCAAAAGTCACAGAGCTATAGTGACCCTGATAGCTGTTTCTCTCACTATGCTGTACGCTTAAGGTGGCTTAAGGTGACGAGATCAGCAACTCTGTGGATTGCTTTCTTGTTCATTATGTGTTTTAGGGAATTTTTTGTGTTTTAGGGAATTTCTGACTTGCCTTCTAATGGATGGATTTCAGTAGAGATTTGCATGGGGTTAAGATATCAGTCAGGTCTTATGTGTGTTGGAGGTGTGCATTGTTGAGGTAACTGTAGTTTTGCATTTACAGTGTATTTTGAGCGGGTAAACCTTACGTGACACAGTTTTATGTTGCAGAATTCTTACATGGGACTTGGGCTTTTATATTTAAATATTTCTTGCATGAATCTAAATTTTTACAACATTATTGAAAGTTGCATTATTCCTACAAGAAGCTTACATTTTTCACAAGTCAGAAAAAAAACGGAAGTCGAAAAAATTAGTACCTTACAAGATTCTTCCATTATTCTTGCATGTTTTATAGGATTCTTACATGATTCTTGCATAAATCTTGCAGTTTAATTTGTTATGGGCAATTCTTGAATTTGTTGTTGTTACCCAAACTTGACTTATACCTTACATGATCCTTACATGATCATTAAATTTGCATCTTTCACATTTCTTAGAAATTTCCTTACATATTTTTCTTACATAATTCTTACTCATAAAAATCGGGTTATCTTGCTCTGCAGTTGCTCAGCTGACGAACTGCAGAGCAATAAACCTGATTTTTCGTAGTCTTACTTCAAGTTCTTGACATTATAAACTTCATGAGTAAAATATATATATATTCATGGCACACCCCCATTCGCTTAAAGGTATATGGATACATAAAAATATTTTATTCAGAAGAAGAAGCATTAAATTCTGAGCCGAATAGTCTTTACATGCTTAAAATATCATTTACAGTTTTTATGTTGTGTCAAATTAAATTGTGAAGAATTTGTTTCAGTACCTGCAAAAGTTATGATGTATGTACAAGAACATCAATGGCTCAAAATATCTATGTTATTTTTATATTTCTTTCCTAAGTTTCAGACACCACAGCTGATATAGTTGCATTTACTGCTAAATATGCATCAAGGCTATAGGAAAATTTCATTACTTTGCATTATAGCCAACTGCTTCCTCTCATACATTTTGGGAAAAGGGTCAAAAAACGTTAAGTTAATTTACATAAAGCAATATAGCCTTGGTGTTCTTGTGGTGATGTCACAAAGTATTCCCTTACAGAAAAACTAGGTTGCTGCCAGCTTGCTATAAGCAAACATTTTTAGCTTGCGCAAACTTGCTGCAACCTTGTGGAAAGCTTGCAGCAAGCTAGTAATTGGGACAAATGCAAACTTCTTAACATGCGCAAGCTAGCAAAAGCCTTTCCGCAAGCTTGCAAAAATTTCTGCAAGCTAACAAACATTCTTTGCTAGAAGCTAATTTTAGTTGTGCAAGCTAGCAAGCTTGCATTTGTCCCAAATACTAGCTTGCTGCAAGGTTGCAGCAAGCTTGCACAAGGTTGCAGCAAGTTTTCACAAGCTAAAAATGTTGGCAATTGTCTCAAGCTTGCTGCAAGCTAGTTTTTTCTGTAAGGGTTGTGAAATTTATTTGATACTAAAATTTTAAAAAGCTGTAAATTGGTCAATTATTAACTGATTTTGATGGGACCTTGTGCTATTTTGATGATTTGTAGTATATTTCAATCCATTTTAGGCCATTTTGTTGCAACCTGTCCATATGCAATAACTTTAATAATAGTTATTGTTTTTATACTGAAATTTAGTCTTGTTAACCTTTAATCTAATTGTAATATTTTGCAAAACCATATTGACATTTTTTCTGCTTATCATTTTTTGTCATATAACCTCATGATATCAATATAATGCCAGCCTACAGGTGCGAAGCCCCAATAGTCCGAAGGTTTCAATAGTTTGAAAGAAAAGGCCCACTAGTCCGAAGGTCCAATAGTCTGAAGGTTCAGTAGGCTGAAGGTTCACTAGTCCGAAAGGCTTGATAGTCGGAAGGCCCAAAAGTCTGAAGGTTTAATAGTCCGAAGGTATACTCTATTCTAACCTTAAGCCTTACATGCCTAACCCTAATCCTAATTATCCTAGCCTTCAGACTATTGGGCTTCGGACTATTTAACCTTCAGACTAGTGGGCCTTTGATTCGAACTATTGAACCTTTGGATCAATGGGCTTTCAAACCAGTGGGTGGATACCAATTACCTACACCCTGGAGTTGCTCCATTGTTATGATCTTTATTTGCTAAATGATTGTGGTACCACAATTGTTACAGATAGTTCATTAAGTCGGAAATGATAAACAGAAAGGTTTATTTATGTAAGGTTTATGCCTAAGCCCCCTGCCCCCCCCCTACAGAAATTTAGCTTGCAGCATGCTTGCACAAGCTTGTAGCATGTTTGCACAAGCTTCCAGCATGCTTGCACAAGCTTGCAGCATGCTTGTGCAATTTAAAAAGCTAAATTTTTTAGCCTGTTGCAAGTGTGCTGCAAGCTAATATTTCTGTAAGGGCCACTTTTATAAAATAAGAAATGACTCTACCCTTCCATCAGTGGTGTAGCCAGCAAGCCAGCATTAGAAATGTTAGGGGTCCGAGAAGGTCCTAGACCCCCTCCCAAAACGAAGTGTTCAAAGTTAGCCCACTTTTGTGGGCAATTTTGTTTTAATCTTTAAAAGTAAAATAAATCTAAAAAAACAATATTTAAAAATATCCTCGAAAAAGTGGGGGATCCGTACCTCCTCGATCTACACCACTGTCTCCCATAGCTGAACCTTCGCAGCCTTCATCCTTGCAAATTTAAACAAAATATTTGATCTTAGAATTTGTTATAAACCTGGTTTGTAATTCATAAGCAAGTTTGTATGTATTGTTTGATATTTAAAGGGGCCCAATCAATGAGTGCACATTTTGTAAATTGCCTTCAAAATTAACAGATTTCTTGATGCAACGGTTATGCAGCCTTTCTTAGAAGATCTGACTGGGAATATAAATAAAAGGTTTGCAGCATCAATGTGCATCGGTAGGAATCAAAAAAAGGTTTTTAAATCCAGATGGAAAAAAATGTACTCAGGTAATGAATTATTTGTACTTATAATTTGCCTTTGTACTTTGTGGAAAATGCAGGATATATGTTTTCATGAAAAAATATCCTTTAAATATTGTTTATGTGATGCACAGATGTGAATTAGAGAATTGAACCATTTCAATGTCAGCGCACAGATGTGAATTAGAGAATTTGAACCATTTCAATGTAGCACACAGATGTGAATTAGATAATTGAACCATTTCAATGTAGCACACAGATGTGAATTAGAGAATTGAACCATTCCAATGTAGCGCACAGATGTGAATTAGAGAATTTGAACCATTTCAATGTAGCACACAGATGTGAATTAGAGAATTTAACCATTTCAATGTAGCCCACAGATGTGAATTAGAGAATTTGAACGATTTCAATGTAGCACACAGATGTGAATTAGAGAATTGAACCATTTCAATGAAGCCCACAGATGTGAATTAGAGAATTTGAACCATTTCAATGTAGCACACAGATGTGAATTAGGGAATTGAACCATTTCAATGTAGCGCACAGATGTGAATTAGAGAATTGAACCATTTCAATGTTGATCTTGTGAGTCAAAGGTGATCTCCAATGTTCATGTTGGCAAGGTTGGAAGCTTTGTGTTTGTCGGTAGGCATCAAAAAGATATTGTTTATTCCAGATGAAAAAGCTCAATTCATGATATATTTGAATGCCTTAGAAATTTGTGGAAAATAATACAGTATAAATGTTTGTATAAAAAGTATAAAAAAATATCCTTGTATTGATTTTTTGCCTGCAGATGTGGAAGTACATAACCCCTGTTTTCCATGTAGCCACACAGCTAGATTATGCAGTCAGAATTGACACTCAAATGTGAAAAGTATTTTGAACAGCCTTTATAAAAATATGTGCTTATTCAAGGTCACTAGTATGGTAACTAGTATGAGCTTGCTAAGTTGCCATATCAGGAGTGTAGCCAACCTTTTGGATTTGAGGGAGGGGGGGGGATTGCGAGGATATATTTTGACCTTTTAGCATATTTTCTGTACCTTCTTACCATTTTACTTTTTGGGGGGATTGTACGACCCTCTTGAAACCTTCCTCCCCCCCTCCCCCCCTTCCCTGGTTTCACTCAAAAATGTCTCATTCTGACCAAAACAGCTAACAAAAGCTTTTTACATGTTTTTAAATTTTTGCCTAAAATATTCAAATAAAAGAACACTAACACTGTACATTTTCTAACATATTGTTTTTTAGCACTGTAATTTGAAGGACTGAATAAAAAGTCTTAAACTTTAAATCCTATCTACCCGCAATCAACAGTTTGGATTACAAAATGCAACAGAAGTCTTAAAGGATTAGTTCAGTGGTCTAGCATGTCCATCTATTATCTAAGAGGACTTCAAAAGAAACAAAATGGTGAAGAAAGCATTAAAAAATCTTATTCCGTTAAGGAGATATTCAAGTTTAAAGTTTGGTATTTTTTGTAGAAACGACTAAAATCAGACTAGGAATTGTGATGTCTCAGTCTTTAAAATCTTAAATTTAAAAGTTTTTCAGTCTTTATGTATTTTAAAGAAAGTTTATTTAAATTTGTCACTATTTAAATTATTTTTCCTCAAACTTTCTTTAGGTGGTATATTATAAATACCTTCTTAGATTCAGTTTTACTACTTTTTTGACATATCACATGGTTTTTATGCCACAAAATTGCAGGACAAAATATGATAGAATACATAAAGACGTTGAGGAATCTGAGGCTATGACATCACAACTAGTCTGATTTCAGTTAACTATTCCTTTAAGATGTTGAATTATGTGAAGAACAACAGCACCAAGGACACATATTTTATGAATTGCATAAAAAGTAACACGGTTAGATGTGTGCAAACTTGAAGCCTAGTTCCTGCCCTAGATATGTGACAATCATCTACAAATTATTAGATTGTGTGTGATTTGCTCGCTATTAGAGGAGAAATTTTGTTCTGCAAATGGGATATGCTGTATTAAGTTTCATTCTTTTTTAGAGGCAGTCGTGGATATGTTAGTTTATGATTGAATTATCTTTCAGTTTTTCCTACAAACATAAAAAAACTGAGATTTTTGTAAGTAGTTTTCTTCCCTCTGGCGGTTTGTGAGGCTTGTAAGCCTTGCGTCATTAGAAGAAGCTATGGCAATTATTGTGTGACCAAGTTAATAGAGATTTAAAAGGCTCTAAAAAGCCTTGGGGCAGACCAGGCTTTATTACCAAGAGTTGAAGAACCCTGAAAAGCCTTGGGGAGACCAGGCTATAATACCAAGAGTTAAAGAACCCTGAAAAGCCTTGGGAAGATCAGGCTTTATTACCAAGAGTTGAAGAACCCTGAAAAGCCTTGGGGAGACCAGGCTATAATACCAAGAGTTAAAGAACCCTGAAAAGCCTTGGGAAGATCAGGCTTTATTACCAAGAGTTGAAGAACCCTGAAAAGCCTTGGGGAGACCAGGCTTTAATACCAAGAGTTGAAGAACCCTGAAAAGCCTTGGGGAGGCCAGGCTTTAATGCCAAGAGTTGAAGAACCCTGTAAAGCCTTGGGGAAACCAGGCTTTAATACCAAGAGTTAAAGAGCTCTGAAAAGCCTTGGGAAGACCAGGCTTTAATACCAAGAGTTGAAGAACCCTGAAAAGCCTTGGGGAGACCAGGCTTTAATACCAAGAGTTGAAGAACCCTGAAAAGCCTTGGGGAGACCAGGCTATAATACCAAGAGTTAAAGAGCTCTGAAAAGCCTTGGGGAGACCAGGCTTTAATATCAAGAGTTAAAGAGCCCTGAGAAGCCTTGGGGAGACCAGGCTTTAATACCAAGACTTAAAGAGCTTTTAAAAGCCTTGGGGAGACCAGGCTTTAATACCAAGAGTTAAAGAGCCCTAAAAAGCCTTGGGGAGACCATGCTTTAATATCAAAAGTTAAAAAGCTCTGAGAAGCCTTGGGGAGACCAGGCTTTAATACCAAGGATTAAAGAGCTCTGAGAAGTCTTGGGGAGACCAGGCTTTAATACCAAGACTTATAGAGCTCTTAAAAGCCTTGGGGAGACCAGGCTTTAATACCAAGAGTTAAAGAACCATGAGAAGCCTTGGGGAGACCAGGCTTTAATACCAAGACTTATAGAGCTCTTAGAAGCCTTGGGGATACCAGGCTTTAATACCAAGAGTGAAAGAGCCCTGAAAGGCCTTGGGGAGACCAGGCTTTAATATCAAAAGTTAAAGAGCTCTGAGAAGCCTTGGGGAGACCAGGTTTTAGTACCAAGGATTAAAGAGTCCTGAGAAGCCTTGGGAAGACCAGGCTTTAATACCAAGAGTTAAAGAGCCCTGAAAAGCCTTGGGGAGACCAGGCTTTAATACTAAGAGTTAAAGAGCCCTGAAAAGGCTTGGGGCAAACCAGGCTTTACTACCAATAGTTGAAGAGCTCTGAAAAGCCTTGGGAAGACCAGGCTTTAATACCAAGAGTTAAAGAGCCATGAGAAGTCTTGGGGAGACCAGGATATAATACCAAGAATTAAAGAGCTCTGAAAAGTCTTGGGGAGACCAGGCTTTAATACTAAGAGTTAAAGAGCTCTGAGAAGCCTTAGGGAGACCAGGCTTTAATACCAAGAGGTAAAGAGCTCTGAGAAGCCTTGGGGAGACCAGGCTTTAATACCAAGAGCTAAAGAGCCCTGAGAAGCCTTGGGGAGACCAGGCTTTAATACCAAGTATTAAAGAGCCCTGAGACAAGGTTAATCAAGAGTTAAAAGAAGAAGAAAGGAGGTGCGAGCAGACAGTCAGTCAGTCAGTCAGTCAGTCAGTCAGTCAGTCAGTCAGTCAGTAAGTCAGGGTAATTCTTGAAAAGAACTTTGTGACATATATCTTGACTTTTGTGAAAGGAGATGAAGTCGTTCAGCTTCATTGGCCATGTTCTCACTAATCTCTGGATCATGATCCTGGACGATAACCTTGCAGAAGATTGTAGAAAAAAACAATGTCATGTGTTCTCATGAGTGCGAGCCCATGATTTAAACCACTGCAGATAATCTGATTATGGGGCATGAGGAGTCGAAAAGTGGTTCATTGAAAAACCTGAGTAATAAAAAAAAAAAAAAAAAAAAAAAGTTTACTGTTCAAGTGAAATACACAAGTTATAACAGGATAATGCATAACTAAGATAATTGCAGGTCACTGATTTGCATTCACCCTTACAGAAATATTAGCTTGCAGCAAGCTTGCAGCACGCTTGCAGCAAGCTTGCAGCATGCTTGCAGCACGCTTGCAGCAAGCTTGCAGCAAGCCAGCAAAAACTATCTGCATAATTAGCTTGTGCAAGCCAACAAAAACTATGTGCAAGCTTGCGCAAGCCAGCAAAGCTTTCTGCAAGCACGCGTAAGCTAGCAAAACTTTCTGCAAGCTTGCGCAAGTTAATTATGCTAGCTAATGTTAGCTTGCGCAAGCTAGAAAGTTCAAAATACTAGCTTGCAGCTTGCTTGCAGCTTGTTTGCAGCTTGCTTGCAGCTTGCTTGCTTGCAGCTTACTTGCAGTTTACTTGCAGCTTGTTCGCTTACCAGCAAGCTTGCAGCAAGCTTGCAGCACGCTTGCACAAGCTGAAAATGTTAGCTTGTCCGCAGCAGCTAAAATATCTGTAAGGGCACACACATCTTTTGAGAATATTATCAGCGTGCTCTGGATTATGATCCTTAGCCCTCACCTAAGATCAAATGGCTGTAATCAGATTAGTTCACTGGTCAAGCATGTCCATCTTATATGAAAGAGGATTTTCAAAGAAACCAAATGGTGAAGAAAGCATTCAAAAATCTGATTCTGTTAAGAAGATATTCAAGTTTAAAGCTCCGTCTTATATGTGAAAAAATGAGTCGTGTAGCAAGTCTATTAAGTTAGGTGCCCTAATCCTCACATTCTTAACAATTGTTAATGTATTTTAAAGAAAATTTATTTAACTTTTTTGCTATTTGTATAATTTTACCTTGAACTTCCTTTAGGTGGTAAATTATGATTATCTTTACTAGATTCGGATTTGCTACTTCCTGACAATTCAATGGTTTTTATGCCACACAATCGCAGGACAAAATATGATAGAATACATAAAGACTTTGAGGAATCTGAGGCTGTGATATCACAACTAGTCTCATTTCAGTTGTTCTACACAAATGATACCAAACATTAAATTTAAATATCTCCTTAATGGAATAGGATTTTGGAATGCTTTTTTACCATTTTGTAAGTCTTATGAAGTCCTCTAGATTTTGTATAAGATGGACATGCTGACCCCTGAACTATCCTTCAAACTTGGAAAGAGCCTTTAATGGCCAATAACATGAACAGCTCATGAACAAATGAAGACTGAACAAATTCATGTTGCAACTTGAATGTTGATATTATATAATGAGTCAAAAAGTACAGAATGTACAAAATTTAGGATGTTAAAAGTTGTTTCAAGCAAAATAACGCTTCAGTTGCTAATTACTGCTGTAAAACATAGATGTGGGTTATGCACGATGATGCATATTTGATCAATTTCTCCTGTCATTCAAATTATGGTTATTTTGTGTTGATTATGTTTTGAAAGTATGAACATTAATGTTCTCTCATTTGAAGCGTGTAATTGGTGTATGATGTTTAAGAAAAGATGCTGAGTGCAAAATCAAGTAATGAAGAAAACATTTACGGAACGTGCCCATCTCATGATTATAGTATGAGATTTTTGATAGTTATAAGAGGGTGTCAAGTAATGAATTATTGATTGTGTTCACGGAACTAGAATTAAAGAAGAAGTTTAGTAGCCAATTATATAGTTGATCTCTTCTAAAAAGGGTAGTACAAGGAATACAATTGTGAAGAAAGTATTCAAACTCTTATTCCGTTAAAGAGATATGATCATAGAAAAAATTCCCATAGCATCATAGAAAATAATACCTTTGATTGAAGTCCTGAGCTGCGAGGTCGTTTGAGTTCGCAGTTAGCTTGCAGACCCTCGGTATCTTGCAGTGAGCCTATACCTGCTTGCAGCAAGCTTGTTATGGTTTACAGATATTTTAGCTTGCAGCACGCTTGCCACAAGCTAACATTTTTTGCTTGCACAAGCATGCTACAAGCTTGTGCATGCTGCAAGCGTGTTGCCAGCATGCTGAAAGCTAGTATTTGGAACAAATACTAGCTTGCTAGATTGCACAAGCTAACATTAGTAGCTTGCACAAGCTAGCATAAACTATTTGTTAGCTTGTGCTAGCTTGCAGAAAGTTTTGCTAGCTTGCGCAAGCTTGCAGTAGTTTTTGTTATCTTTCGCAAGCCAATTTGTTCCAAATATTAGCTTGCAACATGCATGCTCCAAGCTTGCAGTACACTTTCACAAGCTTATACCTGCTTGCAACAAGCTTGTTATAGCTTGCAGCATGCTTGCGACAAGCTAACAATTTTTAGCTTGCACAAGCATGCTGCAAGCTTGCGCACGCTGCAAGCATGCTGAAAGCTAGTATTTGGAACAGATACTAGCTTGCTAGATTATGTAAGCTAACAGCGTGTACAAGCTAGCATAAAATATTAGTTAGCTTGGGCAAGCTTGCAGAAAGTTTTTGCTAGCTTGCGCAAGATAATTTGTTCCAAATACTAGCTTGCAGCATGCTTGTCGCAAGTTTGACGCATGCTTGCACAAGTTTTACCTGCTTGCAGCAAGCTTGTTATAGCTTACAAATGTTTTTGCTTTACAAGCTTATGCAAGCTTGTAGACAGTTTTGCTAGCTTGCGCAAGCTTGCAGATAGTTTTTGCTAGCATGCACAAGCTAATTTGTTCCAAATACTTAAAATATTAGCTTGTCGCAAGCGTGCTGCAAACTTGCTTCTGTAAAAGCAAGCTTGTTATAACCTCAACAATCTTATTTTTGTTCAGCAAGCTTATAAAGATTGTTTCCTTATTGTTGGAAGCTTACAGTGAGCCTGAAGTGAGCTCATGCATCTATAAGGATGTTTCAGATGATGTCATGAGGTCACACGACTTTGTTTACATTTAAACACTCAAACGTTTATATGTTTGCATGTTGTAATATAAGATTATTTTTATAAGATGATTATGCTGGATTCTTGCTGTGTTGTTGCTTGCACTAATTTAGATGTTTACTTGGAGGGTAATTTGTCTCTAAAATAACATTTCATTTTAAATACCAGCTTGTCTTTTATGGGCTGCAGCGCATTTTACATGCCCAGCGCATATTTTTTATCACCAGCGTATGCTAGGGCTTTTTAAAAACCGATGTTTGTTTTACATGTGATGTGACTGGGCTAGGTGAAGATCAGATTCTTGCAACGTGCAAATGCTTTGCCCTGCAAAATGGCTTGCAGTTGAATCAGAGTCATGTAATGAAATCCCTCTATAAGGTAGATTTTCATAAGAAAAAAATATCACTTTGATGAGGAAAAAATGATTTGGTTAAAGAATATCTCACGATCAAAAAGTGAGGGCATTTAATGTACTAAGCTACGAGAATTTTGAAATAAGACACGTCTAATTTTTGATACTCATGTCATTAAAAAATTACTTAAAGTAGCATTCAACTGAAAATGGAGGGCGTATTTTATTGGAGTCTTGCAAATAATGCAGTGTGTATCTTGTATAGGCTTTTCATACAGCCTCTTTGAATTAAATTTAAATATTCATAGCTTTGCTGTGCTGTCGATCATGCACATAGGCCTAGCTGTGTAGGGTACTCTGCCGGTTGTTAGGACTTGACAAATTAATGCACAGGAAGTTTATTTCGTTTTTGTTTTTCTTTTAAACATATTCACCCAATAAACTTAACTTGAAGTTGGCATCTTTTTATGCTTGGAACGCATTTCAATGGTCATTCAGTAATAAATCAGTGACGACTTCATACTTTGAGTCTTACTGTGTCATTAGGCAACTGTAATATCATTATAACATTAGGACATAATATTTTGAAAAGGGGTTTATAACACTAAGATAACAGTCAAATACTCATAGTCATATGGTATTGTAGCCAAATCCTCCTAGGCCCAGGCTTCTTTATTGGCTAAAAGTATCAATTACTTCAAGTTAACTTGGCCCTATAATTTTGTCACTGTCATAGACTAGTACCATGCCAGAAGAAGAGAAGATTGGAAGGCTTAACATGTGCAGGTCTTCACACACAGTGAACATTCGATCGAGAGCACTCGGCGAGTGAACAAACTTTAAAACCAAAAACTAATACTTAACTAAGAAATTTTTGCACGTAGGCTAGGCTACTTCGTATGTTACAATTCTAACGTTACAGCTCCCCCCAACCCCTATGCAACAATTGTCATTGCACCCTCACAGTCCATCATGTTCTCCTTGCTTGCCCCCAGTACAACCTTCCCAGAGCTTCCCTCGTTCCCCACAACTCAATTGCTGAGTTCTTCTAGAAAAATCCGCCGGATAAACTGATCTCCTTCTCCTTCCTTCATCATGCCTCCCTCTACAACCATATTTAATTCTCCTCTTCCACCCCCTCTCTCTTCTTTGTTTTTGTTTCAACCATGCACCTCCTCTCTCGATCACAGCTTTCTGACTTTTTGTTCTCGAATTTCTCTCATTCTCCCCCTGTTTCCTTTCCTTCCTACCTCTAGAATGATCTGACCTCTCAGGCACAATTTGACTCTCGTTGTCGTGGTGCCGTTAAGTTTTGAACATCGTTTTTTGTCTAATTTGCATGAAATACATTATCCAATTCTATTCATTGCAAGCAAGCAAGGGTGGGTAATTTTTGCTATTTTTTATAGCAATGAAATATGACAAAAAATCTAATATTTTAAGGATTACATATTCATAAACTTACTATTTAACCAACTGCTAAATTGCTTTTGTGCCTATGCAAGCTAGGCAGCTGTTAATCAGCTGTAAAACATTACGAACTTGAATTCCAATATGTTGTTATGGTGGAGATTTTGATTGGATTTATTTATTTTTCATTTCCATGCAAATATTACAATATTTACAATGAAAGAACAAAACATTTGATGATAAAATGGTGGATATTGGATAATACAAGTTTTAATGTAAAGTACTTTGGAAATAAACAATGAAGAAAATGTAGGTGCCCCCCTTGCAGGGTATATTTTTCATTTTGAAAATTGATTAGCAAAAATAGCTGACATCATGAACTTAGACATATGGATAACATTGCTATATATCTTTGCTATAAAGTGGTTAAAATTGTCCTTGTCCCCTTGTGTGAAATCAAATAAAACACAAGGGAAATAACAGCCTCTGTTCCAGTGCCCCCATTGTCCACAGAGCTTACAGATATATAAGATTGCAGCAAGCTTGCAGCACGCTTACAACAAGCTAACAATTTTTAGCTTGCGCAAGTATGCTGCAAGCTAGTATTTGGAACAAATTAGCTTGCGCAAGCTAGCAAAAACTATCCACAAGCTTGCGCAAGCTAGAACAACCTTTTGCAAGCTTGCGCAAGCCAACAAATATTTTATGCTAGCTTGCACAAGCTATTGTTAGCTTACACAAGCTAGCAAGCTAGTATTTGTTCCAAATACTAGCTTGCAGCATGCTTGCAGCATGCTTGCAGCATGCTTGCAGCAAGCTTGCAGCATGCTTGCAGCATGCTTGCTGCATGCTTGCAGCAAGCTTGCAGCAAGCTTGCAACATGCTTGCGCAAGCTTGCAGCAAGCTACAAATTGTTAGCTTGTTGCAAGCATGCTGCAAGCTAAAATTTCTGTAAGGGAGGTCTTGTTTTAGGTACAGTAAATGGACAGAAAGCAACAACTCCGACTTACACGATTTAAGTATGCCACAAAACACTGCAAACAGTGCATTAAATTTGTGCAAGAAATGGTTAATTTAGGTCTTAATTGAAATTGACGATAATCCACATCTTTCTCCTAACCTCATTCCCACAATGCACTTACTAAATTGAAGAAAAAAATTGGTTTACTTTTGTGATCATCTGCTATCTAAATAACTATAATAACAACCCATTTACAATATTTATAGCATGCTTCATTAAGTATGTAGCACTTTATAAACATTGTTATAATTTAGAGCAGCGCAAGAGTTGTTAAATTTTCTAGTGTAGAAAACATAAATTAAGACTTGTCAGACATTAGCAGAGACTATTTAAAGGAATATTCTTGTGTGTATTTTATGTGATAGAGGCAGGGGTGTCGGAAGCAACTCTGGCAAGGGGGGCAGAAAATCAAGTGGGGGCACTTATTTTGACAGTAATTGAGGTGCCCTCGGTTCCTACACATATGGTTTCAGCACCATGGCGGGATTTAGGGGGCACTTGCCCATACATCCCCACTTTTTTCCCAATGTATTCATTTTATGGGGTGATTTTGTGTATTTACGCTCTATTTTCCCCCACCCACCCTACCTATGGGTTTGAAATTAGGGAGCCAGGACCAATGTTGACAATTGTCATTGGGTGAATTGGTTTAAAGGCCTAGGATTATGAAAATTCCTGGGGACGTGCCCTGTCCCATCATGCACGGCCCTCAGTGTTAGGTCCCCTGGTAAATGATCATGCTTTGATTGTGTCAAATAAATACTAAATGTATGCTACATTTTTTTGTATGTACTATGTAGGATTTGCAAGTGAGTGGATTTCTATTTGTTTTCAAGCTTCAAGAATGAATGACCTAGAATAATTTTATGTAACTTTTAAAAGGGCATCGTCTGCTTCGGTCCGCCGTCAACTTTCGAAAGGCACCTGCTGCCCCTGTCTGCCTTAACTTTAAAAAGTGCCCCTCCTTTGCCTTCTTACTCTAGGGCAAGGGGGGCAGTTTCTCCCATGGTTCAGTCACTGCTGGATAGAAGACTGATACATTTAGTAATTTTGCTAAATGAAAGGTGGTTACATAAACAAATTGATAAAAAACCCACAAAAAAACATTTTCACATAAATAAAGCTTGTATGTACTACTCATCTTAAGGTATATGCACAGATAGAGCTTTAACATTAACCACAAAGAGCTGTAATTTATGAACAGAATAGTTTTTAAATTATTTCAAAAGTACATGTAGTATCCAAGTTATGGCAATTCAAGGTTTGATGAATTTATTTTTAATGTTAAAATTATAATGCATTGAAGAGAATTAAGACATCAAAATATTTAATATAATTTTTTAATTTTCTATGGAGCTCAGGAAGTGACATAGGAAAATCTTTTTTTTATCTCGTTCCCACGATATATTATCTAGTTCCCATGAGATATTATCTGGTTCCCACGAGATATTATCTAGTGCTAAACCTGACCCTAACCTAACCCATAATATCTGGTGAGAACGAGATAATATCTGGTGGGAACGAGATAATATCTGGTGGTAACGAGATAGTATCTGGTGGTAACGAGATAATATCTGGTGGTAACGAAATAATATCTGGTGGTAACGAGATAATATCTAGTGGGAACGAGATGATATCTAGTGGGAAAGAGTTGATATCTGGTGGGTACGAGATAATATCTGGTGGTAACGAGATAATATCTGGTAAGAGCGAGATAGTATCTCGTAGGGACGAGATAGTATCATATCTCGTGAGAACAAAATAAGAAAGATTTTCTTATGTTACATCCTGGGGCTTTCTGTCCAAAATTGCAGTCACTAAAAATCATCAGACTGTTTTCTCTTGCTAAAATTTCATAAAGAGGTGAGTTTTATGCTTGAAATTTAATAACTTTTATGATATCCGTAATTTTTTTAAATCAAGACGGTCGGTAGAAAAACAGGCAAGTAAAAATTCAGTGCATCAGCTTGGTGATAAGTCATGAAATTGTATTTCCCTCTGTGCTGTGGTAAAGTTGGCTATGAGAAACTTGATCAGCTATTTAATTACTTTTAAATGCCAAAACATCATTTGGTATTTTATGACCCTTCAAGAAGCTAAGGGTATTTTGACAAAGTCCTTCAAAGTGTAATTTCTTCTGAAATATGTGCTCGCCAAGGGACAAAATAGAGAAGTTGTTTAGTTTATGCATTTGAGGGTAAGTGCAACGCGTGTCTGTATTAATTTTTACCAACCTTATACAAAATTGAGATGGCAAGCATGTTTATTGTTACCGATAGCTTGTAAAGCTAGCTTGCTGTCAACGTACTTTTAGCTTGTACAGGCTCATCCTTAGTTTATACAAGCTCATTCTTAGCTTGAACAAGCTCACTTTTAACTTGAACAAACTCACTTCTAACTTGTATATGCTCACTCTTAGCTCGTACAAGCTCACTCTTAGCTTGTACAAGTTCACTCTTAGCTCATACAAACTTACTCTTAGCTTGAACAAGCTCACTTTTAGCTCATACTAAGCTCACTCTTAAGTTGTACAAGCTCACTTTTAGCTAATACAAGCTCACGCTTAGCTAATACAAGCTCACTCTTAGCTCATACACTCTTACTTTCAGCTTGTACAAGCTCACTCTTAGCTTGTACAAGCTGACTCTTAGCTCATAAAAGCTCTCTCTTAACTTGTACAAGCTTATTCTTAGCTCATACAAGCTCACTCTTAGCTCGTACAAGCTCACTCTTAGCTTGTACAATCTTACTCTTAGTTTGTACAAACTCACTCTTAGCTTGTACAAGTTCACTTTTAGCTTGTACAAGCTCACTCTTAGCTCGTACAAGCTCACTTAGCTCGTACAAGCTCACTATTAGCTCGTACAAGCTCACTTAGCTCATACAAGCTCATTCTTAGCTTGTACAAGCTCACTTTCAGCTTGCACAAGCTCTTTTTTAGCTTGCACAAGTTCACCCTTAGCTTGTACAAGCTCACTCTTAGCTTGTACAAGTTTACTTTTAGCTTGTACAAGCTCACTCTTAGCTTGTACAATTTCTTTCTTGTACAAGCTTTCTTCTAGCTCTACATAATTACAGATAGTCAGTAGAAGCTCACTGTTAATCTGTACAAGCTCACTGTTAACTTGCACAAGCTCACTGTTAACTTGCACAAGCTCACTGTTAACTTGTACAAGCTCACTGTTAACTTGCACAAGCTCACTGTTAACTTGCACAAGCTTACTGTTAACTTGCACAAACTCACTGTTAACTTGCATAAACTTATTGTTAATTTGTACAAGCTCCCTGAATCAAGCTCACTGTTAACTTGTACACTTAAGTCAACTTGTCACTTTTAGCTCATACAAGCTCACTGTTAACTTGTACACTTAGGTCAACTTGTCACTTTTAGCTCATACAAGCTCACTGTTAACTTGTACACTTAGGTCAACTTGTCACTTTTAGCTCATACAAGCTCACTGTTAAGTTGCACAAGCTCACTGTTAAGTCGCACAAGCTCACTGTTAACTTGCACAAGCTCACTTTTAGATTGCACGAGCTTTTACCTCTACATCATTACAGATAGCTCTTACAAGCTCACTTTTAACTTTTACTGTTTACTTGTTGCACCCTTATTGATCTCACTTTTAGATCACCATTAGCTTTTCGACATTGCTGATAGCTCTTACAAGCTCACCGTTAGCTTGTGGTAAGTTCACTGTTAGCTTCTCCAGCCCACCCATCTTCCATCAAGCTTTTATCAATCAAGCTGGTTATACCCTCAAACAAACTTGATTTGTTCTGCAAACTTGTACAGCTTCCAATTGTGAGCTTGTTACGAAGCTACGACCTTGCAAAGGTTTCATCTGGGAGTCCATTTCAAATGTACACAGTGTGCTTATTATGAGTTTGCTTTTTCTGTAAGTGGAGTATATTGTGTAATGAAGTAATTGAGATAAACTGTTTATATAAATGCCATATGTAAAACAGGCATATTCTTCTAAATGTTTAAAAGTAAACATATTCATTCTATGAGATTGTGAATTATTGGAACATTTGCAATGCTTCCATATGATAATGACTTTCTGTGAAATGAGAAAATTTGAAGGATAAAACAGGAATAAATTGGTCATGGCTTGTAATCTGACATTAATTGGGGCATTCAAGTAAAATGTTGATGCAGGGGAGCTTGTGAAAGTTTGTGCAGTAGCTAGGAGATTAGATCTAGAGCAATATGGACGGATACAAAAATCAGAGATTACTGCAGAAACTTAACCCTTTTATTTCTAGAGTGTAACATCCTGAGTAAGAGCCATATTTACATTTTGAAGCGTTAACATTTAGTTTTTAAACCTTTGATATTTGGGAAAGAATGATACAAAATTACATTGAAGAGTTTTTAGCTGTATACCCTGAAAAAAGCTGATTTTTTTTTTTTTACAAAAAAAATCAGCTTCCTTATTAGGGAAGCTGATTTCCCTATCAGCTTCCGTATCAGGAAAAGAATTACAAATAATTACATTGAAGAAATTTAAGCTGTATACCCTGAAAAAAGCTGGGGTTTTTTCTCAACAAAAAAATCAGCGTTTTCAGGAAAGCTGATTTCCCTATCAGCTTCCTTATCAGGAAAAAATTATAAATAATTACATTTAAGAATTTGTAGCTGTATACCTAAAAAAATTCTCAAAAGAAAAATCAGCCGTTTTCAGGAAAGCTGATTTCCCTATCAGCTATTTATCAGGGAAAGAATTTTTTGCAAAAAAAAATCAGCTTAGTTTTAGGAAGCTGATTTTCATATCAGCTTCCTTATCAGGTGAAGAATTTTAAATAATTACATTAAAGAATTTTTAGCTGTTTACCCTGAAGAAAGCTGATTTAAGAAAATAAAAATCAGCTTCCTTATCAGGAAGCTGATTTCCTATCAGCTTTTTTATCAGGAAAAGAATTACAAATAATTACATTGAAGAAATTTAAGCTGTATACCCTGAAAAAGCTGAAAAAATCAGCTTCCTTATCAGGAAGCTGATTTCCCTATTATCTTCCTTATCAGGGAAAGAATTACAAATAATTACATTGAAGAATTTTTAGCTGTTTACCCTAAAAAAGCTGATTTGGAAAAAGAAAAAAACAGCTTCCTTATCAGGAAGCTGATTTCCCTATCAGCTTTTTTATCAGGAAAGAATTACAAATAATTACATTGAAGAAATTTAGGCTGTATACCCTGAAAAAGCTGAAAAAATCAGCTTCCTTATCAGGAAGCTGATTTCCTATTAGCCTCCTTATCAGGAAAAGAATTACAAATAATTACATTGAAGAATTTTTAGCTGTCTACCCTGAAAAAGCTGATTTGAAAAAAAAAAAAAAAAATCAGCTTCCTTATCAGGAAAGCTGATTTCCTATCAGCTTTTTATCAGGGAAAGAATTACAAATAATTACATTGAAGAAATTTAGGCTGTATACCCTGAAAAAAGCTGAAAAATCAGCTTCCTTATCAGGGAAGCTGATTTCCTATTAGCTTCCTTATCAGGAAAAGAATTACAAATAATTACATTGAAGAATTTTAGCTGTCTACCCTGAAAAAGCTGATTTGAAAAAAAAAAAAAATCAGCTTCCTTATCAGGAAAGCTGATTTCCCTATCAGCTTTTTTATCAGGAAAGAATTACAAATAATTACATTGAAGAAATTTAGGCTGTATACCCTGAAAAAAGCTGAAAAATCAGCTTCCTTATCAGGAAGCTGATTTCCTATTAGCTTCCTTATCAGGAAAAGAATTACAAATAATTACATTGAAGAATTTTTAGCTGTCTACCCTGAAAAAAGCTGATTTGAAAAAAAAAAAAAAAAAATCAGCTTCCTTATCAGGAAAGCTGATTTCCCTATCAGCTTCCTTATCAGGGAAAGAATTACAAATAATTACATTTAAGAAATTTTAGCTGTATATCCTGAAAAAAGCTGATTTTTTTTACAAACTTTTGTCATAACTTAAGAAATTATTATTATGACCACCTAAAGACTGTTTTGCTCCAACCCTAATGTTATTATTACCTGCATGTCCATATCACATTTAAAAGAAGGAGCACCATTAAATATGGAGTTTTCAGTCTTTAAATGTCAGCCTGTCAACAAGTTCTATTCATTCTCAGAGCTGGACAAAATCTACCGTTCCGGCGGTTATAATAAATCAGGAATTCGTGGGAAGAATTTTATTTTTATTTCTTGAGTAAATATGTGCTCTAAAAACATCCCCCATGTAAATGTGCAATGAATAGCACATTAAATTGCAAAAGAGGGAAGTATATAAAGATGTATTCATCACATTAATATTATTTGTCGCGATTTTTCGTGGGAAGATTTTTAACATTTTTATTCAGAACCCTGGGAAGTTAAATCCTACTTTGATTTACTCTGTTTATCGACATCTGTTTTAAAACATATTCAAAACCTGCAATATGGACGGATACAAAAATCAGAGATTACTGCAGAAACTTAACCCTTTTATTTCTAGAGTGTAACATCCTGAGTAAGAGCCATATTTACATTTTGAAGCGTTAACATTTAGTTTTTAAACCTTTGATATTTGGGAAAGAATGATACAAAATTACATTGAAGAGTTTTTAGCTGTATACCCTGAAAAAAGCTGATTTTTTTTTTTTTACAAAAAAAATCAGCTTCCTTATTAGGGAAGCTGATTTCCCTATCAGCTTCCGTATCAGGAAAAGAATTACAAATAATTACATTGAAGAAATTTAAGCTGTATACCCTGAAAAAAGCTGGGGTTTTTTCTCAACAAAAAAAATCAGCTTCGTTTTCAGGAAAGCTGATTTCCCTATCAGCTTCCTTATCAGGGAAAAAATTATAAATAATTACATTTAAGAATTTGTAGCTGTATACCCTAAAAAAAAAAATTCTCAAAAGAAAAATCAGCTTCGTTTTCAGGAAAGCTGATTTCCCTATCAGCTATTTATCAGGGAAAGAATTTTTTGCAAAAAAAAATCAGCTTAGTTTTAGGGAAGCTGATTTTCATATCAGCTTCCTTATCAGGTGAAGAATTTTAAATAATTACATTAAAGAATTTTTAGCTGTTTACCCTGAAGAAAGCTGATTTAAGAAAATAAAAATCAGCTTCCTTATCAGGGAAGCTGATTTCCCTATCAGCTTTTTTATCAGGAAAAGAATTACAAATAATTACATTGAAGAAATTTAAGCTGTATACCCTGAAAAAAGCTGAAAAAATCAGCTTCCTTATCAGGGAAGCTGATTTCCCTATTATCTTCCTTATCAGGGAAAGAATTACAAATAATTACATTGAAGAATTTTTAGCTGTTTACCCTAAAAAAAGCTGATTTGGAAAAAGAAAAAAAAAACAGCTTCCTTATCAGGGAAGCTGATTTCCCTATCAGCTTTTTTATCAGGGAAAGAATTACAAATAATTACATTGAAGAAATTTAGGCTGTATACCCTGAAAAAAGCTGAAAAAATCAGCTTCCTTATCAGGGAAGCTGATTTCCCTATTAGCCTCCTTATCAGGAAAAGAATTACAAATAATTACATTGAAGAATTTTTAGCTGTCTACCCTGAAAAAAGCTGATTTGAAAAAAAAAAAAAAAAAATCAGCTTCCTTATCAGGAAAGCTGATTTCCCTATCAGCTTTTTTATCAGGGAAAGAATTACAAATAATTACATTGAAGAAATTTAGGCTGTATACCCTGAAAAAAGCTGAAAAAATCAGCTTCCTTATCAGGGAAGCTGATTTCCCTATTAGCTTCCTTATCAGGAAAAGAATTACAAATAATTACATTGAAGAATTTTTAGCTGTCTACCCTGAAAAAGCTGATTTGAAAAAAAAAAAAAAAAATCAGCTTCCTTATCAGGAAAGCTGATTTCCCTATCAGCTTTTTATCAGGAAAGAATTACAAATAATTACATTGAAGAAATTTAGGCTGTATACCCTGAAAAAGCTGAAAAAATCAGCTTCCTTATCAGGAAGCTGATTTCCTATTAGCTTCCTTATCAGGAAAAGAATTACAAATAATTACATTGAAGAATTTTTAGCTGTCTACCCTGAAAAAGCTGATTTGAAAAAAAAAAATCAGCTTCCTTATCAGGAAAGCTGATTTCCCTATCAGCTTCCTTATCAGGGAAAGAATTACAAATAATTACATTTAAGAAATTTTAGCTGTATATCCTGAAAAAAGCTGATTTTTTTTACAAACTTTTGTCATAACTTAAGAAATTATTATTATGACCACCTAAAGACTGTTTTGCTCCAACCCTAATGTTATTATTACCTGCATGTCCATATCACATTTAAAAGAAGGAGCACCATTAAATATGGAGTTTTCAGTCTTTAAATGTCAGCCTGTCAACAAGTTCTATTCATTCTCAGAGCTGGACAAAATCTACCGTTCCGGCGGTTATAATAAATCAGGAATTCGTGGGAAGAATTTTATTTTTATTTCTTGAGTAAATATGTGCTCTAAAAACATCCCCCATGTAAATGTGCAATGAATAGCACATTAAATTGCAAAAGAGGGAAGTATATAAAGATGTATTCATCACATTAATATTATTTGTCGCGATTTTTCGTGGGAAGATTTTTAACATTTTTATTCAGAACCCTGGGAAGTTAAATCCTACTTTGATTTACTCTGTTTATCGACATCTGTTTTAAAACATATTCAAAACCTGCAGGTTGTGATCAAGTGCATGATGAATACGAAGGAGTAGTATTCTTCACCTCAAAGTCAGAAACAAATATTAAAATGTATTCTGCGTAATTCTAACAGTAAGAGACTTAATTCATATGCTCTTAAGCATTTGGTGGAGTTAATGCAGTGTTGCATTTAATTTGTGTCACTTCAGCAAAAACATGTTTTTTGTCTCGCCTGCGAAGCAGGATGAAGAGACATAGGGATCATATGTCGTCGTCGGCGTCCACAAATGTTTAACATGAGCTCATAACTTAAGTTATGAATGGTATACATTCATGTAGCTTGGGACATGGGTAGAGGACATGGATACTGTTCAAATGAGCATTATTGGGAGTTGTGTGTACATACTAATTAGCCTATTTGCATAACAATGTTTTTGTCTCGCCTGCGAAGCAGAATGAAGAGACAGGGATCATCCTGTCGTCGTCTGCATCCACAAATGTTTAACATGAGCTCATAACCTAAGTTATGAATGGTGTACATTCATGTGACTTAGCATAGGGGTAGAGGACAATGGTACTGCTCATATGAGCAGTATGGTTGGAGTAGTTTTTGCATTATTAATTACCTGGGTTGATGCTTACGATTTGCCAACCATGGCCATAAAAACATGCATTGTTACTAATTAAAAAATGATAAAGACAAAAATATATGGCAAAGCGAGACTTACTTACTTTACATTTCTAGTCTTTATTATTAAGATATCAAGTGATATAAACATTATCTTTTAAAGTACAAGCACCTGTAAAGGAAACACTCAACCTCGTCATGTAATTTATACAACAAACATTTATTTGGGTTAAGGTCTTGGAAAGTAGGAGAGAGTTGTACAAGATTGAGGTCTTGTAGTATTGGAGAGAGTTGTACAAGATTGAGGTCTTGTAGTGTAGGAGAGAGTTGTGCAAGATTGAGGTCTCGGAAAGTAGCAGTGAGTTGTACAAGATTAAGGTCTTGTAGTGTTGGAGAGAGTTGTACAAGATTGAGGTCTTGGGGAGTAGGAGAGAGTTGTGCAAGATTGAGGTCTTGGAGTGTAGGAGAGAGTTGTGCAAGATTGAGGTTTTGGGGAGTAGGAGAGAGTTGTGCAAGATTGAGGTCTTGGAGTGTAGGAGAGAGTTGTGCAAGATTGAGGTCTTGAAGTGTAGGAGAGAGTTGTGCAAGATTGAGGTCTTGGAGTGTAGGAGTGAGTTGTGCAAGATTGAGGTCTTGAAGAGTAGGAGAGAGTTGTGCAAGATTGAGGTCTTGCAGAGTAGGAGAGAGTTGTGCAAGATTGAGGTCTTGGAGAGTAGGAGAGAGTTGTGCAAGATTGAGGTCTTGGAGTGTAGGAGAGAGTTGTGCAAGATTGAGGTCTTGGAGAGTAGGAGAGAGTTGGGCAAGATTGAGGTCTTGGAGAGTAGGAGACAGTTGTGCAAGATTGAGGTCTTGGAGAGTAGGAGAGAGTTGTGCAAGATTGAGGTTTTGGAAAGTAAGAGAGAGTTGTGCAAGATTGAGGTCTCAGAAAGTAGCAGTAAGTTGAGCAAGATTGAGGTCTTGGAGAGTAGGAGAGAGTTGTGCAAGATTGAGGTGTTGGGGAGTAGGAGAGAGTTGTGCAAGATTGAGGTCTTGGAGTGTAGGAGAGAGTTGTGCAAGATTGAGGTCTTGGAGAGTAGGAGACAGTTGTGCAAGATTGAGGTCTTGGAGTGTAGGAGAGAGTTGTGCAAGATTGAGGTCTTGGAGAGTAGGAGAGAGTTGTGCAAGATTGAGGTCTTGGAGAGTAGGAGACAGTTGTGCAAGATTGAGGTGTTGGAGTGTAGGAGAGAGTTGTGCAAGATTGAGGTCTTGGAGAGTAGGAGACAGTTGTGCAAGATTGAGGTCTTGGAGTGTAGGAGACAGTTGTGCAAGATTGAGGTATTGGAGTGTAGGAGAGAGTTGTGCAAGATTGAGGTCTTGGAGAGTAGGAGAGAGTTGTGCAAGATTGAGGTCTTGGAGAGTAGGAGACAGTTGTGCAAGATTGAGGTGTTGGAGTGTAGGAGAGAGTTGTGCAAGATTGAGGTCTTGGAGTGTAGGAGAGAGTTGTGCAAGATTGAGGTATTGGAGTGTAGGAGAGAGTTGTGCAAGATTGAGGTCTTGGAGAGTAGGAGAGAGTTGTGCAAGATTGAGGTTTTGGGGAGTAGGAGACAGTTGTGCAAGATTGAGGTCTTGGAGAGTAGGAGAGAGTTGTGCAAGATTGAGGTCTTGGAGTGTAGGAGACAGTTGTGCAAGATTGAGGTCTTGGAGAGTAGGAGACAGTTGTGCAAGATTGAGGTGTTGGAGTGTAGGAGAGAGTTGTGCAAGATTGAGGTGTTGGAGTGTAGGAGAGAGTTGTGCAAGATTGAGGTCTTGGAGTGTAGGAGAGAGTTGTGTAAGATTGAGGTGTTGGAGTGTAGGAGAGAGATGTGCAAGATTGAGGTTTTGGAGTGTAGGAGAGAGTTGTGCAAGATTGAGGTCTTGGAGTGTAGGAGAGAGTTGTGCAAGATTGAGGTCTTGGAGAGTAGGAGAGAGTTGTGCAAGATTGAGGTCTTGGAGTGTAGGAGAGAATTGTGCAAGATTGAGGTCTTGGAGAGTAGGAGAGAGTTGTGCAAGATTGAGGTCTTGGAGTGTAGGAGAGAGTTGTGCAAGATTGAGGTCTTGGAGTGTAGGAGAGAGTTGTGCAAGATTGAGGTCTTGGAGTGTAGGAGAGAGTTGCGCAAGATTGAGGTCTTGGAGAGTAGGAGACAGTTGTGCAAGATTGAGGTGTTGGAGTGTAGGAGAGAGTTGTGCAAGATTGAGGTGTTGGAGTGTAGGAGAGAGTTGTGCAAGATTGAGGTCTTGGAGTGTAGGAGAGAGTTGTGTAAGATTGAGGTCTTGGAGTGTAGGAGAGAGATGTGCAAGATTGAGGTTTTGGAGAGTAGGAGAGAGTTGTGCAAGATTGAGGTCTTGGAGAGTAGGAGAGAGTTGTGCAAGATTGAGGTTTTGGGGAGTAGGAGAGAGTTGTGCAAGATTGAGGTCTTGGAGAGTAGGAGACAGTTGTGCAAGATTGAGGTCTTGGAGTGTAGGAGAGAGTTGTGCAAGATTGAGGTCTTGGAGAGTAGGAGACAGTTGTGCAAGATTGAGGTCTTGGAGTGTAGGAGAGAGTTGTGCAAGATTGAGGTCTTGGAGTGTAGGAGAGAGTTGTGCAAGATTGAGGTCTTGGAGAGTAGGAGAGAGTTGTGCAAGATTGAGGTCTTGGAGTGTAGGAGAGAGTTGTGCAAGATTGAGGTCTTGGAGAGTAGGAGAGAGTTGTGCAAGATTGAGGTGTTGGAGTGTAGGAGAGAGTTGTGCAAGATTGAGGTCTTGGAGAGGTCTTGTAGGAGAGAGAGTTGTGTAAGATTGAGGTCTTGAGAGTAGGAGAGAGTTGTGCAAGATTGAGGTCTTGGAGAGTAGGAGACAGTTGTGCAAGATTGAGGTCTTGGAGTGTAGGAGAGAGTTGTGCAAGATTGAGGTCTTGGAGTGTAGGAGAGAGTTGTGCAAGATTGAGGTCTTGGAGTGTAGGAGAGAGTTGTGCAAGATTGAGGTCTTGAGAGAGTAGGAGAGAGTTGTGCAAGATTGAGGTCTTGGAGTGATTAGGAGAGAGTTGTGCAAGATTGAGGTCTTGGAGAGTAGGAGAGAGTTGTGCAAGATTGAGGTCTTGGAGAGTAGGAGACAGTTGTGCAAGATTGAGGTGTTGGGGTGTGGGAGAGAGTTGTGCAAGATTGAGGTGTTGGAGTGTAGGAGAGAGTTGTGTAAGATTGAGGTCTTGGAGAGTAGGAGAGAGTTGTGCAAGATTGAGGTTTTGGAGAGTAGGAGAGAATTGTGTAAGATTGAGGTCTTGGAGTGTAGGAGAGAGTTGTGCAAGATTGAGGTCTTGGAGAGTAGGAGAGAGTTGTGCAAGATTGAGGTCTTGGAGTGTAGGAGAGAATTGTGCAAGATTGAGGTCTTGGAGAGTAGGAGAGAGTTGTGCAAGATTGAGGTCTTGGAGTGTAGGAGAGAGTTGTGCAAGATTGAGGTCTTGGAGTGTAGGAGAGAGTTGTGCAAGATTGAGGTCTTGGAGTGTAGGAGAGAGTTGTGCAAGATTGAGGTCTTGGAGTGTAGGAGAGAGTTGTGCAAGATTGAGGTCTTGGAGAGTAGGAGAGAGTTGTGCAAGATTGAGGTGTTGGAGAGTAGGAGAGAGTTGTGCAAGATTGAGGTGTTGGAGTGTAGGAGAGAGTTGTGCAAGATTGAGGTCTTGGAGAGTAGGAGAGAGTTGTGCAAGATTGAGGTGTTGGAGTGTAGGAGAGAGTTGTGCAAGATTGAGGTGTTGGAGTGTAGGAGAGAGTTGTGCAAGATTGAGGTGTTGGAGTGTAGGAGAGAGTTGTGCAAGATTGAGGTCTTGGAGAGTAGGAGACAGTTGTGCAAGATTGAGGTCTTGGAGTGTAGGAGAGAGTTGTGCAAGATTGAGGTCTTGGAGTGTAGGAGAGAGTTGTGCAAGATTGAGGTCTTAGAGTGTAGGAAAGAGTTGTGCAAGATTGAGGTCTTGGAGTGTAGGAGAGAATTGTGCAAGATTGAGGTCTTGGAGTGTAGGAGAGAGTTGTGCAAGATTGAGGTCTTGGAGAGTAGGAGAGAGTTGTGCAAGATTGAGGTCTTGGAGAGTAGGAGAGAGTTGTGCAAGATTGAGGTCTTGGAGAGTAGGAGACAGTTGTGCAAGATTGAGGTTTTGGGGAGTAGGAGAGAGTTGTGCAAGATTGAGGTCTTGGAGAGTAGGAGAGAGTTGTGCAAGATTGAGGTCTTGGAGAGTAGGAGACAGTTGTGCAAGATTGAGGTCTTGGAGTGTAGGAGTGAGTTGTGCAAGATTGAGGTCTAAGAGAGTAGGAGAGAGTTGTGCAAGATTGAGGTCTTAGAGTGTAGGAGAGAATTGTGTAAGATTGAGGTCTTGGAGTGTAGGAGAGAGTTGTGCAAGATTGAGGTCTTGGAGAGTAGGAGAGAGTTGTGCAAGATTGAGGTTTTGGGGAGTAGGAGAGAGTTGTGCAAGATTGAGGTCTTGGAGAGTAGGAGAGAGTTGTGCAAGATTGAGGTCTTGGAGAGTAGGAGAGAGTTGTGCAAGATTGAGGTCTTGGAGTGTAGGAGAGAGTTGTGCAAGATTTAGGTCTTGGAGAGTAGGAGAGAGTTGTGCAAGATTGAGGTCTTGGAGAGTAGAAGAGAGTTGTGCAAGATTGAGGTCTTGGAGTGTAGGAGAGAGTTGTGCAAGATTGAGGTCTTGGGGAGTAGGAGAGAGTTGTGCAAGATTGAGGTCTTGGGGAGTAGGAGAGAGTTGTGCAAGATTGAGGTCTTGGAGTGTAGGAGAGAGTTGTGCAATTAAGATTGAGGTCTTGGAGAGTAAGAGAGAGTTGTGCAAGATTGAGGTCTTGGAGAGTAGTAGAGAGTTGTGCAAGATTGAGGTTTTGGAAAGTAAGAGTGAGTTGTGCAAGATTGAGGTCTCAGAAAGTAGCAGTAAGTTGAGCAAGATTGAGGTCTTGGAGAGTAGGAGAGAGTTGTGTAAGATGGAGTTTTTGGGGAGTAGGAGAGAGTTGTGTAAGATGGAGGTCTCGGAGGGTAGGAGGGAGTTGATCATTCAGATCTTTAGAATTGAGGATTTTTAACGCAATGGAGACCACCATGTACCCCCAATGCACCATGCACGTTTGTTTCCTTTGAAGTCCTCTTTCATATGAGGTAAACTTGCTTGGCTTCTAAACTAATCCTTTAATGTGGAGATACTTAAAATGTTTTGTAAAATTATTTTTATATCTTAACCCTTACTCTACCATGCGGATCGCCGTTTTGGGTGCCCTATCTTTTGCTCCGCCTCCCAAGCACATTTTAAAAAAAGTGCTGGAAGAGTAAGGGTTAATCAAGCCGCGACAAGTGCGCCAACTTGAAAATATATGCAGCATGACCTTGGTGGGGGGCCCAGCAGGTCACTGAAGCGGAACGGGCCCGACCCTGCTGCTTGGAAGGCAGAGGACCTTTCAATAATCAGCCCTTGATTAATTCCAACTCTACAACGTGGTGATATTATCGCCGTTTTGGGTACCCCATCTCTGGCTCCGCCTCCCAAGCTTATTTTCAAAAAAGTGCTGGTAGAGTAATGGTTAAAGGACTAGCCAAATAGTCGATAAGTTCATCTTATATGAAAGAGAATAAAAACTGTACATTTTTGTCTTGTGGAGGAATGGCTGAAATCAAGATTACCCTTACAGAAAATTTAGCTTGCAGCCTGCTTGCGACAAGCTAACAATTTTTAGCTTGTGCAAGCATGCTGCAAGCTTGCACAAACATGCTGCAAGCTTGGGCAAGCATGCTGCAAGCTTGCACAAGCATGCTGCAAGCTTGCGCAAGCATGCTGCAAGCTTGCGCAAGCATGCTGTAAGCTAAAATTTCTGTAAGGGTAGCTGTGATATCACATTCCTCAAGGTCTTTGTGTATTTCTTTGTATTTTTACTGAGATTTTGTGGCTTAATAAAAGCTGACGTCATGACGTCACATGACTTTGTTTACATCGCAAATTTGTAGGACAGGAACACTGTCATCTGCTGTACACTTAATTAGATTTACATACGTTTGCATAGTTATATCAGATTATTTTTGTAAGATTATTGTGTCGGATTCTTGCTGTGCCGTTGGTTAATAGATGTGTGCCTGGAAATAAAAAGACGTTTGCCTAATTTCCATCTGATCCTGATCGACTTGCAGCTAGGTTTGTCTGAGTATAACAAACAATCAGATGGCGTTTAGGTAAAAGTTGATCTTCGTATATCTGGTGAATATATAAATAGCCTAAAGAAATATGAAGTAAAATCAGAAGCGAACTGGAAAAACTGCAATCGAGTAAAATTCGCTTATTTGGTGGGTAGGTTAGCATGCACTTAGATTAGTGTACGTGTGATGTGACTGAGCTGTGTGAAGACGCATGGAACACAACGACGCCCTGCCCTGCAAAATGGCTTTTAGTGGAGTTAAAGTCACGTGATGAAATCCCGGTATTACAATAGGATATGTTAGGAAAGTAGAAGAACACCTTTGCATGCTTAAAAAATAACAAGTCAATATCAGCTGTAACTAACACAAAATTTGTCATTACAACCAGCAGAATTGATTTATGTATATATAACACGGCATCAAGTCTCATATAACATTAATTTGGTTTCATGTTGATTATACCCAGAGATCTGTAACATTTTACAAGAGGGATGGATGGAATTACTTAAACATCTATAAAATATGCTCCACGGATCCCCTGCAGGCACGAAAATAAATATTGAAAGTTCTTACCTTATCATATTTCCAGTACATTTTGAACCTCAGAATTATTGAGGCTGACTTAATGTAAACTTATAAGATGAATCGAGGGTAGAAATTAAAATTTCTTTCGCAAGGTAATAGCCTACTTTTATATCCGGATATATCACACTTTCTAGCATAGTTTTTATGGATGCACTTTGTAATGCACATAATTTATTTAGAAGAATGAATTTTCAAGGAGATCTTTCAAAGTTATAAATTTTACCTTTGTTTTAAGATTGATTGATGAGCAAGCTAGAGCTTTGGCCATGTTGTCACTTATCCCCGGATCATGATCCGGATTCCGAATCTTGCTCGATGATTGAAGAAAAAAACAATGTAATGTGTTCTCACTTGAGTGTGAGCTTGCAATCAGAACCACTGCAAGTGAAATAATTGTGGGGCACAGGGCAGTAATTTTCATCTCGAAAGTGGGGGGGAGGGAGGGGGGAGGGGGAGGGGGGACATGGCCCCTTATCCAAAAAGTAAGGGTGGGGACGAGAGGCAAATTTTCCCCAAAATGTACTGATTTTTTTATATTATACGGAAAAGTGGAGGGGACTTGCCTTTCTGTGAATTACAGCCCTGGTGGGGCATTTTGAGTGAATGGGAATTCGAAAGATGGGTCATTGAAAACATAGAAAAACAAATCGGAGCAGGCTAATTGTTTGCGTGAGATGAATAAGTTTTAAGAGGTTATTGTGCAACTAATATGATCGTAAGTCACAGTTCTGCCTTCTCACACACTTTTTGTGAATCTATAAGTAGTGGATCTGATTGCTTGTTCTATGAATATGATCCCACCCTAGCCTAGAATCAAGATCCTATCTGATGCAATCAGATCTGTGAATTCTCACAGTAAGAAAAAAAAAGGCGGATCTGATCACCTGCAGTGGGTCTGATTGCGAGTTCAAATGCAAACACGGTCCTCAGAAGAAAAAGAGAATAGTCTAATTACTCACATAATCACGACTGTGCGTGATAGCGGTTTACATGAATGAGCTGGAATATTTAATGGGATGTCCTTTATGAAGGCTTGGAAATGTCATTTACTTTTTAAAAAATATGTTTTTTTAAAAAGCTTTAGAGAAGTATTTAGAAGTATCTCACTTTACTAGATTCTGACTAAATACGTTCCAGATCAACAGAATAGTTTTTAAATTATAAAATCATAGGAAAAAAACACATTATAATACGTAAAGACTGGGTAATGTAAGTATGTGACATCACAACTCAAAATCATAGTCTTGAGTTCAGTCATTTCTACACAAATGAGACTTTATACTTGAATATTCCATACTGGAATAAGATCTTTTAATGGTTTCTTCATTAATTTGCTTTTGAATTCCTTTTTCATATAAGATGTGCTTGCATGCTAGCTAATTGACCACTTAACTCAATACTGTACTTTGTAGGCATATTCTATCCTTGAAATTAACCGGCAGCTTCAATATGCACTTAACAAGCTAGTACATGTATATGGACACAAAATTGAAAATATTGATTGCGCAAGTTTTCTGTGTCAACTTCTTCGTTTCTTTACTATTAGCATTTTCACCCTTACAGAAATATTAGATTGCAGCAAGCTTGCAGTGCTTGCAACAAGCTAACAATTTTTAGCATGCTTTCAGGGAGCTTTTAGCGTACTGCAAGCTAGTAAGTGAAACAATTTAGCTTGCGCAAGCTAGCAAAAACTATCTGCAAGCTTGCGGAAGCTAGCCAAACTTTTTGCAAGCTTGCACAAGCTAGAAATATTTTAGGCTAGCTTGCACAAGCTGTTTTTAGCTTGCGCAAGCTAGCAAGCTAGTATTTGTTCCAAATACTAGCTTGCAGCAAACTTGCAGCACGCTTGCGCAAGCTAAAAATTGTTAGCTTGTCGCAAGCATGCTGCAAGCTAAAATTTCTGTAAGGGGCACCTTGCAAGATTTGATCCATTCATTTTCAGATTAAAGTTGGCATTAAAGGAAAGGTATCGTCCCATCAATTAATTCAGAAGTGGACGCCGCCATGCTAGTAACGTAGCTTCTGGTTTTTAATGTTCCTTATTGATTGCGAGAAATCTGTAATGTTATCGATAACAAATGTAGGCCCTCGTGTTCGGTCCTGCGGACGTGTGATGATCTACAACATTGGACCTTGTAACTTTATCCTGCTTGTATCTTTTTAAGTATGGTTTATTGTTCTCTTACTGTTTGTATCTAAAGGTTTTCTCATGTTATATTTGTTTATGTAAAGCGCTTTGAGACCGTTTGGTATAATGCGCTATATAAAAATGTATTATTATTATTATCAACATCCCAAATTTCTCGCGATCAACACGAGAAATTGAAATCTGGAAGTGACGTTACCAGCGCGGCGGCATTAGCTTCTTAATGTATTTATAGGACGATATCTTTCCTTTATCCAGTTAGGCATTTGATTTTAAATGGAGCTATCAATCACCCAATGGTATGAGCAGTGGCGTCAGTAGACCCTTTTGATTAAGGGGTTGGGGGTTGTGGGGAGAAGGCGAGGGGGCGGGAGGAAGGGTCTAAAATTACAAATTTACTGACGAAGAGTTCGAAACTACCGACAAAAATATATTCCACATTCAGGGCCTCCATAACATCACAGAACAAGTGCCATAATATTTATTTTTTCAATCTGTTTGGTAAAGTTTTCATCGTCATTGATAACAGTTTTACCGACGCGGACCTTGATTTACTGACAGCTTTACTCAAAGTGGGGGTGTAACACCCCCCACCCCCCGGTATTTATGCCCCTGGGTACGAGGGTTGAGGGAGAGAGAATTTCAAATACCGTAATCAACGTATTAAGCGCCCTGCTCTAATAAGAGCCCATACAACAATTTTTGACTGCTAACATAATTTATTTGATTAATTTGAAGACTTACAATAAGTTTTGTCACATTATTTACTTATTTGACGCTGACGATATTTTGTGGTGGTTATTGTGGGGCTGGTATGGAACCATTTTACCCAATGCAATTCGAATAGCACACTGTATGTGACCCCGGATCATTGGCGCTTCGGGCTTATAAAATGGTGCAATTTTATTTTCGTAAGTGCCTTGACCGCATTTTGTGTTGATTATGGTAATGCATTTTTTCCGTAATAAAGGTGCAATTTTGTAGATCTTCGATTCATCTACAAAAATTAATTAGGCTGGATGCTGACTGTGTGTTTAAAGAAGCACTAGACCAAAAAATGAGAATTTAACAAAGGAGAGAGAGGTCCTCCGTATAATTAGGAAATAATAATATTAAATCAGATTTGTCAAAAAATTCCACACAAACGTAACACGAAACTAAGCCCTAGGCTGTTTCTCTGGTCCATTTAATGATACGATGCAGTGTACAGTGTTATGGTGTCAGTGACAGTGTCGATGAGTAAGACAAATTTTGATACCAGTGTTCTTCGTGAAATTTACACTGCAAATAAGATAAACATTGTCCAGATACAAAATGACGCTACAAACCATTTCCTCCCAATCATCATGATACATTGATGCCACTTCAAGGAAAAAGGGAGTATCTAAAAGAAATCATAATTACAGTGGAAATTCACTTCCACTGCACTTGTTCACAACATGGTCGATAAACTTCATGCCTCCATAGCCCACAGGCGACTTGAGGGCAAAGGTTACTTAAATATTCATATTGACCAAAGACTTGCTATGCAGTTGCGTGCTAGATAAGCATTACATTTTTAGGGGACCCCCTAAGAATATGCTCTCAGAGTGCTCCTTTAATCATTCCAGTCACAGAGTGATGCCTTCTATTCTTTTGCTATTTTTAAAGTCAACAACTCTGTTTGATATGTCAACACGACTGCAAATTTGAAACTAATATATTCTTGCCAATTGTTGGGAATGGTTTTTTTTTATAAAGGAAAAGTCATTGCAATTAAAGCTTCGGCAAACGAATGGATATTGATGGAGCATCAATTGGCTTTCTCATTTTTGAATTGACAATTTTGTCATCTAGGACATTCAATCATGTCAATGTTTCTCATTTAAAGTATGATGACCTATTGAGTGGCTATAAAGATGGAATGAATGACACCATAATGATTACTGCGAGCTTGAGTATAGTATTGTACTACCTGTCTAAGTTCTCATTTCAAAGGAACAATAATTCAGGCTCACAAGCGCCTACTAAAAAATATAAAAGAAAACCAGTCGAGAGCAGAGAAAATACATTTGCAACCAGTCAGAAACAAAATTAGTTGTTTATAAATGTGTCTTGAGGATGTTGACGATAAATTTTAAAGTATTGGTTCAGTAGTCAGATATGTCTACGTGCGGTAGCAGCCCCAGGATTTTTATGCTGGGGGAAAGGGCGGAATATTTGTCTTATTGTGGGAGGGGTACATACTGTACAAAATGTTCTGGGGGAAGGTGGGGGTAAAACAATCTCCCTCAAAAAGCACCGCTACTGTTTACTTGATAGAGGGCAAGAAGACGAATAGAACTGAGAGATTATTATATTTACAAGATATGGAACTACCGTAATCGACGTATTAAGGGCACCTACTCTAAGTGCCCACCTGACATTTGTTGACTGCTAACATCATTTATTTGATTAATTTGAAGACTTAGAATAAGTTTTGTTATGTTCTTTGTTATGCATCTGACACTCAAGATTTTTTGTGGTGGTTATTGTGGGGCAAGAATTGAACCAAATCATACAATGTAGTAACGTACATAGTCAAATAGCACACTGCATGCGGCCCTGAAGCATGGACGCTTATTATAATGAAACTTCAGGCCTAAAAAGTGGTGCAATTCTATTTTTGTAAGCGTCCCGGGCACTTACTACGTCAAATACGGAAAGGTGTACAATTTTTTTAATGAAAATGACTGGTATGGAAAGTCTAGTGTACAAGAGTGGTATATCAACTGTACAAGAGTGGTATATCAACTGTACGAGAGTGGTATATCAACTGTGCAAGAGTGGTATATCAACTGTAGAAGAGTGGTGTATCAACTGTACAAGAGTGGTATATCAACTGTACAAGAGTGGTATATCAACTGTACAAGAGTGGTATATCAACTGTACAAAAGTGGTATATCAACTGTACAAGAGTGGTATATCAACTGTACAAGAGTGGTATATCAACTGACTGTACAAGAGTGGTATATCAACTGACTGTACAAGAGTGGTATATCAACTGACTGTACAAGAGTGGTATATCAACTGTACAAGAGTGGTATATCAACTGTACAAAAGTGGTATATCAACTGTACAAGAGTGGTATATCAACTGCACAAGAGTGGTATATCAACTGTACAAGAGTGGTATATCAACTGTACAAGAGTGGTATATCAACTGTACAAGAGTGGTATATCACCGTCCTTCACACTCGTATCATGGCTGATCTCTCTTGCATTGCAAAATAATTTAATTTTTCACGAGTTAAACATTTTCCCCCAAATTTCTTCCGATAATTAATCATAATCATACTTTCATACTATTAACCTTTTTCCACTTTTTGTATTAGGCTGGGTGGGGTCATTGACTCATCTCACTCCTAATTCCTAAATTTCAGACCCTGTAAAAATGAAACCAAGCAATTGGGTGTTGATTCATTCATGCGACAATTTTACTCTCAGTAATATCAGTAGCGAGCGCTCTCATCTCAAGATAATCCATACAATTTTAAATTAAGTAAAATAGGTAATTCGATAAGTAAATAAGATAAAAATTATTTTTTTGCGTTTCTATTCTGAAGCAAGAAAGGAGGAGATATTGCAGAAACTTCATTTTATAGCCTGTTGGCAGGATCAAGGTTTTCCATTTGATTAATTTAAAATTCATGAAAACTTGCTCAAATTAAGTTATGATGAAGGATAGAAGAATGAAGGTTCTTTGTTCATTTTGTTATGTCACACCTTCACTTTCTTATAATGGCTAATCTATTTGTATTGAAAAATAATTGAAGTTTTTTACAAATTGAAAATATTCCCCCAAATTTTTTCACATAATGAAACATAATCATACTTTTTGTACTGTTTTTTTTTGTATTGGGTTGGGTGGAGGTCATTGACTCATTTCATTCCTAATTACAAAGTCTCAGTTGCTGTAAAAATGAAACCAAGCACCGGTGATGATTGATTTGTGTGTGACACTTTTATCCTTAGTAATATCAGTAGTGAGAGCCCTCATCTCAAGAAACCCAAACAACATTTAAATTAAGTCCCCAAAGCCATTTGCATGTTTGCGAATAAAGAAATAATGATAATCTTTCCTACTCAGAAGCAAAAAAGGAGGAGATATTATACAGCCCATGTAAAGTTGTTTTGTTGCCTGTTGGCAGGATTGAGGCTTTTCGTTTTAATAATTAAAAATTTATGAAAACTTACTCAAATTAAGTAATCCAAGGGTAGAATTAAGGTTTTTTTTAGTCAGCTTTCTAATTGCTTTAAGCTATAGATCATATGCTCTAGTAAATTTGTTATTTGAAGTAGATATCAGATTGAGAGTTAAGTTGAGGAAGATGCTCGATTGAATTAAAAATTAAAAAATTGTGGTGAAAAGATGGCTGCCATATCTATGACCATGATAATGGCATAAACACAATTTGAGTTTTAAAGGCAGTGGGGCGATTTGTTTTTTAACATTGGGGGAGACTAACCCAGACAGTGGTGTAGCCACCCATATAGGCTTTATATAAGGCTTTGTTTATTAAGGTAGGGGAGGGGGGGGGAGGGAGACATGATAATATTTGACGCCCCAACAAAAATTATTGTGGGGGACATGTCCCCCACCCCCTAGACCGCCACCTTATGATTAAAGGTATATATGGACATGTACAGGCAACAACAGCTAGATTGCTTGAATATCAATTAAAAATCATCATATTAGCAAAAACTTTCATTAAAAACAGTTTAACTTTAACCATATTTTACAGCATTTTAAAATCTTAAGCAACACTTTGCATATTTTATGCAAATTTGTGATGTATTACAGGGTGACCTTTGTGTTTTCTTTTGTAAATTCTTTGTTTTTTAATGTCTGTTATAATTCTTTGAAGTGGTGCAACTAATTCTGACCCAAAGTTTTTGAGTCTTTAATTCTCGCCTCAATAAATATCTGGCAGGAATTTATTTTTCCCCATCATTTTTTAAAGAAAATGAAGATATTGAGCTGTTTACCCAGTGCATGCATACAAATTTTGCCTGAATTACAAAGTTATCAATCTTTATTCAGCCATTACTAAAAAGACTGATATAATTTTTTTCTTCAAAATTTAGAAACTAATCTGTTTTAATTTAAATAAGTGGTTTTGGAGTTGATGCAAGGAGCACAGTGGCGTAATGGGTCATAAGGTCAAATAAGACCTTTTCTTATCAATACACATACCGAAACGATCTTAAGATCCTACATATCAGAAAACTGCACACAAAATACACAAGAGTTGTTAGGCTACGTTTGTAAACAACAAAACATGCAGTATACCTCACAGAAATTTAGCTTGCTGCATGCTGCCAGCTTGCACAAGCATAATGCAAGCTTGCAGCAAGCTAGCTTGTGCAAACTAGCTTGTGCAAGCTAGCATAAAATATTTGTTAGCTTGCAAAAAGTTTTGCTAGCTTGCCCAAGCTTTCAGATAGATTTTGCCAGCTAATTTGTTCTAGATACTAGCTTGCTGCAAGCTAATATTTCTGTAGGGGTGTGCAGTGTATAAGCGTTACAGTTTGCTGTTCGTGACGTATGCTAATATTCTCAAATTTGACCAAGTTTTGTTAATTTCTGTTTTTAGTTTTCATTATGCAGGCATGTGAGACCTCAGCAATTTAGCTGATTTCAGCTATTTTCCAAGCTAATTTCACATATTTTCTGCATAATTG
Organism: Chiridota heheva; assembly: GCA_020152595.1. Taxonomy (NCBI): domain Eukaryota; kingdom Metazoa; phylum Echinodermata; class Holothuroidea; order Apodida; family Chiridotidae; genus Chiridota; species Chiridota heheva. The sequence goes on from JAIGNY010003850.1 coordinate 1,493,736, forward strand.
ACAATACTATATTTTGATGAGAAAATTGATCAATTTCAAAATGTGAGACTTCAGCTATTTACCTGATTGCAGCTAATTTCCAAGCCAATTTCACCTATTTTCTGCATAATTGACAATACTTTGCTATTTTGATGAGAAAATTGATCAATTTCAGCATGTGAGAATTTAGCTATTTAGCTGATTGCAGCTATTTTCCAAGTAAATTTCACCTATTTTCTGCATAATTGACAATACTTAGCTATTTTGATGAGAAAATTGATCAATTTCAGCTACTTTTATAAATCATCTCTCACATGTCTGATTATGGAAGAAGGAGAATCAAATAGAATGATTACAATTGATGAAATTCGCTTATGGAATGTTGCAATTTTGAAGAACTCTTTGAAGAAACACGTTTGAAAATAATTCCAGGAATGCCTAAAAATTTCATGGAAATGCAATGCTAAAAGCACATCTGGAATTGAAGGAGATCAATTATCCTTGTAGTTCCCTCCATTGTGTAAAAAAAAAATAGAAATTGAAAAAGAATCAAACGGAAAATAACTGAGAACCTAAATATTTGTTTTGTCTTCCAGCCAGACTAGAAATTCGCTTATGGAATGTTGAAAGTTTTTGAGGAAACAAGGTTTGAAAATAAGGTACAGGAAAGATGAACTGGTTGCTTTGCTGCCATGCGAATGCCTGAACATTTCACGGAAATGCAATCAGTCAATTGATAATTAATCTCTTCGGTTCCTTTCTAATTCAACACCCACCCCCATCAAAAGAAAAAGAAGAAGAGAGTTTCAATGTGATATTGCTACAAATGTTTATTTTGTTACATGCCGAAAAGTTTCTCTTTAAGCCTGCCTGCAACCGACACCAGAGTTAATTCTGAAAACTCAGGTATGGCAATTACCAACCCTGACTGTTTAGTGTATTGTGTTTGCCATTCCCATGCACACCACAGCTAAGTAGCCCAAGGCTATTTGTGTGTATAAGATTACACAAAGCCAGAGATGGATAATCAAGGCACTTTTGTTATTGAATTCACTCATCCATGTTAGGTGTCTCATTGGGAGAAGATTGTTTTCAAACTGGTGATTAAAATAGCTGTGTATCATAATGCCTAAGGTATAATGTGCACAAACTGTGAATGATTGATGCACCAAATCTCTTATGGAAAGATATTGCTTCATGTATGAAACATGGAAGAAGAAAAAAATCTGTTGTCTTTGTCAGTTTCTGCAATGGTGTAGGAACCGGGGGTCAAGACCCACCCCCTCAATAATTTTATTGGGGTGCTAAGTACCATTTTGAAATAGGAAATTATTTAATTTGAAGAATCAGATTCCATGGCATCAATTTTGGGGAAATTTTCTTCATTTTCGTTAAATTAGCTTCAATATTTGTGAAATTTCCTTCAGTTTGGGAAGTTTTTTACAATTTTGAGAAGTTTTCTTCATTTTACTCATGAAAATTTCTTTAATTTTCAGGAAAATTTACTTTTCCGTAAAATTTGCTTAAATCAAGTAACTATTAGGCTACACATATCTTCAATTTTTGGGGAATTTCCCCCATTTTCGTGATATTGCCCTAAATCATGGAAGTTACCACGTGAAATTTTCTTCAATTTACTACAAATGCAGCGAGTACTTTTGAGTATTTATCAATAAATATGATTGATTTGGAAAACACTGGTTTCTGTCAGTAATTATAGCAGCCATCTGAGATACTGCAGCTGCAGTGTACTTACATTTTCATTTGTGAAGTTATTTTAGAAACCTAGATTGCATGTACCTTATTGGATGGCATTGAGAAAGTAGCAAATATTTTAACAAGAGCGTTTTCTTACCTAAGTTAAGTATGAGCTCATGATCAGATCCGCCAATTCCTTACTGTGAGAATGCTCACAGGATCTGATCCCAGTCACTTGATCCTGATCCTACTATAGGTGAGTGGGATCATGATCCAGAGCAGGTGATTGGATCCACAAATGAGACCATTGAGGCTCTCAAAAAATGTGTGTGAACGTAGATCAGTGACCTATGTTTATTACACAATATTTAAAGATCAATGTTGAGGCGGAGTGTTTATATATATGCATATTTAATGCATGGGACAAAGGACTTTGAGTGGAATGGCGGGACTTTAGGAGGGTCATTCACGAGTGCAAATTAGTCCTTTAAACCATGCATTAAATATGCATATAAAACATAAAAAAATAAAAAAAATAAAAAATAAAATTTTCGTGTTAGATTGTTTAAATTGCATTAAAAAAACGACTAAAAAGGATGAAAAATGAGAAAAGTTTACATATATTTTATCACTTTAATTAAAAATTACCTATTTTGAAAATGGAATAACCCAAATAATCATGTTCTTGAAAAATAATGGTCGTAAATAATCATGGTCGTAAATAATCATGGTCGTAAATAATCATGGTCATAAATAATCATGGTCGTGCATTGATGGTATTTAATGCCTGGGTCATAACAATGCAAATACTCCATAGAAATTTGATAGCCTGCTATAACTTGTTTTGTGCAAACATTTAGTCTGCTCGGTTACATTTCACAGATGTCCAACCTTTTGGATTGTGGTTCACTCATGCCCCATGATCAGATCACCATGCGTGTCTCATTGCAAGCATGTTACTTCAGTGAGAACATATGACATTGTTTTTTCCACAATCATTGAGCCACAACCTTGGACAAAACTTGCTGAAACACTTAGTGAAAATATATGGTGCTTCTTATGAACTTAATTTTTATTGTAAATTTTTCCACATTAATAAATCATCATTGCTGTGATTTTTTCTATTGCTTCTCTAATCCCTATTCTTCAATTATATTTTAGAGTATCCTCCTCCCCTACCTCAATATCTTAACCCCCACCCCTCCCCATTCGATGTTGATCGATGTTGATGTTTTCTTCTTTCTGGAAATGACATTAACCCTTACTCTACCAGCACTTATTGAAAATGCGAATGGGAGGGGGAGTCAAAGACAGGGCAACCAAAATGGCAATAATATCGCCGCGTGGTAGAGTAAGGATTAAGCATATGCTAATTATTGAAGGGTCCTCTGTCTTCCAAGCAGCAAAGTTGGGCTCGCTCCGCTTTAGTGACCCATCTACCAGGACCATGCTGCATATATTTTCCAGTTGGCACACTTGTCGCGGGCTGATAAAGCCTTACTCTACCAGCACTTTTTGTTAAATGCGCCTGGGAGTCGGAGTCAAAGACGGAGCACCCAAAATGGTGATAATATCATTGAGTGGTAGAGTAAGGGTTAAAACGGAAAGAAATCCAACACTGAAAAGGGGGGAGAAGGTAGGGAGATACAATTCTCAGAAAAACTATTAAAGAAACATAACACACTAATACATGTAGTTCTGATAACGCTGTAATTGTTCCAGCAGTTTTGTTGTACATTAAGATTTTTTGGCCCTTAGACCCCTCCAACCCAACACTCCCCCCCCCCCCACGATTTTCTTAAAATCTGGGGTAATCCACACCATTCAACCTGAGAGACTCTTCACAATTCATTGACTAGCATCCAGGTATTGCTACACCATACACAACACAGGGGTAATGTATACCTTTTTAACTGACATTATCTTTATAGTCTATTCACAGCTCACTTGTTAGCAACCAGCTAAGACTGTACACAATAGGTCATTCATCTTGGGCTCAAGACACATAACTGCTGTTCAGTGATGCGAATCAGATTAGTCCTTGGCAGAGCCTAAATAGAAATAAACATTGTATGCCTGGGAGGACTTTTTGCAAAACCCATGAATGATTGATGGACCATTCCTGTAAGGATGGTTATTTCGTCATGAGTTAATCTTCGGGGAGCATTCTCCGGACGGAGATAATTGTATCTCCAGTTATAATCTCCAGTAAATTAACCTCTCTGAGTTAGTAGATTGACTGACAGCTTTTTCAACCAATCACCACACGAATTTGCCTAGCAACAAATCTGTGTAACTAAGTGGGGCAAAAATCCTACGCAGTACTAGTACAGTATATCTAGCTAGCAGTGTGCTTATACAGTCAATGCCATGTTCAGCACAAACCAAATTTTTGCACACACAAGACTGTCAAAAATTGAACAAAAATTGGGCCTGCTACGGGCTTTGTTAATCTGATTAGTCATGCATGATTGTGGATTTGAGGTTTGTTTGCCCCATCTAGTTTACTGCATTGCTATGGTCGGTCGGTGTGGCTTATTTCTGTCAATTGCAGATAGCTTGAATTTAATTACTTTGACAAAGATTAAGAATACTTTCTTACAGTACTAGTTTATTTTCGTGAGATTGGTTTAAATCGCTAGGTAAACAAGTTTTGAAGTCTTAAGACATATTTCATTGTAAAATATTCTTTACTCTTTTTTTCTATCTTCAACTTAATCAGCTTATAAAAGAATATATTATAAAAAGAAGATACTGCAATGCAATTTCACTAAGGTTAACACAATTTTAAAATGAGAAGAATTTATCGTAGCAGTGGTTTAAATTAATTGGAATGGATACCGACTGCAGATGTAATCATGGAAAATCTTATGTTGTTAAATAAAGTCCTTAGTTGTTTCCGACCAGTTAAAATGTTTGGAAATTTTGAATTGATTTTGAAAACATGAATATTTTTAAAATGTATGTTCTTTTCACACATGGAGTTTTTTTTGTACATATCAAAGCAATATTTCATTAAGAATTTGTATCCCTAATTTAGCCCCCCCCCCCCCCAACTCGACACCCTCGGTTTTCTCAAAATCAGGGGTAATGCACACCTAACCTGAGAGCGTCTTTACAGCTCAATTGCTAGCAATCAGCTATTGTTACACCATACGCAACCCAGGGGTAATCCACACCTTTGAACCTGATAGCCTCTTAATGCTTCACTTGCTAGCAACCACCTACTGTAACACTGTACGCAATAGGTCATTCATCTGGGGCTAAAACCACATGCCTGATTTGTAGTGAATTGGAACAGATTAGTCCTTGGCTGACCCTAAAAATAAATTATGCATAGAGGAATTTGTGGGATGCCCATTAATGATTGATGGACTATTCCTTCTAAAGAGGGTTATTTCATCATTTAAAATAGGGTCCCATATTTCATCTTATTACTTATAATTATTACTTGATGTTGGTGTACGATTCATTTTGGCAAGTAAAGCGTTTATGTGTCGTTTATTTTCCATAACAGAAACGTGAAAGCCTGGAGTACATGATGAAAATCTGTTGCAATGGATTTTTAGTCCCAAATCCTCAAAGTCTGCAAGATTAAACAAAAACACCACTTAACTTGAAATCACCCATAAATATAAAACAAACAAAACCTTCACTATTAAATACCATCCTATTTGTAAATTATTACTTCAAGCCAGACGCATTGGCAACAGGAGAATACTCTTTGTCCTTGTATTGATTGTGAAAGTCAGTGCAGCTGCAGTGAGATTTGTTTACTATCAATACCAGATTACGACCATGAAAGGTGAAGTGGGTGGAAATCCCTGGTGTAATTGCTACTTGCTCATGCTGGATTGTGGTTTCTGTTGTGAGCAATATAGACCCCCGACAGATTTGCCGGGGCTTAAGACACAAAATGTATTGCGAGGTTTAGACTTAATATGCTCCACCAAAATATGTGAATGTATTATTCTTGAGTCTTTAAAATATTTGAAAACGCTTTTTGTGGATGTGGTGGTATTGACCGCTATTATTCTAATGAATACTTCTCCAACGACAAAGTATCGAAAATTAAACCTGCATATTTTCAGTTCCCATGGCTAGGAATTATAGAGAGCTTCATTAGAATATTTTAACAAATGACATGACTCAAAAATATTGTATTACGCAACTGCCTTTCTGGTTTTCCCATTAAAAGAAAAAATTAAATAGCAAATTCATATGATTTATGTTTTGTGTCTCATATCTTGTGAATCACATTTTCATTAAGTCTAACTTATAACGCGATTGTCATCCCTAGTATTCAAATGAAATTTGTCAGATCTATATTTTGCCTGACATTTTCCTCCCTTCTTTCATGTTTATTTTTACAGTAATGGTTATTGCGTTATGCTTCGCTGGTGAAGTGTAGAAATGATAGTTATTTTTGGATTAATTTGGATGGCCATGAGTAGAACTGAAAACAAGAAATGTTTATACATTTTCAACCGTTCCGATGAAATAATGAAAATTTCATAATTAGGGAATAGAGATGTGAACATTCTTTTGCTTAAAAAATTAAACAGATGTCAAGCATAAGAGGTATAATTACGCAAATGAAATGACTCAAATTTTTCCATAAAATTCTTTGTTCAGAATCAACTGCTCTGTTTCAAATAGTTTTGTAAAGAAAAAAAAATCTTAAAGCAATTTTGATGATAGGTTTTAAAGCAATGTTGCTTATGTTGTCTACAACATCAAACCACGAAGCTGGGAGTGATTTTGTCAGGTTTTTGTAGAAAGTTAAAGGGATATGTCAAGCGGATGGGGTATAATCTATGCAAATAAGATTACTGTACCTCATTGTCAGAATCAAATGTTCTGCTTCAAAATAATTTCATAAACAAACAAAAAACTAACTGATTTTAATAAAAAAATTGAATCCATCCACAAAGCTTGAAGCGAATTTTCAAGTGTTGTGGAAAGTTGAAAAAAGTGTCAGGGGTCGATTTTTGATAAAATTATGGTAATTTCACTAACTCTGACCAAAAGTGAGCTCAAGAATGTCACTAAAAAATGTTTGGTATGAGTTACTTTACATAGTTACCATGATTTTAGTGTTAGTTTAATAATATACCAGTTCTGCAAAAATTGTAGATTAAAAAATATATATATATGTATTTTTGTTTAGATATATCTTTATTCCTTCTTTTTTTGGGTACCTGGATCGGAACCGGGTAACAGTAATGGGTATTCCTGGTTCCGATTTTTTGCTACCCAACTCAGGCCTACTTTGTGTACAATTGTTTATGTATCCTAACTCCCACTGATAATTATTTTCTTATTTGCACTTACAGGTGTATGAAGTTTCATCATCGCGTTTAATTTCAGACAATTGTGATTTTACTGACAGGCAAGTACCTTTACTGGTTATCTGATCTTTTTGATTTCCATCATTAAAGATACAAATTTCGGAAATGGTGACATAGGCCTATATTATTTCTCTGTAAGATTTGTGAATGCAACACCACCTGCAAATTGTTTAGGATCTTTTCTACATGAGAAATGAAGCTCAATATACTTTCTTATTCCCACCTCCCCCACATCAGATCTCTTGCTAACCCCTGAGCAGCCTCTCCTATGGTTTATGCACTAAAAGACTACTACAGTTTGGTGTCATTTATAAGTGTTCCCTATAAATGGTACCTTCCATTGAAGAATCATGTACATCTTCTATGAAAGAAAGTAATCAAATGCAAGGGAAGATCCAGAGGGGGTGGGGGGGGGGTGGTCAGGGGGTCCGGAACTCCCCATCCCCCTCCCATTTTGGAATTTCACCAATACACTTCCCTTACAGAAATGACGAGCTCGTTTTAAGCTCGTTAGGCTTCAAAAAGCGAGCTCATTACGAGCTAGCAGCGAGCTTAAAAACTAGCTCTCAATTGGAACCTTTACGAGCTCGTAATTTTTGCCAAAAGGAGCTCGTAATGAAAGTGAGCTGGTAGTAAAAATGAGCTAGTATTAAAAATAAGCTCGCTATTTACACTAAAAAAGAGCTCGTAATAAAAATGAGCTTGTAATTAAAGCGAGCTCATATATAGTTTTCTGAAACGAGCTCGTTAGTATATTAGCTCCCAATTGGAACCTTTACAAGCTCGTAAAATATGCCAAAGCAAGCTCGTTATATAAAAATGAGCTCGTAATAAAGACGAGCTCGTAAATAATTTGCACTTGGACAAGCTTGTTTGTATATGAAGAACTAGCTCATTTGTGAACAAGATACAAGCTAGTTTGTAAATGACAAATGAGCAATTAATAAATGAGCTCATAATAAAAGCAAGCTCGTAATAAAAGCGAGCTGGTTATAAAAGCAAGCGAGCTAGTAATAAAAGTGAGCTCATAATAAAAGCAAGCTAGTATGAAAAATCAGCTTGTCAGTTCCACTACAAATGAGCTCGTAATAAAAGCGAGCTTGTCTACAGTTTGCAGAAACGAGCTCATAATTAAGAAGCTGGCTAGCTATAGCAGGTATTGTGCGATTAGCTTGCAGACACGACGACCTTCCTGACAAGCTCGTAGAGAAATTTACAACGTTGCAGAGAAGACGGGCAAGCTATTTCAACCTTCCATAAGTTGTCCATACTGCAGTTCTTCAGGATATCAACTGTTGCTTTCAAACATCTCCAAGAAGCTTCTTTGATGTTCAATATAAATGAAATAAAATTATCTTTTTCGAAAAATTAATGTTGGTTTAAAAAACCCCCAAAAAAACCGCACATGCAGAAAAGAACAGCTGAATCTTGAAGAAAAGAAGAAAGCAGTATGTTAAGCTAAAATATACAATATATATTTTCTAAAATAACTCTTTTTATATATTTTTTTTATAAACAATTAAGATGTGCAAGGTGGTATTACAAACCTGGGGGGCACTTCCATATGTGAGGTATATATGCCTCATGTGCCGCCCGAGCAGTTGCCTTTTTTTCAAAAACATTGTAGTGGGGATATCAAAAAACTGATCTCTTATTTTGCAGGTCTTGCATATTTTCTTACTGCAGGTATCAAGAATCACTTATTTTCATACTACAGGTATCAAAATCACTTATTTTTTATATTTTCAAGTATCAAAAATCACTTATTTGCAAGTATCAAAATCATATTTTGTTATACTGCAGTTAGCAAAAAATTATCTCATACTGCAGTCCAATTTTGAAATTCTGGGTTGCACATACCTAGTTCTTTAGTATGGAAGTGTCCCCCTCCTGAGTACAAATGGCAAGTTAAAAATATTTCACAAAGTGGCAACGTACTATACACAGTAAGTTCCACCAGGCCCCTAGTTAGGCTTTTTCAGATGGATGCTCCACCTTGCCCCTATTTTCTTTCCTGTACCCTGCCACTATTCTCTCCACCCTGCCCCTATTACCCCTTTTTACATCTACAGTTTTTCCACAAAATTTTACTTCAAACATAATTGTTTTACCTTTTGATGTTTACAGTTCCCCAGTACAACAAAATGCAGATAAACTACCAGTGGTGTAGCTAGGACCCTATGGGCCAGGGGTGAGTGAGGGCCTGTATGGCATATAAGTATAATGGTATATATTTTTACGAGCCCATTTATAGGGAACTTTTAAATGCCATAAAATTTGTGCTGCATATATGGCCGTTGCTACTTTGTAAATGCCCCTCACCACCCGGCCCCTTTCCAGATCAATTCTGAGGTTTGTCCACTGCCCACAAATACAATAAAAAACATCAAGTAGCATTGCAATACCTATAAAAGATTTACAAACTTATCTACAAGTCTCAAGTTGGGTGTTTCAAAGAAAATGGAAAATAATCATAATATATCATTAAAAGGCAAAACAGTTATAGAAATAAAAAGGTGCATATCTTGTGTTGTACTGTATCTTAGTTTACTACTAGGTTGCTTTTTACTTTGCCAAGACTTCTTCTTGCACTGCCACACTTGCTGTTCAAGATGTAGTTAAAGTCCTTGTCCTTCATGGGAGGCTGCCCCTGCTTCCTAAGCTCTCTCAGCACAAGCTCTAAAAAAGGCAAGAAAGATAAAAAAGAGATTGCATTAGACAATATATGGCAGTATACACACACATCTAATGACATCTCAGTGCTCTTAATTCATATCTGGTCAGTTCCTCTCACAATACTTTGGAAATTATTCTGGCGGGCATGTATGTGAGGGATCCAGGCCCATAGCCAGGACTTTTCCCCAAGGGGGAACAAGCACTTCATGAGGGGTCACTTGGGCAGATTCTCAATACATTTCTGTTATTTTTTTACAAGGGAAAGAGGGGGGGGGGTTATAACAAATACCAGATGCAGGGGGATGTCCCCATGCCCCACACTGGCTCAACCCTCTATGGATCACAAAATCAACCATCTGATCAAATTTTGAATTTTAAATGAATATTCCCATGGATTTTCATTTGGTTAATCAGAAAATCTATCCTACATTTCAAAAGTAAGAAATTTTCTTCCAGAATTTAAAGCTTATGTGAAAGGTAATGTGACCACTGAATTGTTCTTTAAGCATGCTTGTTAAATAAACTTTTAAATGAGCAACATGTTATCATACTTAGTGTTTTTGTGTTGTTTTTGATGCATCATTCGTATTATCCTTTAAATGATGGCAATATAACACTCCCATATACTATGCACTAGCTTTACCTGCTTTAACCATGGAGGTACCACTTTAGAGTGGTACCTCCATGCTTTAACCAGGGAGTTTTCTTAACAACTCCTGCTTTAACATACCTTTATCAAATTACATTGTTGTCCACACCAGGGAGTTCCACACTACCGTGTTCAATGTTGTTATCTGGAGATATATGGCTGAGTAAGCTAGTAAATAAGCTGATCACTCATAGAGTTCTGTTGGTGTTCATGCATAGTCTTTTTAGAATCTGACATGAAAAGGATCACAACAGGTGATTTCATTTGGTTGTTTGATAACAATTTGTTCAGTCATAGTCTGTCAGATGATTATAAAAGATATGCATGTCTATTAAAGACCAAAAGAAGGAAACTTAGCTTATAACCACATGAAAAGAAACTAATTTGTTTTTAAAGGAAGGTATTTATTGCAGAGGTTAAATTCAATACAGAATTATGTTGGGTATCAATTAAGTCTTTTTCAGTGTGTACACTAGCTTATATTTATATTGGCGTATTTTAGATTTACAAACTAAAAGTTTCATGCAGTTGTAAATGAATAATAAACTAAATCATCTGAGGAAACATACCCTAGCTTGAATCAGAAAGGGGCAGGCAGGGTGGAAAAGACAACAAGGGGCAGGCAGGGTGGAAAAGACAACAAGGGGTAAAAAAAAAAAACTTGTCATATACCACAGTAAATTTTACTATAAGTAGCAAATACTTCAATTTCAAATAATAAAATGGCCCTGAGGGGTGCTTTACCAAGCCCCTATTTTCTTAATACACTTACCCCTATTTCCTGGTGCTAATGCTATTCCTAACTCCTCTCTACTCAATAATGTTGGAAGTGCCCTAAAATTCATGCTACATGATCCTTGTAATTGCCCCTTGTTGTCTTTTCCACCCTGCCTGCCCCTTTCTGATTCAAGCTAAGGTATGTTTCCTCAGATGATTTAGTTCACCATTCATTTACAACTGCATAAAACTTTCAGTTTGTAAATTTGGAATATGCCAATATAAATATAAGCTAATGTACACACTGAAAAAGACTTAATTGATACCCAAAATAATTCTGTATTGAATTTAACCTCTGCAATAAATACCTTTCTTTAAAAACAAATTAGTTTCTTTTCATGTGGTTATAAGTTAAGTTTCCTTCTTTTGGTCTTTAATAGACATGCATATCTTTTATAATCATCTGCCATTTCTAAATAAACTTTGCTGAACTCAACAAACAATACCAACTTCCAATGCTTAAACAATTTGTCATATTATCACTTAGGCCACACCAAATATACCATTCTTTCATCTTATTGTGAACTATACACTAAAGCCATACATTTTCCTGACTTGATCTTGGATTCCAAGGCTTGACCCCCTTCTCCCCCCTTTCTCGATCTGTCCCTGGAATGGAACAAAATGATGCAGAAAGTGTTGGAAAAAAAGTCTTATTCAGTTAAGGAGATGTTCAAGTTTAAGGTTCTGTCTCATTTGCATAGAAATGACTGAAATCAGACTAGTTATGTCATCACTTTTCAGAAAAGACTTTGTGAATTCAGATTTTATGATGAATTACCAATCTATATTCATATCAGGAGAGCTATAAACAGGTCGGGTGAGATAACTGTTATTTTCCAATGGAAAAAGTCTTGACTTTGAACTAATCCTTTATAGTTCAGTGGTCAGAGGACTTAAAAATGGTGAAGAAAGCAGTCAATATTTTTCTGCTAAGGAAATGTTTAGTTTAAAGTTCTGTATCTTTTGTGTAGAAATGACTGAAATCAGACTGGTTGTGATGTCACAACCTCAGATTCCTCAAAGTCTTTAGGTATTCTATCTATCATATTGTTTCTTGCAATTTTGTGGCTTAAAAACCACTGGATATGTCAGGAAAGTTGTAAAACAGAGAATATATAATTTGCAACCTGAAGAAAGTTTTGAAGAAAAATAATTCAAATAGTAAACAAAAAAATTCATTGCCTAGGCTTCAAAATAAAATAACAATTATTAAGAAGGTCACGAAAAGATAAGGGTGCCAACCTTCCATAGTAAGCTTAATACACCAGCCATTTCTACACAGAGAAGAGAGCTTTAAACTTTATTAAAAAAATTCAATGGAGTATTTGTACTTTCATGACCCGTGCATTAAATTCACATTATGCATGACATACTATTTGATTTAGTCCATTTTTACAACAGTTGAATTTCTCAACACAAAATGAAAAAATGTATGTCAACTTTTTTTGTTTTTCATTCTTTTTTATGCATTTCAAACAATTTAACACAGAAATGTTATAAAGAGATTTTTTGGCATCATATTTATATGTATATTTAATGCACGATTCAAAGAACTTTGCACTCGCAAATGACCTTTCTAAAGTTGGGTTATTCTACCATGGAGTTATTAACCAAGGCTCCATGATTCTACCCAGGCCAATCCTTTGCGTGGTGAAAAATGTATGTCAACTTTTCTTGTTTTTCATTCTTTCTAATTGTTTTTGATGCATTTTAAACAATCTATCACAGACTTTTTATACAAAGATGAATGTTTTGGCATCATGTTTATATGCGTATTTAATGAACGGTTTAAAGGACTTTGCACTCGCGAATGATGCTCCTAAGTTCTACTCAGGCCAAAATCCTTTGCCAGGTGCATTAAATATGCATATTCACTTGGTTGGATTTGTGACCCGAGGTCATCAGACCGCATAGGAGTGAAAACAAATATTTGTTTACATGCCATGTGTACACGCACACAGTGAACACATACAGACTTGCTTTCTTGTACCTCGCAAAGCTTTGTTTTCACTCCAGCAAATGACGTCATCTCCCGGAAGTGAGGTGGCACCAACCCAGTGAATAAACACTCTGTCTCAAACATTGATCTTCAAATCTCTCCTTAATGGAATAAAATATTGAAGTACTTTCTGCACCATTTTGTTTCTATTCAAGTCACGTTATTTCATATAACATGAACTTGCTTTGACCACTGAATTATACAGCTTGAAAATGAAGGTGTCTACATAGCATAGCAAGGTTTAACGTCCCGAAAGCATCCAGTGCTGGAAATTATATCAAGACAGCCACGGCCTTTGATAACCAGCTGTGAACTCACTGGTTGCAGACCCACCGGGATTCGAACCCTGGACGTGCGGGTGAGAGGACAAAGCACTAACCACTACACCACGGAGGTCTGTGTCACTATGTCACTGCTGATGTGATTTGTGCGTGTTACTATTTTCATAAACTCATCCAGATGTTTGGGAACAGATCTGATGCGTATTTGTAATAATGTAAGGGAAGAATCTGCAGACCAAGAAGATTCCTTCAATGTCATCAATCAACTGTCTTACAAGAACCGTGACTACAACACCTCAGGATGTAAGATGAAGAAAAATCAAAAATAAGAATTTTGAAAAAGCAATGTTGTATTTCTTTTTAGATACCATTGGATTAAAAATAAAAGGTCTTCTAAGGCAACAGATGTAGTTGCTAAGGTAACCTTTGCAGAAGCTTTACAATTATACAGAGCATCTAATTCATATCTGTCTTCAAATGTCAAAAATAATGTGAAGGATGTGAGGCACATGAAAGGAGAGGTGAGAGGAGATGGACGACTAAGTTGATAAAGTCCTGCAGTGATGCATATATGTGAAAAGATTAGTGGAATGGTTGTACACATGATGGAGCTTCCAGCAGGTGGAAACTTATGTTAAAAGCATCAAGTTCTGAGTCTTTTTATACCAGAAAGTGAAAATTACTTTATAACTTTTGCAATGTGTTTTGAAAAAACAAAATATAAAAATAATGGTAGTTTCCACCTGAGTGAGGTTTTGGGGCCTTTCTTGAGGGCTGAAGTAACAAGGCAGTAAATGCCACCATCTGATAACAATTCAAAAGTTTGGATGTTGTAAAATGAAGGCTCATGCATCCATCCATCTTTATCAGTCCAGTCCACGCTCCTGAACGGGAGATCTCATCTTTCCAAATTCAAATCGTTCTAAAGAAATACATAACGGTTAAATAGGTTTGAGTCAAAGGTAGGAAAAATGCATGCGAAATATTCTAATTTTATTGGTGTAACACAACAATGAAATTATTTCTCCATTTTGACCAATCTCTGATCTCTTCAAAAACAATCCTTCCCCAACATTATCAACTTCTTCTGCAACAACAACCTTTTCCATACAGTATATAACACCCTTCTCTTTCACTTTGATTTTTTCTCCAAATTCACCCTATTTCCCCCCTCTCAATCCTCCATCTCTTCTATACCCTAAATCGTAGACCTTAATTTTTAACATCCCTTGGAACATTCGACTCTTGACTGTCGTGGTGCCGTTAAACATCAACAAACCAAACCAAACTAATTTTACCAGTGCAAATTTGACTTTCATTAAGGAATTTTGTAAGGTAATCTTTAAAAATTAATTTCAAATATTTTTGATAAGCAGATTTTAACTTTTTATTCACCAGCAAAAGCCCAAATTATACAGAAATATTAATTTCCAAATATATCATTTCATTTCCAATATCATTTCCAAAGTATTTAACTTGAGAATTACAGAATTTGATAAGCAAAAAAAAAAAAATTAATGGCTGAACTTATTAGGAACAATTTAAATTATGTCACTGCACATGCCTTGATCCCCCAATCGGGATATCTTCCGATCTAGAGCATGGACCGGACTGGTTATTCAACTTCAGTGATTAGTGACATTAATGGTTTAGTTGAGCAGTCAGTTTTGTATATCTAAAAGGGAAATAGGAAATATTAAAGTTCTAAGTAAAAAACTGGTATGAAATTGATTGTCAATCTACTGTTTTATAGTGATGTCGCACTCTCGGCCCCTTACATTTTTAGCACCGTTAATGTATTTGATATGGAAAATTATTTTAATTGCCTTACTACTTGAAAATATTTATAAAAACAATTCTGCAGGTGCTAACCTTACTATCTCCCTATCATATATCCAGTGAATCAAAGCTACAAAGTCTCAGAAAACTGCAATAATATACTTGGATTGTGAGGATATGATGTCACAACTTAGTCTGATTTCAGCCGTTTCCAAGCGAGATACAACATATGCCCTTCCAAACATATCCAGTGATTGGAAGCCACAAAATGTAAAAATATTGACATATACTTTTGAATTGTGAGCCTGTGTGAGGATACGATGTCACAACTAGTTTGATTTCAGTCATTTATACACAAATGAGACGCAGCTTGAATATGTCCCTAATGGAAATACACAAAGACTTTTGGGAAATGTGCATATGTTATGTCACAACTAGTCTGGTTTCAGCCATTTCTACACAAATGAAACATAACTTTAATATATCCCTTACAGAAATACACAAAGACTTATGAAAGTTGTGAGGATATGATATCACAAATAGTCTGATTTCAGTCGTTTCTATACAAATGAGACACAACTTGAATTTGTCTCTAACGGAATAAAATATTGAAGTAATTTCTTTACCATTTTGCTTTTTGAAAGTCCTGTTTCTTATAAGCTGGACATGCTTGACCACTGATAAGAGTTCTTTAAGAATGTTTACCGAACTATTTTGCTGTTTGGTGGAATAACCAAGGTACATCTGCATGTTTGTTTTCCCTTTTAAATATTGTGGGCAGTGGCGAAGCCAGCATTTAAAAGTGAGGGGTCCGAGAAGGTCCTAGACCCTCTCAAGATGAAGTGTTCAAATTTAGCTCACTTTTGAGGGACAATTTGTTTCGTTTTTAAGCAAAAAAGATATAAAACACAAACATTATTCCAATTTTTTTTAAATTTCCTAGAAAATAGGTTGTCGGGGGTCCAGTCCCCCCATGGCTATGCCACTGATTGTGGGGGAGAATTTATAAACAATGGATTCATTAAAAAAAATGGAGATTATATATTTGACAGATAACATCACAAAAGTTCTGACATTGATTCTTTTTGTTGATAATTTCATGGTTTTGAGCAGAAACTCTCGCTATTCCTCATACCCCTTTTCAAGGAAATAATCCATTTTCAAGATGACTTTGTAAGTAAAAGTCGTGAAATATTTGGATGCAATTGACAGGTTGACCATTAATTTTATTCCCTGTAGCTAAAGTAGAAGATGAACCTTTTCTATTTGATCAGCTCTTGAAAAGTCATTAACTGTTTTTTGGGTGCTGCATTAAGAGGGGATGGTTTTGAAAAGATGAATAAATTATAAACCTAGCTGTCGGTGATAAGGAATATGCATCTTGGGATCAAGTTTTCAAAGCCTGGGACAAAGCTTCTACAAATTATTTCTGAGGTTGAGGTTTATTTCAAAATTTGAAGTCTGCCGTAAAAATTAAAAATACCATAATGAAAGTTATGACCATTTTTTTTGGAAATGCAATCTCACCCCACTATCTCCTCTCAGTCTGAATCTCTTTTCACCTCTGACATAATCTCTCTGGCACATTTTGACCATCACTGTTGTGGTGCCATTAAACCTTACCATCCAACCAACCAACTTTTAAAAAACATATCTGATGTAAATACAACTGCCCTTACAGAAATTTGAGCTTGCAGCACGCTTGTGACAAGCTAACAACTTTTAGCTTGCACAAGTATGCACACGGGTGCTGCAAGCTTGCTTGGAACTTGCTAGCTTGTGCAAGCTCACATTAGCTTGCGCAAACTAGCATGAAATATTTGTTAGCTTTCGCTAGCTTGTGCAAGCTTGCAGAAAGTTTTTGCTAGCTTGCCAAGCTAATTTGTTCCAAATAGTAGCTTGCGGCACCCTTGCAGCACACTTGCGCAAGCTAAAAATTGTTAGCGTGCGCGGCGTGCGCGGCGTATGGCGTGGCGTGCGCGGCGTGCATGGCGTGCGCGGCGTGCGCGGCGTGCGCTGGCGTGCATGGCGTGCGCGGCGTGCGCTTGGCGTGCAGCGGCGTGCTGGCACGCGGCGTGCGCGGCGTGCGCGGCGTGCGCTGGCGTGCAAAAAGCGGCGTTGGCGTGCGCGGCGTGCAGCGGCGTGCAGCGGCGTGCATGGCGTGCCTTGGCGTGCAGCGGCGTGCGTGGCGTGCGCTGGCGTGCGAGGCGTGCGAGCGTGCGCAAGCTAATTTTTCTGTAAGGGTGGGCAACCAACAACAGCCTAAGTAACAATAAGTTTATGCACTTAGCTCTAAACAGAAGTGACTGGAGGGCCATGATTGCCAATATCTGTTCCAGACTCGGCACCTAAAAAGAGAAAGAGATGTAAATACATTGTTTTTCAGGGTTTTATAAGGGGAGTACATTTTGACAAAAGTATTCTGAATAAGTTGTAACAATGTCATCATTTTCATTAATATTACAGAAAGACTGAGCTGTTTGATCACAACCGTTACAGAAAAACTTGCTTGCAGCAATTTTTTTTACAGAAATAATTTTGAAGAAATAATTCGAGCAAAAAATGATGAAAACGGAGGGATTTATAACAATTTCATACTCATATAAATTCAATATTCATATAGAGAAAAAAAAACGGATGCCAAAAAACGTGGTCACAAACCACATTTCCAGTCTTAGACCCATACGATCTTTACATATGTGATTAAAAAATTCCATACTATCTAAATTTATGAAAATAAGCATGAAAATCAGAAGAACCCGGTCAGGGGTTCGGAAGTTTCGCACTTATTTCCAGAGGAACCATGTTGATTTCCCTAATATCGTACGATCCATATAATGATTGGACAATGTGCAGTCACGTGTTGTATCTCACATGCATTTGCATGCTGTATACATACAGTATGAAATGGCGTTTGCGTGAAATAGCACAAACCCTTCGTAATCCCGTGATAATGTGTTTCTTTAAAATAACAAACAGTATATACAGTGCTTCAGATTACATTGGAATCTTATTTGTATATCAAATTCAGAATAAAGTGAATGATATTTAGTGACGACAGAGCCTCTTAAAGCAACTGAATACACTCAGTGTATGTAGGGTTTTGATAATTAGAACCTTGGTGTATGGTGTCAATACTGATTTTCTACAATTCATCCTGTGCAGTAGTATTTTCACTATTCTTGTGCTATAATTCATAGGCTTAAATACAATTATATTTGCTTATATACTGCTAAAATATCATTTCACCAGAGATTAATTATCCCAAATAACAAATCCCTGATTTCATGTACTTTCTGTAAACACATTGTTGCTTTGCAGGCCTAGGGATTGCTGTGAATTTTCATCAGCATGAATTATGGATTGGACTCTGCCTCCTCTGACAATATTTGAAGTTGAGATTATTTTGGTAATTTACTATGATAGCAATTTAATTAATTTTGCCAATTAAAATTACACGGATTCAAACATAACAAAATATATATATATATATATATATATTTTTGTATTGACCTGGGGATGAATCTGGCAGGAAATCACATTCAGATGGTCAGAAAAATACTGACTCGTAGTGTGAGAATGACCTCTGAACCCAATCACTGAAAATAAAAATTGCCCTGGATAATCATGTAATTCACAAAAAAGTATAAAACTTTGCATAACAGCGGTTAGTAATCACTTGCCCATTGTATGAATATGTAGAATACTTTAGCCTAGTTGTATGGCATATAAAAGGACCACATGTATACTTTAACCAGTGTTCTATCTACATGTAGGCCTATCCATACTTGCACAATGGCATTAACTTGCAACACTACAAATTGATAATGCTATTCAGAGGAGAAAGACACTTTTTCTTCAACATTTGATTTACTTCTGGGTGGAGCGGGGTGGGTGGAGCGGGGGTGGGTGGAGCGGGGGTGGGTGGAGCGGGGTGGGTGGAGCGGGGTGGGTGGAGCGGGGTGGGTGGAGCGGGGGGGTGGGTGGAGCGGGGTGGGTGGAGCGGGGGTGGGTGGAGGCGGGGTGGGTGGGGCGGGGTGGGTGGAGCGGGGTGGGTGGAGCGGGGTGGGTGGAGCGGGGTGGGTGGAGCGGGGTGGGTGGAGCGGGGTGGGTGGAGCGGGGTGGGTGGGCGGGGTGGGTGGAGCGGGGTGGGTGGAGCGGGGTGGGTGGAGTGGGGGGTGGTGGAGCGGGGTGGGTGGAGCGGGGGTGGGTGGAGCGGGGTGGGTGGGGCGGGGTGGGTGGTGGAGCGGGGGTGGGTGGAGCGGGGTGGGTGGGGCGGGGTGGGTGGAGCGGGGGTGGGTGGGGCGGGGTGGGTGGAGCGGGGTGGGTGGAGCGGGGTGGGTGGGGCGGGGTGGGTGGAGCGGGGTGGGTGGAGCGGGGTGGGTGGAGCGGGGTGGGTGGAGCGGGGTGGGTGGAGCGGGGTGGGTGGAGGCGGGGTGGGTGGAGCGGGGTGGGTGGGGCGGGGCTGGGTGGAGCGGGGGCTGGGTGGAGCGGGGCTGGGTGGAGCGGGGTGGGTGGAGCGGGGTGGGTGGAGCGGGGTGGGTGGAGCGGGGTGGGTGGAGCGGGGCTGGGTGGAGCGGGGGCTGGGTGGAGAGGGGCTGGGTGGAGGGGCTGGGTGGAGAGGGGGGCTGGGTGGAGAGGGGCTGGGTGGAGAGGGGGCTGGGTGGAGGGGCTGGGTGGAGAGGGGCTGGGTGAGAGGGGGCTGGGTGGAGAGGGGGCTGGGTGGAGAGGGGCTGGGTGGAGAGGGGCTGGGTGGAGAGGGGGCTGGGTGGAGAGGGGCTGGGTGGAGAGGGGCTGGGTGGAGAGGGGCTGGGTGAGAGGGGCTGGGTGGAGGGGGCTGGGTGGAGAGGGGCTGGGTGGAGAGGGGGCTGGGTGGAGAGGGGGCTGGGTGGAGAGGGGGCTGGGTGGAGGGGCTGGGTGAGAGGGGCTGGGTGGAGGGGGCTGGGTGGAGGGGGCTGGGTGGAGAGGGGGCTGGGTGGGAGGGGCTGAGTGGGAGGGGGCTGAGTGGAGAGGGGGCTGAGTGGAGAGGGGGCTGAGTGGAGAGGGGGCTGAGTGGAGAGGGGGCTGAGTGGAGAGGGGGCTGAGTGGAGAGGGGGAGGTGGGTGTCAGAGTGCACATGATACAGAACATGCTCATTTTAAAAGTTTGACATGCATTTTACACAAGTTTGTAGTAAATTATTGAAAACCTTCCTCTTACTTAGACAACCCATACTTTTCAAAGAGTGACGATCAACCTAACCATGTACAAACGTAAACTATAAAACACATTTCCACATTATACATTTTCATGATTTTGTGTTTTGTATATGTGTGTTGTGTATTATAGCTCTCTTTGACATGAATTTTGACTTTGAGTAATCGGTTCTGGGAAAACTGCAAAATTCTGAAAGTGGGCGGAGAGATCTGACCAAAGAGAATGAGGTCACACCACCTCATTAAAGAGAGGCTGGGAACCCACTGCCTCACATCCATGGCTGTAATTCTCATTAATGAAAGTTGGAAGAAGAGTACCGTGAAGGTTTCCGGGAAGTGCCATCTTACCGTTAGCCATGATACACTTCTTAAATCAAAGCATTTCAGCATTATACATTCCCCTCCTCCTTCCCCCAAAAAAAAAAAAAAAAAAAGAAAAAAGTTCTTTATTTTTCCTTGCCTGAGAGAGTTTTCCCTTGAAAACATCTATGTATCTACAAATATTGTAAAAGGCTTTTTTTCTTTAAGGGTATGTCTGAAACTTTAGATGATTTTGAAATGCATCAAATTCTATGTCGTGAAAAAAATCAGGGCATTCCCAAGATCTGTTGATGAGTTAATGACTTGAATTGACTTCTGCTCCGTTTTCCCCATCAAACTTTTGATGGAGGTATGATCAAATTTAACAAAAACCCTTCTGATATATCTATTAATAAATATAAAACAAAAGATTTAAGTATAAGAATGGAGAGGTATTAAAATAAAATAATGACATCAACTAACATTGCCTTTTAGCTCACAAGAGGTCGCTGTTTGAATGAAAAATTGTGAAACATTTGATAGAAATCAGGTACACTGTACACCATTTTGCTGTAAATTTTACTGCCAGTTTCCATATTTTGACAGATTCGTGACTTGAAACACTTTCTGATTCACCATTATTGGCTGATGCTTCCATTACAGCAAAGAACTATATTCTGATATGATCTAACATATATTACTCGTGTGTATTCTGATATGATCTAACATACATTACTCGGGTGTATTCTGATATGATCTAACATACATTACTCGGGTGTATTCTGATATGATCTAACATACATTACTCGGGTGTAGGGAGGTGGTTTTTTGAGTTATTGTACTCTACGGCTCCCAAAATCATCCATAAATTTTGCTAAAAGTTCCAGAATTTGAGGCAATGAACTTTTATTTTTTAAGCTTTCCAGTAAAATTGAGTGCAATTGTTTTGTTCTATGAGCCTCGATAACTGGCTACACCCCTGCATTATATTGAATAGATTTTGAAACAGACCTTTAACAAATCATTCTTCTATAAATTACATAAATGATCGTTAAGAAAACAGTTATGTGATGTATAATAGTAGACTTTGATTTGATTTATTTTTATCTTCAGATCAGTTTACAACAACATAACGTAAATCATAGCAAGAAGTTTGGACAATGGAATATTCACAAACATTTTGTAAGAAACATGAGTATAGAACACACACTTAGCTATAAAACATGTGATGTGGTAACTAACTGAAAGAAGATAAAGGACCAGAAATAAGTAATCTTTTCTAGTCTGGCCCTTGAAAATGAATAATAATAGTAAATAGAAATGCAACCCTATGCCCCCTACTCCCATACACCCCTAATACAACATTTGATGAACCGATGATCAATTCCACATACACCTTCCATGGTGTATAAACCCTCCCCTTCCCCCCTCCACAAAAGGAAAGAAAAACAGACATTAAGTTTGACTTCCTACATCTATTATATTCTAAAAACAAAATGACTTTTGCATTTACAGAAAGTCTATATGTATTTTCTTCTTTGAGCAAGATATCAGTTCTGCTTGTCCCTTTAAAGGAATATTCCCACGGATTTTTGTTTTTTAATATATGGAAGAGAAATTTTTAAGAAACAAATTGGTGACAAAAATTATGTTAATATCTTATTCCGTTTAAAGTTACAAAATTTTAAAGATTTTTGGAATTTGGACAAAAGTAACTGATTGGCAACATCTGTGATGTCATAGAGACAGTTTCAACAAAATATCTTTTGTATTTCTTTAAGAATTATTTGGATTTTTTTTATCGTTGTAAATGTGATGTACACCAAGAAAAAAAGAAGTTTTCTTGTAAATTAAATATTTCACTCTATCTCTATAATGAACCAAAAACGCTGTTCGTTAATGTAAAACAAGTGTGATTAATTGAATAAGACATACATAAGAACTGTGCTGGAATTGCCTTGATGACATTACGAAGCTGAAGGACATATACTGTACGAGGTGTTTTTAAGAACATTTTTCTACTCTTTAAAATGTTATAACTTCTAAACAGAATAAGATATTAACAGTTTTTTCACCACTTTGTTTCTACAAATTTTCTCTATCATATATGAAAAAATGAAAATCCATGGGAATATTCCTTTAATTGTTATAACTTCTAAATGGCATAAGATATTAACATAGTTTTTTCACCACTTTGTTTCTACAAATTTTCTCTATCATATATGAAAAAAAGAAAATCCATGGAATATTCCTTATTGTTATAACTTCTAAATGGCATAAGATATTAACGTAGTTTTTCACCACTTTGTTTCTACAAATTTTCTCTATCATATATGAAAAAAAGAAAATCCATGGGAATATTCCTTTAATTGTTATAACTTCTAAATGGCATAAGATATTAACGTAGTTTTTTCACCACTTTGTTTCTACAAATTTTCTCTATCATATATGAAAAAATGAAAATCTATGGGAATATTCCTTTAACCTCAATAATACAAGAAAGACATGAATGAAAAACTATCCTTTCAATATTTTTTATCATTATTTCAGATAGTCTGAGCTAACCACGACAAAAATCCTTTTAAAAAATAGTTCTGTCTACATTTTTGTCACTAACCAAGTTTTGCCTCTGTTAGCCTTTAAAACAAATAATAACAACTGTTGCTGTAAAACTTTGTAAAATAGAGGGCGGCATTGCTAAAATGTTTATACTGTGAACAGAATATGAAGTCATAAGAGTTTGTAGAAATATAAGTGGTTTCTATGATAAAAGTATGTATTAAGGGGCAAATACACAGACATGCATGTACGTGCTGTATAATTGAGGTAATGCATCGAGAAATGTATTCTCTTTTCTGTTTCCACGGGGACAGAAAGTTATATAAATCTTTTCTGCCAATTCATACATCTCAGATTCACATTACCATCGTTTAACACCTGAACATTTAGGCAATTTCTTTTAAAGAATATTGCACATTAAACTAATGATTCTGATACTTTAAAATGATTAATGTTGAGGCATCTTGTTTATATGGTGTAGTTATGCACGGGGCAAAGGACTTTGACATAGCGAGGGGCAAAGGACTTTGACATAGCGAGGGGCAAAAGACTTTGACATAGCGAGGGGCAAAGGACTTTGACATAGCGAGGGGCAAAAGACTTTGACATAGCGAGGGGCAAAGGACTTTGACATAACGAGGGGCAAAGGACTTTGACATAACGAGGGGCAAAGGACTTTGACATAGCGAGGGGCAAAAGACTTTGACATAGCGAGGGGCAAAGGACTTTGACATAGCGAGGGGCAAAGGACTTTGACATAGCGAGGGGCAAAGGACTTTGACATAGAGAGGGGCAAAGGACTTTGACATAGCGAGGGGCAAAGGACTTTGACATAGCGAGGGGCAAAGGACTTTGACATAGCGAGGGGCAAAGGACTTTGACATAGAGAGGGGCAAAGGACTTTGACATAGCGAGGGGCAAAGGACTTTGACATAGCGAGGGGCAAAGGACTTTGACATAGCGAGGGGCAAAGGACTTTGACATAGCGAGGGGCTAAGGACTTTGACATAGCGAGGGGCAAAGGACTTTGACATAGCGAGGGGCAAAAGACTTTGACATAGCGAGGGCAAAGGACTTTGACATACGAGGGGCAAAGGACTTTGACATAACGAGGGGCAAAGGACTTTGACATAGCGAGGGGCAAAAGACTTTGACATAGCGAGGGGCAAAGGACTTTGACATAGCGAGGGGCAAAGGACTTTGACATAACGAGGGGCAAAGGACTTTGACATAACGAGGGGCAAAGGACTTTGACATAGCGAGGGGCAAAAGACTTTGACATAGCGAGGGGCAAAGGACTTTGACATAGCGAGGGGCAAAGGACTTTGACATAGCGAGGGGCAAAGGACTTTGACATAGCGAGGGGCAAAGGACTTTGACATAGCGAGGGGCAACTTGGAGCCAGGACTTTGACATAGCGAGGGGCAAAGGACTTTGACATAGCGAGGGGCAAGGACTTTGACATGGGGAGGGCAAAGGACTTTGACATAGCGAGGGGCAAAGGACTTTGACATAGCGAGGGGCAAAGGACTTTGACATAGCGAGTGCCAAAGTATAAGCATGCATATAAACACGATACCAAAACATTAATCTTAAAAAAAAAAAAACAAATCTAAGCTAGATTGTTTAAAGTGCATTAAAAAAACAACTAAAAAGAATACAAAG
This sequence comes from Chiridota heheva, assembly GCA_020152595.1. Classification (NCBI taxonomy): domain Eukaryota; kingdom Metazoa; phylum Echinodermata; class Holothuroidea; order Apodida; family Chiridotidae; genus Chiridota; species Chiridota heheva. Next base: position 1,518,647 of record JAIGNY010003850.1, read on the forward strand.
CGAGAAAAGCTTACATACATTTTTTTGCTTTAAGAAATTCACCTGTTGTAAAAATGGACTAAACCAAATACTCATTGCAGTGCATTACAGGTATTTAATGCACGGGTCATAACAATTAATAGCAAATACTCAATAGAAATTTTATAAATACTATTAATGACATCACTTCTGCATTGTTATTGATTGGTTTGCTTGTATTTGTGTCAATATTTTGACCAATCAGAAATCATTAATTGTATTGTGTATTAAATACACTAGCCCTAAAACTACTATAAAATAATTTTGGTAACTTAATTAGTAAATTTATCTGATTGTGTGTGTGTGGGATCTGTTGATATTTTGGTGATTTTCATACAACTGGCCAATACCTTTAAAGGTATACTGTATATGGACATGTAGAGTTAACATGAGCAAAAATTGCTTTAAAACAAAATCTGGCAAAAATTGACAATTTCACAGCATTTTAAAATCCCAGTCATCAATTTGCATTTTAAATGCAAATTTTGTGATGTATCACAGGGTGACATTGGTATTTAAAAAATAATAAAAATCCTTTTTTTTTTTAAACATCTATCATAATTCTTCGAAGTGGTGCAGCAAATTCTGTCCAAACGTTTTTGCTGAATCTTTTTCCGTGCTTCTATACCCGAATCAAATTTTTTAAAAAGCAGAAATAGACTTTGGCATCTTTTTCAGTGACTGAGATTTTGGAAAGAAAATAAAAGAATTGGAACTTTCCGTCCAGTCATACATCACAAATTCAGCAGAAAATAAAAATCTTATCAGACTTTGATGAGTCATACTAAACAAATGTATAAAGATGTTATTTTCACAATTCAAAAACTGATCTGCTCAGATTACATACTCTTTTCACGAACATAGAAATTGATACAAGCCGATAGAAGTTGAAAGAATTGGAGCTTTCCGTCCAGTCATAAATCACAAATTTAGTAGAAAATAAAAATCTTTTTAGACTTTGACGAGTCATAACTTAAAAGAAAAAAGAAGCAAAACTTAGCATCTATTTTGGCAATGGAGTCAGTACTTTCACCATACTGGTTGCGCGATATTTTTTACTTCGTCTCGTAGTTTTGGAGCAATTTTGGTGTTTTTCCGAAAAAATATGGTACCAAACGCGTGTACACGATACACGCTCGCTTTTTTTGGCGTGTACACGTTTACTAAAATCCCTAGACGTTAACAGCTCTTAAACCAGGGTGCATGGGGTGTACACCTGATTTTGCGAGCCTTTAGATGAGCATGCTTATCCAATCAATTTGAAAGCACATTCTCATACTGGTTTACTAACAATTCAAGGTGTGAAGCTGGTGATGTGTATAGACCTTTTCAAACTGAGTTTAGCCGAACGTGATTTATTCAGTATTTCGACCAATCAAATGCTGGGGGAACTTTTCCTTTGTTTCCCAACCAATCAGGTGCAGGTTTAAGGAAAAATATGTAAGCAGCAATATGCGCTCGTATTTCCTTTATGTATAACGCATGTATGATATGTGTGCTTGAAAACATTTTTTCATATGCTTGGTCCCAAACCGTGCGTGAATTGTGCAGATGGCCAAAATTCCTTTAGTATTTTATTGGTCAATAAGATTCCTCCAGATTGGTCCATTACGGACATGTGAATTTCGGCCATATGACATTGTTTAAATTAGTTATCTGAAAATTGCCGATTCGATTTAAAAAGGTCTATAAGGCTGATGATAAAATATAATTACGAAAAGCATCTAGATTGATCTACAGTAACTTTACGAGTCTCTTTATCCATTTTCAATGGAGCTGGCCGACCAATATCAAGTGAACAAAGGATAGCGGCATGGTCTGAGTTCAAGTAATTTGTGATAGCAATATTGGAAATAAAGCCATCAGATTCATGAGTGATAATAAAGTCCAATATACATGTGTAATTTAGGTAGAAAGACAAGAATTTAGGTGAACCGCATCAGTATACTGACATCCCGTTCACTAATATGATCCATTCACTGTCAAATCAATTATTACTTAATATTCCAGCGATTTCATTAATATGTTTTCCAAAAATCTCATTTTTGCTTCCGATGCGATAGCATCAGAAACCTGTGCGGTCATAATGGCATATGTGTATATGCATATGTGTGTGTGACATCCAGCTCGTAAACACAATATCTCAAGAACCATACACCGGATTCATGTCATATGGGGTACACAGATAGCCCATGGTCTGTAGATGTGCCCTGTTGCTTTTGATGGTGATGTCATGCATATTAATGAGTAGGCAGGGCTTAATGATCCAATCTTAAAACGCTGATATTTTAAGAACTGCACGTCGTCTATTTTGTTTCATACTTAGTGTGATTATGGTGTTAGCTAGTGTGTGCATGTTCATGGTACCAAAATGTTGAATTTCATTAATATGCAAAGTGGGCAGGGCTTAACATGATTTTGTTGAAAAGAGCTTGTAACACAGTATATCATGAATGATACATGGGATTCAGTTCATATGTGGAACACAGATGGTCTGCTGATGTGCCCTATTGTTTTTGGTGGTGAGATTATGCATATTAATGAGTAGGTGTGGCTTAATGTAAAATCTTGTTCTTTTATTTTAACAATCGTGTTGTTTGTTATACTTCATATTTGGTATGATTGTGATGTTAGCTAGTTATGCAATGACATGACAGGTAACACAAAGCATGCAAACCTATCAGCATATGAAGAAAAGCATCAGACTCCATAAACCTTTTGGTTCTGGTTAAAAAAAGTTTGTAGGTGATTATCAACGTCATGAAAATTTGGTTTTGGAAATTTAGTGCAGAATGCATAACATAGGCCTAATATTCATCATTGTATATTGCCTTTGACTCTGGCATTCTTCATATGATGAATCTTTGCTGAGACCTTTGTAAATTTTAGGAAATCACTTTTTGGTGGAAAAGTCAAGAATCTGAGAGACTACTTAATGTGATGCATGAGCAGCATGAGCCATGGAGCAGTATTTTAAGTGGGGGTAGGGGGGCATGCAGGGAATTGGTCAATAATTGATCTCTTCGGTTCCTTTTTAACTTAACCCCCTCCCCCATAAAAGAAGATCAGTTTTGACTATTCATATAGTGATATTGCTACATTAAATATTTATTTTGTTATGAAACATGGAAAAACACATATACATGTGATCACAATGTCTTTGTCAGTTTAGAGTTTGAAATGATGTTGTATTGTAGCAAGTTGACAAAATATTTGCCAATATCATTCATGTGTTCAGTTCTCGTGGCCTTTTCAAATAATCTTGTGAGATTCGCGCCTAGTTTACATCAGCGATGTTCGGTTTTTCCACTTGTTAGAAAATCGAACATCTCAAGGCCACCAAAAATGTACACATCACTGCCCCACACTCCATACATACAGTGTACAATTATACATATCTGTACGTACAAATGGTTTAAGCGGATAGAGTGTGTACATTATTTAAGAAATATTGAGTTAAGGGCGCTGTGAGTAGCAATGTCGGAGATGTCAGGACACAATATTGACATGTCTAGCCCTAATCAGATTGGACATTTCTAAAACCTCAGAGCAAGCTGCATAAACACTGACGTTGAAGATCATTGTCTGGAACGTATCTGGTTATCAGGCACAACCTTGCAAAATACTTCCACAATCTATTTAAAAGCATGATGATACAACAAAATGAGTTAAAATGCATTATTCACAATTACGACAATCTTGCAACAGATCTGTGATGTCACATACTGGGAATGATTAATTTTCCTTTTGTTTCCTAATCTCCTGCTGTTATCAGAGAGGATATATGACCTTAATGCAAATTCTTATAATACCATATCTTTTCAAACAGTAATTGTTACAAAACTGCAGGTCATCCTTATGATTTGCAAAATAGTGGGGGGGGGGACATCCCCCCCACCCCCTTCTCCACGGCCCATGAGCAGTTGATTATTTCAAGGGGTTTTCTTCCTGAAAAGAGAGGAAGGGGGTGGGGGAGAAGCATACTTCTGCCCCTCACATTTTTGACTGGGGATAAAGCCCTCAGCCCCCTTCCTACGCCTTTGGACAATTTACTATGCCACAATACACAATACAGAGATAGTAGTTTTCTTTGGTTTTGGATGAACCTAAATCAATAATTGTTGCAGATCCAATGATTTTGAAAAAGCAATTCAGAGACATTTGAATTACTTTAAGATTTGAGATTGTTTCCCATTATTAATTAAAGAGTGATGTTTGTTTAATCATATTGATTTTTAATTGGTAAGGAAGGGGGGGGGGGGCGGGTTCTGTCAGATGATGGAGATTTCTCCTAGATACTGTATGTGTATGATTCCCAAGATGAGGTGTTTATTTTCCCAGATGGAGGTGTTTTCCTGTAATTGATGGTATTTCCCCAAATGAGGTATCTCCCAGATGCAGGTGTTGTTTTTAGATAAGGTTTCCTCCAGATGAATGTGCTTAGCCCACACAAGTGTGTTTGTCCCAAATGAGATGTTTTCTTCCAGATGTTGGTGTTTTTCTCTAATTGAGGATGTTTCCTCAAATGAGGTATTATCTCCCAGATGCAGGTGTTCCCAGGTTAGGAAGGTTTTCCCCAGGTGAACGTGGTTACCCCACATAAGTGTATTTACCCCAAATGAGGTGTTTTTTGCAGATTCTGGTGTTTCCCTCTAGTTTAGGTTTTTTCCCCCTAAATGACATATTATCTCCCAGATGTAAGTTTTGTCCTCAGATGAGAGAGGTTTCTCTCAGATGAGGGAGGTTCCTGCAGGTTGGGTCTTGTCTCTCAAGTGAGGGTCTTGCTTCTTAAATGAGGGTCTTATTTCTCAAATGAGGGTGTAACAAACACACATCCAATCGACTAAATAACTAAACAGGCTAGATTGCCATATTGCTGTGGTACCCATGGCAACCAGTGCTGCCTTCGATGTGCATTTAACCGATGCTTACACCTATAAAGCATTAGACATACATGTCTGTGTTATATTGCAATAACAGCAATTAATGGGTAACAGTTTCTAACCAATTAAACCAATGCTTACACCTACAAAGCATTAGACATACATGTATGTGTTATATTTGCAATAACAGCAATTAATGGGTAACAGTTTCTATCAACTAAGCAACAGTCAATATTGCTCAAGCAAGCAATCCAGCATTTTACCATTCATCCAATCAAGTGTTCATTTAATTATGTGATATATAAAGAAATCAATAAATTGTCCACATAGCTGGCTGGCAGCTGTTTATGCTTTTGATCAATTCATCTGTCAGTGAATTAGCATTCAAACAAGCAGTTAGCTAAAGGTATGTGCATGGACAGGTACCGGACAAACGTTAAACCACTGATCGAAAAGAGCATTAAATTCTGAGTAATAGTCTTTGAAGTTTGAATTTTGAAAATAGTTATGAGCAATCAAAAGTTTGCCTTTATTTTTAGTATAGTTTAAAAATGTGATGTATGAACAGGAAAACGTCACAATCCTTTTGTTTTTCTTTACATTTCTTTCCTTATTTTTAGACTTGAAAATGTTCAAAATCTTAAACTTGAGGTTGGTAAAGATCGAATTCTCTTCATCAGAATTATCTTTGCTTTTTGAAACAGAATTGGCAAAACGTTTAAAAAACTGGTATTAAGAAAATAGAGGCTACTTTCCATTCATACCTCACAAGAGTAGCACAAAAATTGCATATTTGGTAAGCAATCAGATGGCCATTGATCCAGTAAGCAATCATCTAATTCTTCAAGCAGTATGTCTATCAATTGACCAAGCAATCAGTCATTCAATTGATTGGGTAATCAAACAGCCAACTAACCAAGAATGCAATGAACCAGTTATTCAAGCAATCAGTCAGCCAACTGATCATGTATTAAACAATCAACCAATTTTTCAAGCAATCAGTCAGCCAATTAATCAAGTAAACATTTAGCCAATTGATCAAGTAAGCAATCAGCCAATTGTTCAAGCAATCAACCAATTGATCATGTAATCAATTGTTCAAGCAATCAATCAGCCAATTGATCAAGTAATCAATCAGCCAATTGCAATCAATCAGCCAATTGATCAAGTAAGCAATCAGCCAATAAATAAAGTAAGCAAACAGCCAATTGATCGGCTGATTGTTCAGCAATCGGCTCAATCAGTCAGGCAATTGTTTAATAGCAAATTAATTGATAAGGCTATCAGTCATCTTTTCATTTAATCACTCAATAAAGCATGCCATCATTCAACCAATATTAATCCAGACAGTCAGTCAATTAGTTATTCAATCCAATTCATCAATTGCCGTATTATGCAAGTAGTCAGTTAATTAGTTATTTAATCCCATCAATCATTCGCCCTATCAAGCTAGTAGTCCCTAAATTAGTTATTCATTCCAATCAATTAGTTGCCATACTAAGCAAGTAGCCACTAAATTAGTTATTATTCAATCAATCAATTGCCATTTAAGCAAGTAGCCACTAAATTAGTGATTCAATCCAATCAATCGGTTGCCATATTTAGCAAGTAGCCACTAGATTAGTTTTTCAATCTAATCAATCAATTGCCGTATTAAGTAAATAGCCACTAAATTAGTTATCCCATCAATGAAATAAGCAATCTGTCAATTGATTTACAACCTGTCAATTGTCTGAGCAAGCAATCGTCACCATGACAAAGCAATCAGTCATTTGATTATTAAGTTAAGACAAGCAATCAGTCACATGGTTATGCAATCATATAAGCATGTCACCTGTCAGTCAGAAGTTACTTTGTTGAAAAGATTATAAATTGATTATAAAAGAAATTAAAAAAAATGACTTTCCTTCCTACTTTGTTTTGTTTTCAGGATATTTTACACGTATTCATGCTGGTAGACATTCTAAAACCAGGCATCTCCCTGCTGAAACTGCTTTTGCCATTGTCTGATTATACAAAATGGATATTTGACCAAAAGTTGGTCAATTGTACATCAAACACAAATTGGTTAAGACTGACATTAGATTTACATTAACATTTGTAAATCTATGGATTAATGACAAGTTTTATTATTTGTTAATTGTGTGCTGTATAACTCAAATTAAAATAACACAAATAAATAGGCTAAGCCTATACCTTTGACAAACAAAACAGGAAAAACTTAAAATAATGCAAAACTTGCTTTTTGCTCATCAGTACTCTTAATTGTTGGGATTTAGGATTGCAGAAGTGTCATTTAATTTTGTATTAGTTTCATGCACTTTTACTTCATAAAGGATTAGTTCAGTGGAAAAACAAAATTAGTGGAATGTAGAATCGGGCTCTTAAAAAGAAAATCTGTCAAGAAACTACATCAATATCTTATTCCGTTAAGTCTCATTTTATGTAGAAATAATTGGTATGGAAATTTTTCTACATACAAGGTTCGCAAGATTCTATGGGAGTCACTGCATCTAGCACCATGAATGAGGGCGATATTAGCTTATGTGTTGAAAAAATATTTTTTAGTTTCAATGTTGAATTACATCTGTTCCAGCCCTAAATTAATTAAAGTGCTAATATTTATAGCCATGTAAATAATTAAATGTAATTTTTTGTAGAAATCTGAAAGTTTTATACAAGATTTTTTAGCAGAAAATACCTCTAATTTACCATTACCTACTTGTAGATGTCTGTGAAGATGTTCTTTACAGCAGTACTAAGTAAAACATGAAAAGTATATTATACTGTTATATGGATACAGTTGTTGTCAAATTGTGGAGGAAAAAAGGTCTATTAGATTCAAGTTAACTGACAAGTTTCAGAAAATTTCACATTATGCTAAATTTGTGATGTATGACTTCTGTAATTCTTTTGTAATTCTTTGCATAATTTCTTTTCTAAATCTCAAGTCACTAAAAACAGTACTAAGTCGCAATCTCAGAGAGAATGTGGTCATCACCCGCATATGCCTAAGCCACACCTATCTCACCCTCTCCCACCTTCTTTCTGGCTCTCCCAAATCTGTCTGTCCCACTTGGCAATTACTGATCTCTCAATCAATCATATCCTCTTAATCAGTCCAATTTACGCTAACTGCAGATCTTTCTATCCCCTGCCACCACTATTCCTGACTTCTTCATTCATGAACAATCCCTCCTCCAACATTATCACCTTCCTCTGCAACAGCAACCTTTTCCACTTGATTTAATCTCCCCACACCCCCATCCTTTCCTATCTCACATCCCTCTCCCTCTCTCCCTCTTACACATTTTCTTCTACAACTTAGTTCCTCTAAATTTTCACTTCTCTTCATCCTTTCTTTCTTTTCCAATCATCTCTTTCCTAACTTTTGCCCTTAATTATTTAACACCCTCTTGGCACGTCTAAATCTTACTGTCGCAGTGCAGGTAAACCTCATCAAACCAAACCTAAAAACAATTGAAAGAGGATTTCTTTAGATTTTGCTTATTGAAAGGGTAAATTTAAGACGGAAAGAGATACAAAATTTACAAAGAAAATGCCAAGATTGCCTAGAGGTGCTGTCGCTTGTAGGCCAAAGGAATATTCCTGTAACTTTTCATTTTCATACATATGAGGATGATCATCATCCTTTGGCTGCGGAGCAGGCGACCACAAGATTTCTCCATGCACAGCAATCTTTGGCAAGTGTGGATATCTCTTCTGCTTAAATGTCTTCATCATACGCTAACATACATTGAATGTAGTTAACATAAGAGATACGTGGACATCCTGGTCTTCTTTTTCCATGAGTTGGAATGTAGAGAGCGTATCTTCTACCAGGCTTCTCCTCTGGGAGACAAAGGATGTGTCCCAAGAATCTCAGTTGGCGATTCATTACACAGTGGATAAAGGCTCAGTGTTGGTCATGTCATATATGCTGGCATTTGAGACATGATCTCTCCGTTTGATACTTAGCATAATCCTAAAGCAGGAGGTAGCAAAAGTGTTGATTTTGCACTCCATGTCCTAGGACAACACCCAGGATTGATTGCCATAAAGGAGGATAGTCATGCAGGTAGTGTAGAATAATTTCACTTTTGCAGCAATGGATAGTTGGGAGTTCTCTACAGATGTTCCAGTTTCCAGAAAGTGCACCATGCTAATAGACTGGTCCGATGGTTTCTATTCTGCACTTTCGTTGTCCACCTCTTGGGGCAACACAAAAAATACATCAATCTGTGTGGAATAATTTGCTTATTGAAAAACTAAACAGTTCCACCAAAATTTCTTGCACGTTCAATTAACCAATTTTTTTTTATTTGATATTGAAAAACTGTCTTTTTTGGCCATTAGAAATGCCGAAGACTGCTGCCAATTCACTGATTTTGTGACTTAGGCCACAGTACCAAGTAATGACACTGATTAAAATGCAGTTATTGAGTAATTTTTCTTTTAAAGGACAAAATATAGTCTCTGAATATAGAAAGGAAGCATATCATTACGGTCAATGGGAAGATGAAATATATTACAGTCTTTGTCTTATCATTTTTAATCTATTGAATATAAAAACAGGAGTGTCTGTTATTGTTGTAAAAAGAAGAAATTTTGATTAACATATGGGGAAGGAATAGGCCACTAACTGGTTAAAAAAAGAAAACAATTCAGGATTTTTGCAGACTTTTTTTTGTGTTGTGCAAAAATGATGATTTCCTTCAACTTCAACATATACTGGTGTTGTTAATGTTATTGTGAGTATCTTGAAAATTGATTTTAAAAATGTTAAAAGTTTTTGTGTTTCATAAGTTTTTGCTTATTTTTTCAAATTTTAATTTAGTAATCTATTATATATATATATATATATATATATATATATAACAGGGTTAATGATTAATGCGCTATGCATTAGGTACAGGATAATGCATAGAAGCTGGTTGCATATCGCTGGATGCACTTGGGCTCCGCCCTCGTGCATCACTGAATCTGTGCCCATTATTCATTAACCCTTAAATGTCGTAGTACATGGATCATAACCTTTCTGTTGATGGAATGAAAAACCTTCTTGAAGTCTTATGAATGTGACTGTAAGAGGAAGCTGGTAATCTTGGAATCCATCAATGATCCTTCTAAGAATGTCGATCTGTTAGGTACAACTTCTCCCTTGACGAAATCCAGCCTGGTTGTTCCTTAAGATGGGGTCTATGTGATCTCGGATTCTATTAAACAGGATCTTGTTGTAAACTTTGGCTGTAATTGACAGAAGAGATGTTCCCCGGTAGTTGGTCATGAAATTAAGGTCTCCCTTTTTGGGTAAAGATACAATAATGATAGTGGTACATTTGATGGGTGGCGTTAGAGTACTATACACTTCTGTGCAAAAACTATGGACTACGCTTGCCATTGCATTCCCCCATTACGGATTGCTTCAGATGTGATTGGGCAGGCAAGACCTGCAGCCTTGTTGTACTTCATTTGGTGAATGGCTTTCAGTGTCTCCTCACATGTTGGGGGATTTGACCTCGATTGGTAAACCTGGGAAACAGTTGGAGGCAGTTCAGCAGGTGGATGTCCCATGTTGTTGTTGAGCAGAGAGCTGAAGTATTCCATCCATTCTGCAAGAAGGTCTTTGTGTCTTGTTGGTGTAGTACCATCTCTTATATTCACCTTGATATTGGGTTTCTTGTCTTTGCCAGAGAGGCTATGGATGATTTTCCATGTTGTGGTGTAGTCTCCAGTCAAGTCAGCCAGTCTGAGATCTTCTATCTGCTTGTCTAGCATAGCAGATTCATCTGTTAAGTATGACTTTTTTTTTCTTTCTGGTTCTTTTGACTGATTGACTTGGAGATCAGATATCTTCCTTTGGCCTCGCCCCTCTCCATCTTTAGCTGCCTGGTTTTGTCAGTCACTCAGCTTGGCATGCCACATGATCTGTGTTTACTAACTACTTTCTCTGCTACTTCTGCAGCAGTATTTGCGAACTCATCGTATCTCTGTTATTGGAGTAGATGTTTCGTGACTGGAGGGCTTCGAATCTGTTTGACAATTCGAGCTGGAACTGTTCTCTTTTAGAAGCATCTTAAAGCTTTTTCCAGTCAAATGTTGGTCTGTTGCAGGTGGTTCTTAGGCTGCAAACGATTCCTCTGAATTGTAGGCTACAGTTTCTTAGAGAGTTATATCATATGCTGTTTATTCAGATATGGTCGACCCTGCTGGATGCATCCATGTCCATTGTCGGTTTTTAGTTTGAGGAAAACTCATTTGTGCTGGACGAAGTTTGTGTTCCTCACACTCATTCATAAGTCTCTCACCACTGTTGTTTGTGGTACCATAGACACAGTGGCGTCCAAAACTTCAGGGTGTGTTAGATGACTTTTGATTCCAACCATGGAAAGTTGCAGTGATGATCCTGTTGGAAATGCAGTTCACACTTTGTACACACTTGTAAATGTGTTTTGACATCAGTAGACCTACATGTACACCACCAAATGTAGGGATACACCTTACCTGATAGCAGGAGATCTGTGTGCTTGTACTCCAGCTGCCATCAGTGAAGTCTCGACCTTTCCTGGGTGTAAGCCTAAGGTGCCTCTCATGCAATGGATGCAGGAGTAACCCTGGCTAGAAGGTATTTCATCGAGAGAGGAATTAGAGCAGGAAAGGCAGGAGTAAGGAAAAAGGGAAAGACAGCTGAGGATGTAGCTTAACCCCTCACTCTGGTAGACCATCCTCTGACCATCTATGATAGAGGATTTTTAAAGAAACAATTTGTTGTAGAAATCATGCTAATATCTTTATTCTTTGAATTATTGCATTTCAAAGATTGTGTGTTGCTCGCAGGGTAAAATGTGGTGTAATAATATGTTGTTTTACTTACAGTATAAGGCTCATGATCAGATGGCAAAGCATGTTCTTATAAAGTACTGTAATGCTGCACCCCACTTTCAATAAAACAAAAAAAAGCTTGTAATAATTTTGGGAAAAGGCAATTAATATTCAAAGAAATACACAGAAATTGTCATGGATTTGCCTTTATGACGTCACACTGTACACTGTGAGGTCACTTTTAACACCCAGGCCTCGCGCAATATTTAAAATGCAATAACTCATAAATGGAAAAAGACATCAACGTGATTTTTACACCAAATTGTGTCTTTCGTAAGTCACGGTAATGTTTCTTTAAGGAATCATGCTTGTTTTTTAACTGTGTAATACATATATTTACAGACTAAACTCATCGGAAAACATACTGGACATCATGTATTAGTATTGTGCTCAGTACCAGAAAGTATATTCGTGAAGCTGACAGTCATGCATGCAAACAAGGAAAACACACACCATTAGTTGTTCTGCTCCAAAAGTTTTAAACAGTCAGACCCGACCTGATACATAACCAGGCCGGGTCAGACTTTTCCTCTTTATTTTCTTTATTCTGAAAACCTTAGTTGTTGTGCAAGTTGGTCTTGAGTGTCATATTAGCAATGGATGAAGTCCTTATTTGTGGTTATTCTAATTAAGATAAAGTGGTCTCACTATTTGCTACAGTAAGTTTGTGGTTATGATTTGCTGGAACAAATTTTTAAGGAGAAAGACAAGTCATGCGTTTTCCAAATGAAGAAGCTGAGAAAATTAGGTGTTAAAACATTAAGAATTTTTCACAAAAATACAAACTGGAATTTGCATCTTTTTTAACATTACATAAATTAGAGGTCAAACAAGTCAGTCTTATATGAAAGAAGATTACAAGAGTAACAAAATGGTGAAGAAAGCACTCACAATTCTTAATCCGTTAAGGAGATATTCAAGTTTAAAGATTTGTGTAGAAACGACTGAAATCAGACAAGTTGTGACATCACAGCATCAGATTCCTGAATTCTTTATGTATTCTTTCATATTTTGTCCTTCGATTTTGTAACCATTGGATATGTCAGGAAAGAAGTCAAGCAGAATCTTGTATGGGTACTTATAATTTACCACCTAAAGAAAATTGGGAGAGAAAATAAATTCAAATAGTAAAAAAAGTTAAATACATTTGATTTGAAATACATTAACAATTGGTAAGCATGTGAGGATTAGGGCGCCAAACTTTCATAGTAAACTTGCTATTCCAGTCATTTCTATATAGGCCTAGATAAGACAGAAATTTAAACTTGAATAGCTCCTTAACAGAATACAACATTGAAGTAGTTTCACCATTTTGTTTCTTTTAAAGTCCTCTTTTAGAGAAGATAAACTGAACGAATTCTTTAACGAAGACCTTGAACGAATGACGCCAGCAGGAGATTAATCAACACTTTCAATGATTATAATAATAGCCTAGGCCTACATCAAAATACAGAAAATTTGTATGATGATTTTATGGAAATACAAAATTGAAGATTATGATCGGCTTCCACGTATCAAACTTTCATTTCAATCTTATCCTCACGAGGTCATTAAAGACGTAAAAGCTATTAAAACTTGATCTGAATCTCACGAAAATAGCTGCAACTCCATTCATTGTAATCAGTGGCGTGACTGACCATTATGTTTGACCAGAATGTAAATGAATGAGCGACGCATTACAAAAAAAAAAAAAAATGTCCCTTGCAGTACAGCAGTACTGCAGTATTTGGATACTTTTTTTCTTCTTTCTGTAACAGAATGGATAAATGCGGTAGCTTCATGGGTGTAGGAAGGGTCACTTCTCGGAGGGAGGGAGGAAAAAAGGGGGGGGGGAAGTGGAGGGGGAAGCAAAATAGTGGGAACAAATGCACTAGTTAATTAAATTTCCAACAAAGATGCTGCTAATCGGGAAGTTTCCGGGAAACTTCCTTTATTTTTGGAAAATTTGGGCCAATCTTCGGGAACTTTTGGTCAGTTTTCAGGAAGGTTTGGAAAAATATTTCAAACGATTTTTTGGAAATTTAATTACAATGTCTACTAAAATAACCACATATTTCAATTTGATGTTAATAATTTCCCAAGCTAAGCACCGATTGCCCCTTTAGACCAGGAAGATTGCCCCCTAAGACCAGGAAGATTGCCCCCTTAGACCAGGAAGATTGCCCCACGTGTCCGAAGTGTCTTCAACTAAAGATGTACACTGTAACTCTTAATTCTAAAATCTTAGGACTGTAACTGTTAGAACAAAGTTTTGCAGATGGGAAAACATGTTGAACTTACACTGTAGATTGCCATCGACGCATACACAACATTTCGTATGAGACAGTACCACGAGTTTGCCCAAAATTGACATGCACAAGATTTGCCTGATTTTCCGGGGAGGGGGGGGGAGGGGGGTGGGGGAGGGAGGGGTATAGAGTCGACCCTTAACCTCTCTTAGGTATGAAGAGCTGTAGTGATGGAGATCTTAAAAAAATAAAAATCATGTTCAGCATCTGAAATCATGGAGAGACGAATAGCAGCCCATTTCAAATGTTGTGTTTAAATTTAATGGCGCATGTCAAACATCGAATTTTTGGTAAGAGCACTCCCGACAGTTCGCTCGCCGCATATGCCAGACCGACTTACGTCGAAGTCGAACCTTTTGTGCGTAACACAATTTTCATCATACGTATATTTTGAAATGGCGATCTCTTCTTGTTTAAAATGTTTTAGTTTTTTAATCTGGTAACTGAAATTAAAAGTTAAATTGCGATGAATCACCAATTTTGCACTAATTCGTCGCTCGGGAATCGGTTGGGCCATTTGGTGACCCATGGGTCAGCAAATGCCCCAAACTGGAGTTGTTGATGTCTTGTGGGATGGGGCACATGAAAGGTCCCGCTTGTTTTGCAAGTAGATCTACTTTTCTCAGAGATAAAAGTGAAATTTCAAATGAGATTTTTTACCCTACTAATATAGCTTTCATTTCTGTACAATTCTTGACCTTTCCGTGTATAACTTTTAAAAATACTTTCAATCGACCCAGTCACGTAGCCAGAAATTAAAGTAGTAAGGGAGGGGGTGGGGAGGGGGGGGGGTGGCAGCTGACCTCAATGAAAAATAATTTGAACCAGAGCGACTGAGCCATCATTGAGATTCTCTTGTTTATATATTCTGTGCAGATCATTCAAACAACCCCAAAAAAAAAAAAAAAAAAAAAGTGACACTTGGCAAAGGTTTGGAAGGGGGGAGCCACGGCTCACCCCTTGGCTACTAAGTGCCTGATCGGGGCTGTTTATTGACGCATGCATGGTCCCCTCCCAAAATTTTAGTAGCGTTTACGTGCCAATGTGTGGTGCTGGGGAAACGACTAACAATGAACCCCTCTTTAAGGAATAAATGTTATAGTTGTTTCCATTTCATTTTGTATTATTCTTGAAAAATTGTTCAGAATGGCCTTGAAATTTTCTGAAGACTGCGCTGTTAATTTGATCTGATCATACTGATTTGGATTCCCTGTAGGATGGGTCCAAATGGGGGGAGGGTAAATGTGGGTTCTTAGGGCACCCCTTTCAAATTTTATCGATCAGAGCGTGCAACCCCCCACCCCCATGGAATTGGAACATTTGCTGGCAATATGCATAGTGTACACTTGACGCAACTGCTGTATTGGGCTCATAGCCTTGCGGAGTTTGGCGTTTGGGCCCAGAAAGGCAGAAACATTGTTAATAATTAAGGCCTCCAAAATTATTGGGTGCCAATTCTCTTGTCCCATGACTACATTTTTTACCAACGTTACGAGACGCGTCCAAACATGTAATTCTTGTCGTAGAGAGGCAGTTATTTCGAGTAAATCTCATGTTGCATAATAAGGAGAGGATGGGGTGGGGGTGGTATCTTTACATATATCAGTTTCGTCATCATACAATCAGTCATGGACTCATAAGAGTGATTTGAATACCAAAGGTGGGAGTGGAGGAAGGACCGTAATTCTCATCCAGAAAGTGTGGTTGAAAGAGGGGATGTGGCTTATCTTAAAAGTGGGGTATCTTTGTTTAAACCTCCATATATTTCCTTTTTATTAGTTAAGTTTTTGCATGTTTTGGCCAGTTGTCTTTCCCAGTTTTTTCTTTTTCTTTTCTTGTTGTGTTTCTGGAGATGACGTTAAGACATAATTAAATCCAACATTGAAAAGGGGGGAGGGGATTGGGACTTACAATTCTTCTTACAAAAAAGACAGAAAAAAAACATTAGAGAAACAACACTATAACAATGTAATTCTCATAACGTTGAATTATTTCAACAGTTTTGTCTAAGATTGTAGTTTGTTTTTTCGCCGCCAAAATTTCGGCGGACGACGATTTGTAAACTCAACCAACCTACCTTGCATCCCTTGAGTGCAGTGGCGTAGGAGAAATTTATTTTTTTCTTGGAAGGGGGCTGAAGCTTTATTTCTCCAAGGACCTCGACGCCCATCCCCACCCAGAAGCCTAATTTTTGGCATGGTTTGGGCATGTTTGGCGCTTTGGGCATTTTTTCTCTTTTTTTTTTCCAAAGAAAAATGAAAAAGTGACATTCTTGTTATCTTCTTTTTGAACTCTAATAGACTTGCTAACAGTCATCATGAAAGGCACAAGTTGTGGTTAACTTAGGGTCCCCAAGCCTAGCTAATAAGAGGTCGTTTCAATATATAATTATGTTTGTATAGGTCTATCACTTTTTACAAAAAAGATTCGACTGTAGACTCCAGGCCATGGAGCTAAAAAAGAGACCAGGCAGATACACAAAAAGAAAAGACATGTGTTAGTCTGTAAAACATTTTAATTCAAAATGTCCAAGCTTACATCTATAAAACAACCTTCTTTGACATATCTGAGCACGAGGGAAGCTGTTTTCAGGTATATCCCGTCAGCCCATGGGATCAATTTAAGTAAGGGGTTGTCCAGCCTATAACAAAACAGTTCTTTCTCTATAAAAAAAGCATTTCTTTTTCTTTAAACATGTACAGTTATATTCATATACTCCTGGGAAAAATAATTATGCTGCCCGCACTCAGAATCTGTGGTAGCACGCAAATGTTATGTTTAATACAACTTCCATCTGCTCAAAATGATTATGAGGGTGCTAAGAAGAAATAAGGTCTCCATCGAAATTGCATTACCTTTTTTTCAACATCATCGAAGAAATTAGATCATATGACAATATCCTGTAAAGTTATATTATTTAAAGTGGGTATAAACAAGTCTTATAAGGGGGTTTTCGTGTATGAGAAGGGGGGTGAGGGCTAAAGCATAGTTTAACCCCCCCCTGAATTTTGACCGGGGGATAAACCCCCCCTCCCGCTTCCTACGCCCTTGCTTGAGTGTTAATGTAGCGATGCAGACCGATGAACTATATATGTTCAACTATTATTTATAGTGCAGTCTGAACCGGGGATTAGGGACTACAGCCAGTGGCGTAGCTATGGCACTACAGGTCGGGGAGGGGGCGAGTGGGCCCTATAGGTATAATGATATCTTTTTTCACAGGCCCCCGTATAGAGCCCAGGCCGGGGGCTGTTTCCCCTGCCCTCTAGTTACGCCACTGGCTGCAGTCCCCCCCCCCACCCCAATAATTTATAGACCTGTAAAACAAATTGATGCCGTGTTTTCGCTTTTCGTCATTGCAAATAAAAATAAATAAAAACTGCTCCCGACCTGGTGACGACCCACACTGCAACTGTACACGCGACTTCAGACCGAGTGTTAGGCTAACTGGGCTCGTGCTGTTATTGCTACATGCGTACCGTGATCGACCATGCTGTCCAGTTAAACGCAGAAACGTTTCGCACGTTGTGCTACTCATCAGTCCATGGGTGGTTGCATCGCTGTGCAATAAATGTATCGGTCTCTTGTCACGGTCCCAAAACTATATGTAGGGTGGTTGGGGAGGGTGGTCGGAGGTGTGGGGGGCGTAACATTATTGGTAAAAGTTGGCCAAATTTCCCGAAAATGAAGAAAATTTCTCGGAAATTGAATAACATTACCAGAAAATTGAAGATAACTTCTCGAAAAAGGAATAGTTTTTCTCGAAATCACAGAAGGAAATTGCACGAAAAATGTAGCATATTTCACGAAAATTAAAGACAACTTCTCAAAAATTAAAGCAAATTTTCCCGAAATTAAAGGAATTTGCACAAAAATGAGAGCAAATTGCACGGAAATGAAAGCAAATTTCACGAAAATGAAGAAAATTGGTAGAAGATTTCCGAAAATGAACGGAATTGCACGAAAATTAAAGCAGATTTCATGTAACTGAAGGAAATGTAACAAAAATTTAAGAAAATTTCCCAAAAATGTGCGAAAATTGCAGAAATTTTCCCGAAAATGAAGGAAAAAGCACTAAAATTGTAGCATATTTCATGTGAAAGACTTCTCGAAAATTGAAGTAAATCATTTCCAGATTTCAAGAAAATGAAAGAAATAGACGAAAATGAAAGCCACTTCCTCGTAAATTAAGGAAATGTATAGAAAATTCCCGAAAATTAAAGCTCGCACGAAAATGAAATTGCACGAAAAAGTGAAGCAATTTTCACGATAATGAAGAAAATTTTGCGAAAATTAAAAGAGATTTTCATTGTTTTTTTGTTTTTTTTGTGTGCAAAGTTGGACTTGAAAAAGTGCCCTTTCAAATATTGAAAGACTATCCTTATATAGCTGCCTTAGTACCCGACATTCTTTCTGTAGAAGAAACTTAAAAAGTAATACCAGCCTTTCAACTTAGTATAAGAGAAACAAATCGTAAATATTTCTCCATTTCAGGGAAATTTTCTTCATTTTTGGGCAGTTTTTTCGATCTCCAATTTTCAAAAATACCCTTCAATGTCCTTCACTTTGCAGGAACTTTGCAGGAACTGCTTCCGCTGCCCCGCCTCTGCTCCTCCTAACAGCCTAACCAACCTATCAGCTGGCCCCGTGATCAGTGAAAATTCCTTTTTAAAAGCTCTTGTCTACCTGTACCCCTCGAAATGGGTTTAAGTGAGATAATTTTAGACCAACAAAAGGGTTAAAATTTACCACAACTTCCGAGGGCTTCGCTCCTGGACCCACACTGGGGCCTCGCTCCTGGACCCTACCAGGGCCTTTAAGCAGGCCCCTGGACCCCACGCCTGAAATCTCGCGCTTTGCGCTCAGATAGCGCTGATGAGCTGTAAACTTTCAGCAAATGATAATTCATATGCAAACAATCAATTTTCTGGACTCATTGAAAATTAAATAAAGTAGTCTCTACTCCATATCAGGTTGTCTTGATCTGTTGGCTCATTCAGAAAAAAAAAATTCTTCTAAAAACCCATCTCATGTGTGATGCCTATGCAAATCACTGTTCATTTATTTTATTCTTCATGTATACTTATCTGTAAATTTAATGTTTTATGTACGGCGCCTTGAGCATCCATTAGGATGGGATATGTGCGCGTTATGAATCTTAATATTGTAATTATTATTGTTATTAGTAGTAGTAGTAGTAGTAGTAGTAGTAGCAGCAGCAGCAGCAGCAGCATCATCATCATCATCATCATCATCATCATCATCATCATCATCATCATCATCATCATCATCATCATCATCATCATCATCATCATCATCATCATCATCATCATCATCATCATCATCATCATCATCATCATCATCATCATCATCATCATCATCATCATCATCATCATCATTATTATTATTATTATTATTATTATTATTATTATTATCATTTTGTTATAACTTTCAAAGAAAATAAAACAATTAGTTTCTGCCATTAATGGAAAATGATTCAGTGTGAATCTTGAATGGAAGGAACTCCAACAATCAGTGCCTAGCCTGAGTAAAACTGAAGATCATAATATCGCCTATTCCCTTAAGTGTTCAGAATGCAAAGGATCAATGCAGATTAAATCTTGGTCAGTCTGGCAGCATGCCTATTAATAGGAACATTTATAACACGAGAATATTGAAGTCATGCAGCCATATTGTTCAGTCCGGCAGCATGCCTATTAATAGGAACATTTATAACACGAGAATATTGAACTCATGCAGCCATATTGTTCAGATGTTGCGATAAAATGTCATAGTTTCTAATTCATGTACTTGAAGTATCAAAAATCATTGTATTGAAAAACTTATGAATTTTCAAAATGTCTGCTTCGCGCCAAAAAGCCTAGCTCTATTGTCTATTATTTCTAATATTTCAAAAGCGGCGTGGTAAACATATCAAATGGGAGTGGATAGTTTTTAGCCATGACAGTATTGAAGGTATTTTCAGGAGTTATTAAGTTTCCCGAAGCAAAGATTTTTTTCCTAGACGTATCTCAAATTTGTAAGATTATATAAGGCTTTAACGTATGATAGCAAAGGATCATGGGAAATATCACAAAATGGCGGCTTCCATGTAGCCAAATGTTCCCTTTTATAGGACGTTTTGTTCCTTTTAATAGACATGCTGCCGGACTGGACTGTTGGTAGGCCCAGGATTTCTGAGGTAGATTGCATTGGGTATATATGGGGATCGAATGGACTAAAAATTATTGTAGACATTGGAATTGCAACGGAGGCGGGGGTACGCGCTCTACAGAGTGCTAAGATTCTAGCGGACTATATTTATTGTGTTGTTTGTCTCCGGTGATTGAAGTATGGGGGAAAAAAGGAAAGGAAACATGTTTAGACTAGAAACTAGACATTTAAAGGTTGATAAACCAGCACTTTTTGAAAATGCTGAAGGGAAGTGGGGCCAAAGAAAGGGCACCCAAAACGGCGATAATATCGCCGCGTGGTAGAGTAAGGGTTAATCAAGGCGTGATTATTGAAGGGTCCTCTGTCTTCCAGGCAGAAGAGTCGGGCCCTTCCGCTTTCGTGACCCACTGGGCCGCCCACGGGGATCATGCTGCCTATATTTTCGGGTTGGCGCATATGTCGCGGGTTGATTAACCCTTACTCTACCAGCACTTTTTGAAAATGCGCTCGGGAGGCGGGGCCAAAGACGGAGCACCCAAAACGGCGATAATATCGCCGGGTGGTAGAGTAAGGGTTAATCAAGGCGTGATTATTGAAGGGTCCTCTGTCTTCCAGGCAGAAGAGTCGGGCCCCTTCCGCTTTCGTGACCCACTGGGCCGCCCACCGGGATCATGCTGCCTATATTTTCGGGTTGGCGCATATGTCGCGGGTTGATTAACCCTTACTCTACCAGCACTTTTTTGAAAATGCGCTCGGGAGGCGGGGCCAAAGACGGGGCACCCAAAACGGCGATAATATCGCCGGGTGGTAGAGTAAGGGTTAATCAAGGCGTGATTATTGAAGGGTCCTCTGTCTTCCAGGCAGAAGAGTCGGGCCCCTTCCGCTTTCGTGACCCACTGGGCCGCCCACCGGGATCATGCTGCCTATATTTTCGGGTTGGCGCATATGTCGCGGGTTGATTAACCCTTACTCTACCAGCACTTTTTTGAAAATGCGCTCGGGAGGCGGGGCCAAAGACGGGGCACCCAAAACGGCGATAATATCGCCGCGTGGTAGAGTAAGGGTTAATCAAGGCGTGATTATTGAAGGGTCCTCTGTCTTCCAGGCAGAAGAGTCGGGCCCCTTCCGCTTTCGTGACCCACTGGGCCGCCCACGGGGATCATGCTGCCTATATTTTCGGGTTGGCGCATATGTCGCGGGTTGATTAACCCTTACTCTACCAGCACTTTTTTGAAAATGCGCTCGGGAGGCGGGGCCAAAGACGGAGCACCCAAAACGGCGATAATATCGCCGCGTGGTAGAGTAAGGGTTAAAGGTTGATGAAATATTTTCTACAAGGCTTAAGGGGGGGCGTGTCCCCTCCAACGATGAAAAATCAATTATGGCATGATTATAAAAAGTCAAATTTTGTACTTGATTGAACTTTTTCACTAATTGAAAATGTTTTTCAAAACGTTTTCAAGTGGTAAACGCAGTCGTTTAACAATAGATGTAATGTTATGGTACTGTCAATGACCATGTGGGATGCGAGTTTCTTTTTCCCAAACAAGATAGCAATGGCACAAGTTTCCTCTGGTTTCATTGGCGTAAATTCTGGACCATAACCGTAACATACAACCCCAAAGACGGCGATTCCAGGGAACGGGAGGACATGTCCCTAAAAAATTGTGTTGTAGGGGACGAATGTAGCTTTATATATATAGCCTATATGGCTGGTTGCACCACTGTATGGGTTCGTCCCCCCCCCCCCTCTCAAATGTATGTTGAAAAGATATCGCCGCCACTGCTTAGCTCGATCCTTATTGCGATCTTGTTTGGAAAAAATAGCGAGCGGGATTGCCTACCAAAAGTGTGTGTACGTGTGGAGAGTTGCAAAATCAAAACTTGCATATCAAAAGTGTGTGTGTGTGTGTTTGTGTTTGTAAGGGAGGGGGGGGGGAGGGATCAGCCTAAGATACAAAAATCACCATACAAAAGATATAACTTCGGGAAAAGTGGGGACATCCCCTTGCCCCTCCCCCGTACGCGTAACCCTGCCTATTCTCCTGACACATCCAATGGTTTAATGCCACAAATCTCAGAAAATATTCCAACAAACTGCACAAAGAATGTTGAAGAATATCATGACATTGTTGATTTCAGTCGTAACATTCTGAACAAATCTGATACAACGTAAGATTTGTGGGGAGGGGGAGGGCTAATCGTTGGCGTGTAAACTATTCTTTGGTTACCATTTACGGTGCACATTTTGGAGATGTTAGCTGTAAAAAGGGTTGCTATACCGATTTTTTAAAGACCAATTCCTTTCTTTTGTGACACCCCTTTTCCTCATCCACCCCTCTCCCCATGTTGTGCCCTACTGTCTTACTTTTCTTCGGAGATGTGTTCAGCCAGGCGAAGAAAAAAAACATGGTGAGCTTTATATTATAAGCTTCTAGATAATTTATATTTAAAAGATGTAGAAACAAGTTCCATTTAACATTTTCGTATTTTCTTCTTTTACAGGAAAGTTTGTTTGGAAGATAATCGTGCTGAAAAACTCAATCGTTGCAGAGCGACCTTATTCGATTTTCTAATCGGTTTTCTGTTCCGCAAGGAATAAAATTGCTGACAGAAATGTTTGATTATATTGACTGAAAATTCGCGCTTGATTCACAACAACCGCGAAGTGTGAAATTTCCAGGGAGACCGACGGCTTTTAAAGCTTCATAATCCTTTCAAACCTCCCACGGATACACTCATTATTTGTAAGTCCGTGATTAAAGCGCAAGTACGCAGCTATTTGATTAAACCCCTACTTCAATAAACATCTTGTGACGTAGTAGCCATCTTCGGAGATTAATAACAACCGAAATGCCGCCGCCATTTTTAAATCTCGCTCGAAGGATGCGGATTCGAGCAGTAAAAAAAATCAAGCGATGGGCCATGGAGCTGGCGCACAGCAATCCGCAGGTAAGGATGCGGCGAACCATGGCAGCGACCCCGAATCGGACAAGCTACGGGCGGAGGTCGCCGACCTTCGACGCCAAGTCGAAGACAGGGATCTTAAGATTAAAATGTACCGGAAAGAACAGGAGAAACACGAGAAACTGTTGGAAGACAAGGAGGGTGAAGTCACGAGATTGCGAGAGGAAGTGAATAAGTTACACTCGGTTTTGAGGGTGACGGCCAAAAAGGATGGCCCCACGCCGGACATATTGTCCACCATACATGAGGAGAAGGGAATGGCAGGGGTGCAAAATGATAGGAACAAAAAACAAGGTGTGTCGGGTGAGAGCGGAATTCAAACGGACCAAGCAGAAGCGGATAATTTGAGGAAATATTCTAAGGATTTCAGGTAAGTCAGGCGGAGACTTATTTTGCGAGTTAAAATGCTGTCGTTTAATGTTAAACTTGTGGAGCGGGAAATGATTTTTAATGTAACACTTGTTTTATTCCTATAATGTTCACCTATGTCAGAAGTTCTGATGAAAGTGGGGAGTATCGTTGTTGCTATTTCCGTATGAGCTTCATTACTCATACAGCCTACGGTAGCAGTAAGGACCATTCTGCCATCACTGTTGTACTAAGACAGGTAGTACCAATAGCCTATTTCAGTCGAATAATAAGTTTAAGAAAATTAAAAAAACGTAGAAACAAAATTAATCAGTGGAAATATTGATCTTTTCTTAGTAGTATAGTTCGAGTGTGCATGTTTTCTTTAGAAAACGTCGTAAACCACAATTGATCCCGATTGATCCCCTTCCACCCCTTATTATTATGACCAGTTAAAAGTATCGATTTTTTAACCTAAACAACTCTTAATAGTTAGTAAAGATACCTTTTGCGCGGGCAGCTTTCATGTATTCAATCGAGTTATTCCAGGTGAACTCACATTAGCGTTTTAATGCACATACAACTCCCAATGCATTTTAAGTTTCATCTCAATAAATCGCACAGCTACCAAGCTATAATCCCTCGTGTTGTTACCGTTGCTATGTACAGGTCTGTTAAAAGGTGGAGATCCTCGATTGTCGTGCATTATTCGTGATTATCAATTGCGAAATATGATAGGTTAATTCAACTTCAAGCGTTCAAGTGTATTTGAGCGAGAAATTTAATTCATGAAACATTTAAATAGCTATCAAGAGGTGATAGAATTAAATATTGACGGAACATGCTGGATGGAGAGTACTTGGCTGCATCAAAGCTAGAAATAACATGATCTCATTGTTTTATAAATCATTAACTTGCAAATGTAGGTAAAATATTAATTTATTTTTTGTGGCAAAAGTTTTGTTCTCCTTTTAAGAAGTGTGCTAATGGAGATCATGCAAATTAGAGGCTGATAAATTTGGCATAGCCTCCCGGGCATTGCCTGCAGTATTTAAAAACGTGGGTAACTTAGGCTACAAAAATATGTGTTCAGGGATGACCCAGGTTTTGGCGGGCCAAAAATATAACAATTAGAAAACAAAAGTATCATAAAAAAATATCTAAAAAAAAAGATTTTATAAATTTAAAAAAAAATCATTTGTTTTTTATTTGGGGTGGGGGATGGTCGCCCCTGTCCCCCCGTTAGGATTCACAAATTGGGAAGAAAGCAAATTGGCTAGCCTCAAAGGTGTTCACTTTTATTGTTCAATTTCTATTTCATACATCACAACTTTTGCAGCCATTAAAAATGCTTCAAACTTTGATTTGATGTAACTCGGAAACTGCCGTTGCCTTTGACGTATTTTAAAGATCTATGGACAGGTAGCAGAAGCTTTATCTTAGTCGGAAGAAAATAGGCTACAGAACCCATGGAAAAAGGCTACAGAACCCATGGAAAAAGCAAAAAAGTTAATCAAAATCGGTTAAAGGATTAGTTCAGTGGTCAAGCATGTCCATCTTATATGAAAGTGGACTTCAAAAGAAACAAAATGGTGAAGCAAGCATTGCAAAATCTTATTCCGTTAAGGAGATATTCAAGTTTAAAGTTTAGTATCATTTCTGTAGAAAAGACTGAAATCAGACAAGTTGTGATGTCACAGCCTCAAGATTCCTCAAAATCTATGAATTTTGAAGAAATTTTTAAAATTTTTGTTTCACTATTTAAAATATTTTCCCTCAAACTTTCTTCAGGTGGTATATATAAATACCTTCCTAGATTCACTTTTACTACTTTTTTGCCATATCCCATGGTGCTTAAGCCACAAAATCGCAGGACATAATATGATAGCATACATATAGACTTTGAGGAATCTGAAGCTATGACGTCACAACTGGTCCGATTTCAGTCATTTCTACACAAATGATATTAAACTTTAAACTTTAATATCTCCTTAACGGAATAAGATTTTTGAATGCGTTCTTCACAATTTTGTTTCTTTTGTAGTCCTCTTTCAAATAAGACAAACATGCTTGACCACTGAACAAACCACCTTTAAAAACAAAATTTGAGATATTGGTGAGGGTGTATAACACCTCTTCACTTCAGCTTAAAAAAAAATGATTTAACCTTAGCCAGTATTTAACATACCATCATCTGAAAGATGGTACTTTTCAGAAAACATCGCGTTTGCGAACCTTCCCCTTTCTGGAATGACGACGACGAGTGAACACACAATTACAATGACGGGGTCGTCGCCTGCGTATTCGGTTATGATAGTAACAATGCTATCACGAAACGCTTAATACGACCTGGACGTGAACACAAGTACGATGTACGGACAGACATAACATCGACAACCAAGTCAATGTCCACGGCCTTTGATAACCAGTTGTGGTGCACTGGCGTGTCTACCCAACCCAGGCTCTAACCCAGGGCCTCGTGGTCTGTAGACATGTATGATAACCGCTACACCACAGTTGGTAGACTCTTTTTGGTACCCGAAACTTGACTCTTTTTATCATAGGTTTCAATAGGGCAAACAATTAGTTCCGTGCTACCTATAACTAGTTGAATCTCCACAATGCATATTAATTAGTAATTCTTACGCGAAAGTTATCTGAACAACCCAACATCATTGCAACGATATTTTTATATCCCTTTTTGAATTACCATAAAGACTAAGAAATATGTGTGATTATCACTCTGCACGAGATAAAAACAGAAGAAAGCTGCAGTGGCATATTAATAAGACAGATGTTCATGCCAAGCCTCCATGGGAAGATATTTCCTTGAGAATTGATTTCAATGTTAAAGTTTTTTCATCGTCACGACCTTTGATTCGCACGGACTCACGACTTTGATTCGTCACGGACTCACGACTTTGATGAATTTCCACTCAAGTATATCACATTTAATTACCCAAATTTGTTTCTTTTCAAGTCCACTTTATATACGATAAACTTGCTTGGCTTGATCACTAAACTAATGTTATATATATATATATATATATATATATATATATATATATATATATATATATATATATATATATATATATATATATATATATATATGTATGTATGTATGTATGTATGTATGTATGTATGTATGTATGTATGTATGTATGTATGTATATATGTATATATGTATGTATATATATGTATATATATATATATATATATATATATATATATATATATATATATATATATATATATATATATATATATATATATATATATATATATATGCATTGCTAATCAATGTAAAATTTGAATAATAAACTTTTAGTAGTTGATCATGAAACTGCTATGCTGTATACTGGCTATGCTGTATACTGGCTATGCTGTATACTGGCTATGCTGTGTACTGGCTATGTTGTATACTGGCTATGCTGTATACTGGCTATGCTGTATACTGGCTATGCTGTATACTGGCTATGCTGTATACTGGCTATGCTGTATACTGGCTATGCTGTATACTGGCTATGCTGTATACTGGCTATGCTGTATACTGGCTATGCTGTATACTGGCTATGCTGTATACTACTATGCTACATACATACATACTTGCTATGCTGTATACTGGCTATGCTGTACATACTGGCTATGCTGTATACATGGCTATGCATACATATCATACATACTGGCTATGCTGTATACTGGCTAATCAAAGTAAAATTTGAATAATAAACTTATAGTAGTTGATTATGAAACTGCTATGCTGTATATTGGCTATGGTGTCCATGTCAGCAGTGTGACCAATGTGTTGGACTAGAAAAATACCAAATTATTGCTGAAAAAATACCCCTTATCATCATCATTTATAGTCATTGAGAAAATCAAGAAGAAAAAATACCAAACTGATCAAAATACCAGGGCAAATGTTTTAAAAAGGTCCAAGAAATATCAAAAGTACGCTATATTTTAAAAGATACCAACTAAAAAAATACCCAAAAATTAAAACAATAAGAACTGAGGAGCACAGTGGCCTAGTGGTTAAGGCGTCGGGCTCTGGTGGGGAAGGTACTGGGTTCGATTCCCGGCCAGGCCAGTGTGTTGTGTCCTTGAGCAAGACACTTTATCTTCATTGCTTCAGTCCACCCAGCTGTAATGGGTACCTGTGAGGGCAGTGACAGTTCTATGTGTTTGGAGCCCGGCGCCTGTATATGGCTGCTGATAAAACGGGCTTGTGACTCCCCAGGGAGAGAGAAAGTTTTCAGGAGAGTTAAGGCCCAGTGACCAGGGTTATAATTGTAAAGCGCTTTGATACAGTCTATGACAGTCTAAAGCGCTATATAAGCAATACGATTATTATCGCTGAAAAAAATACCCCTTATCATCATCATGAGAAAATCAAGAAGAACAAAATACCAAAGTGATGAAAATACCAAGGCAAAGGTTTAAAAAAGGTTCAAGAAATACCAAAAGTATATTAAAAAAGTACCAACTAGAAAAAAAGAAAAGAAAAATACCAACATGGGTCAAGCTGCATTTTAAAGGTTTATGGACGTGTAGCAGCAACTTATGCTAAATTGCTTTAAAAACCATGAAAATAGCAACAAAATGAATCCAAATTGCTTAGAAATCGACCATTTTGAATTCTCAGGCCAAAATATGCAAATTTTGTTCCTCATTAAGTTCCTCTTGTGATGTATAACAGGGCGGAAGTTCCTATTTCCTGATGTAAACACTTTTTTTTTAATTTTTAGTCACACATTTGTGAAAAATGGAAAGGAATTGTAACCAAACGTTAACCAAAATCTAGCAGGAATAGACTTTATCATCATTTTCAGGAACTGAAATTTAGGAAGGAAGAATTACATCAAGCTTTTCAGATACCCGCCTGGTGATACATCACAAATTTAACATAAATTTTACATTCACTGCAGATCGTTACAACTTACCCGCCTGATCATATACACAAATTTAACATAAATTATGCATTCACTGCAAATCGCAAAAACTTTAATCTTTTATAATTCTAAAACTATACGTGGTATTAACAAGATTTAAAGACTTGCGTTTAAAATGTAATGCTCTTTCTCGCTAAAATTTTAACGGAACAGTATACATCAAGGTAGTTTCTTATCATTTTTGTCAGTCTGTTTACGTTGATCTTGTTTACTTATTTGTCTTCTCAGAGTTCTGAGTTACCTTTATCTTACTGTCTTATAGCACACTATAATAACCGCTTGTTATCGGAATAGGCCTTCCTGAAAGTAAACATTAGGCCTACTTCTTTGTTCTGTTGTTTGGTCTGAGACAACGCAGGTCATCTACAGTAGATACTTAAACAACAATAATGTCCAACAAGTTAAGAGTTAATCTTTTATCAACACAAGAATTGTATTAGTAATGTTTTAAATGTGTTACTAAGTTCCAACAGTCCAATGTAAAAAGTTGCATTTTAGACCATTTCTAATGAGGTAAAAATCCTCGTGTAGCGCTGACTGATCATTTCTGACATCATCATACACAATCCTTTGTGACGGAAACCCTTTAAACTTCAGAATATTGATCAAATTTAGGTTCTATATATGTAACCTAAAGTCTTTACTTAAACTTCAGAATTTTAAAAGATAGTAGGCCTATATTTATAGTCCGTGAGCTATCTTCTTTACATATGCAGGCCAGCCAGGGGCGGCGGAGCCGGGGCTGGAAGTGGATTCAGTCCCCCATTAATTTTAGGTGAATATGTGTTATCATGTTATCCGACCTAAGTAGCCCCCTCCCCAATATTGTTATCACATGTCACCTGACCTCATCAGCCCCCATATATTGAACGCTCCGCCCCTCCCCCCTGGAGGGCTATACTCTATATACTAAGTTTGAAAAGATATTTAATCCACAAACACATCTCGATCTAAAAATGAAATGATCTATACTTGGTTAACTTCAATTCAATACTTACCTTTGACTGGCGCGCAGTGAGACTTTATGAAATTGCGCGTTTAAGAGATACGATACCTTAAAGTTGAATTTTATCCCCTATGTTTGCGTAAAACCCCCATTCGGGGGCCCCGATACTCTACAGAGAGGCCTAGCAAAGATTCATGACCCCCAGACATGCCGGAACCCCAGACAAGCCTAACTAAAACAAAATTCTTCGAGTCATTTCCCCCCCAAAATGGGAAAAATTTCATTTTGTAAAAATGTTCTTAAAGGATCATTCCCGTGGATTTTTATTTTTCCATATATGATAGAGAAAATTACAAAAACAAAGTGGTGAAATAACTATGTCAATATCTTATTCCGTGTAGAAGTTATAACAATTTCAAGAGTACAAAAATGTTCTTAAAAGCACTTCGTACAGTATGTCCTTCAGCTTGTTGATGTCATCAAGACAAATCCAGCAGTTCTTATGTATTCTTTATCAAGTTCTTATAAATTTAAGCACACTTTTTTATATTATCGAACAACATTTTCGGTTCATTATAGAGATAGAGTGGAATATATAATTTACAAGAAAATATTTTCTTTTTTGAGTGCGTCACATTAAAATCCAAATCATTTTTAAAGAAATACAAAAGACGTTTTGTTGAATTTGTCGTTTTTTTTTCTAATCGCTTGCAAAGCGTCATCTGTTCATTAGGCTTTCCATTTTTGATGAAATTAAGATTTATCTGTTTATTATATCTTATGTTAATGAAATAAAACGCATTGGGGTGGGTGGGGGAAGGGGATACTGTCCCCTTCCAAACCAAAAATGAGTAATTAATACACCAATACACGTACTCGTTGTTGAAGTCATAATGTAAGAAATTCAATAGTATGTATATATATATATATATATATATATATATATATATATATATATATATATATATATATATATATATATATATATATATATATATATATATAGTTGTATATATATATATATATATATATATATATATATATATATATATATATAGTTGTATATATATATATATATATATATATATATATATATATATATATATATATATATATATATATATATATATATATATATATATATATATATATATATATATATATATATATATATATATATATATATATATATATATATATATATATATATATATATATATATATATATATATATATATATATATATATATATATATATATATATATATATATATATATATATATATATATATATATATATATATATATATATATATATATATATATATATATATATATATATATATATATATATATATATATATATATATATATATATATATATATATATATATATATATATATATATATATATATATATATATATATATATATATATATATATATATATATATATATATATATATATATATATATACATATATATATTCATTTCGAGGCGCAAAAAAATACGTCATATGTTTTCGTTTTTCACAGACAACGTGACCGTACTCACCATCTACCTTTCTTAGTGCTAATATTGCATGCAGGCTTGTTTATGAATTTTCGTAAATAATTTCAATGACATTTGGCTCAGCGCATATTGCTTGTGGCTATTATTTTCCCCTAAATTTTGCCATTACGAAGAAAACAGCTTCAGTGGCTATGCATCGCACCGTTAACATAGTTTGCAAACAAGTTCGGTGTAGTATATACACGGTACACGTGTATGTATGTATAATGCAGTACTTCACATCTGGTGTCAAACTATCATTTCACTTTTGTGCAAAGTATTATAAATTTCAAACCAAGACTTGTACCTGTCGTAAATTAGCAAAGAAGAATTGATAATGGTCATATTTTGAAAACGACATCAGATGATCAACTTCTCGCGTTACGCAGCTATCGGGGATTAAACGTAATCAAAATTTTGAGTTAATGATTCAGGTTTTGTTATTACGTATGTATATGTGCACATAATAAACGTGTTTGTAAGAATTTACGCGGGTAATTACGTATCTTATAGCAACATAGTCACTTGGTTGGTGAAACGTCACATCCGGGAGATGACGTAATTTGCTGGAGTGAAATAAAGCTTTGCGCGTTACGTACACGGACGGCAAGTCTGTGTGTCTGAGCTGCATGTGGTGTACAAAGTCGGACTCAAAATTTACGATTACCAATTGTTCATTTAACTTCATTTTTGTTTATTAGTTGATTGTGCAGATAGGTATAACAATTGAAGTTTGTATCGTTTTTTGCGGACGGACGGACAGACATTGTACGTGTTACTGGTACTCCTGCTGTGTATTTGCATGTTGAACACACAAGGTCGAAATTTGGGTCAGTCGCGAAAATTTCGATTGTACCAAAACAGTGATATATTTTTACCAAAAATTCACATGTTCTGAATCGATCATCTTACATTGTTTCAAAGGATTGTAGATTATTTTGGAACATTTATTAGTCAATATTTTGAGAAAAAAAGTTGCAAATTTGTTAAAATTTGGGCCTTTCGTCTTACGTATGGCATATAAACAGACACAGCTAGCTGATCAATCGCACAGCGGCATTCACTTGGTTGGTCACGTCATATCCGGTAGATGACGTCATTTTCTGGAGTAAAAACAAACCTTTGCGCGATACATGTGGGCAAGTCCGTATGCGTTTACTTTTATGGCATGTAGACAAACAACTGATCGCTTTGTTTTTGCTTCAATGCGGTGTGAATGCGCGCGGTCGCCTTGTGGTCTAATGACCTCAGGTCACATTTCTGATTGGCTATAGGGCGATCGAAGAGCGTGACGTCTTTCGCCCTATACTACGTATAGGCTGAGAGACGAAACTTCCGATCCTATACATACAGTGTGGGGAAAACGTGGTGCGTTTATGGACGCCCATGCTTGTGCAGCGTGTTTTTTGTACAAGCTTTGAAAAGCATTGTATACATTTAAGTGATTAATTGATTTTGTAAAAATCGGTAAAGAACTCTAAAATTTTATACGTTTCGATTTTATTTTGCATTATTTTTCTGGATACAAATTTTCATTTAATGTCCTTTTTATTTAACTCAATTTGAGGTGTATTTGTTCGAGACTAGTACGCATATTGCGGGAAGATACAATGCATATTTAACAAGTTCTACTTGAAAGTTACTTGGATTGATTACGAAATGCACGAAAAATGGCTTATCTAAAGAATAAATTCCAACGAAACACTTCAATTTGATCAGAGATTAGTGCACAAAATAGTACTGACCGATGATTTATACAATTTATCGATCGTGATTTTTTTTTTTTTTTTGTTTTTTTAAACCCTCATTGACGTCGGACGTTACCTAGGGTAGCGGCTCTACAGACCACGATCAATAAAGTCGCAACTGGTTATAAAGGCCTCATTGACTTGGTTGTCGATGTTATCTTACTATAATTATTGATTAATTGACGTGGTTAAATTGATTAAAGGTTTGAAGGTTTGTAACCTTAGCAGTAGGCCTATCTGGAAACGTCTGTAGGCCTACAGGAAATTAAGTTATGCAACAAGACCTGGGCCATAGGCCTGGGCCATAAGCCTATGCCTAACGCTACTAACGTTAGGCCGGAGTACAATAGTCTGATACAGTAGGCCCACTGATACTGTAGTTGGCCCCGAAGTTAATAAAGCTAGGCCTTCGGCATTTTTTTTATGAATTTTATTTTGCTTCATGATTTTTTTACATCGTATCCTACGACTGTTTGCTTAATCTTAAAACCATTAACGCTGTTCATATTTTAATCAGAGCAGAGAGCAGATATATTCGACCTATTATTTATCCCACTTCCTTTTGCCAAAAAAAACTTCTATCTTGATAATCACTGCACTGCATGCTCTAAGTTAGTAGTAGTAGTACTCTTAGTTTTTAGCACTAAAATATTATACTCAAATTTTCAAGAGGTCAAGTAATATTTAAGTAACAAAGAATTTACTAAAGAAAGCGTCAAGGTTGTCCTGGCCTGTATAGGTCTTTATCACAATATTTGCATAAAGTATGCAAATTTAGGCCTGAGATTTCAATGTTTAACCGAATTCGATGAAATGTTTTGCTACTTTGATGGTTTATATTTTAAAACAATTTAGCTATTTTTTCCGATACACAACCATATACCTTTAAGCTGCTAATGAGGTAAAGAAATACAATTTAAATTATGCCCAGTATATTTCTTTTCACATACTTACATACTAAAATAGGGTGGTGAACTATTTGTCACTATTATATATATACATCTAAACCATTTTGTTGTTAAAGAACTAGTTGTCATTCTTACACATGTACATCTACTTTAGATGTATCTGACATTAAACTTTTAAACCTGACAAATGTGTTCTACTCTTATGTGCACCTTTTTAAACCTGAACAAAATTGTCACTCTTATCTACTTCAGATGTCTACTGGATGTTTTCTTTAGATGTCTAATTAACATCTTTAGCTGTCTAATAGATATTATCCATCACAGTTAACCACAAGTATGAGGTATTGCTTTAGTTACCTGTTAGGCTGTTATACAATTGTAATATAGAAAAAATAGTGTAGGCTAGTAATATGTAAAGTATGAATGTCAAAAGCCTATGTTTGTTTGTGTTGAATAACAGCTGTTAGAAATGTATAATAATGCATATGAGCAAATTAAAAGTACATATACCTTCAATAAGGTTATTTGCCTTCACAAAGAATTACCAAATAAGGATAGATTAAAATTTCTTACATCTGCAGAAAAACTATCATGTCTATAAAAATTAATCTGTTTTTATACTAGTTTCAGTACCTGAAATGATCTTCATAGAATATTATCAAAACTCAAAAGTCTACATGCAAAACCCTGTTAATAATCAAGCATGTAAATACATACATTATATAAATGTTCATTGCATAGGCATTATAATTTTGCCCTTCAGTAATTATATTTAGTCAAATCTTGATGTATTGTATGTGAAGATCTCATAATATATTTCTTGTAGAGATTAGGCCATCCTTGACAACAAATTGTTGTCTACCTACCTACCGATGCACATTGTTAAAACAAAATGGGTCACTCCTCACAAACAATTTTTTAAGCTTGGCCTTTTTCTGCAAAAAACAGACATGATTGCCAAAATACATACTACATTCATTTAAAATGATCATGCACAACAAATGCACTATGTTGCGGCTTTTACATGTTACCCCTAATTCATTTCACGCCAAGTTATACTTAGCATTTGTATTAATAACAGTGGCCATCAACCTTTTTTTAAGTTTGTTGTAATTCTCAATGCAGGCAACAACTTTTAAAACTTGTTATTATTGTACAGATATAGTTAATGAAGCTTGCTTTATTCTAAATAAAAATGCCTTTGCAGACACACCTATTGACATTTTCTATATCACATATTGTAGTAGAACCCATTGGATTGAGTTTAAATACTGTACACATTACAACTTTTATCAAATATGGAACAATGTAAAGATTAACCTTAAGATTTTACAGGTTGTTTAACAAATAATGCGAAAAATAATGGGCTGATATATTTAAAGGTACACAAATATTTGCGAAATTGGAAATGAAATAAAAATAAAAATATCTTTAGGCTAAGCTTAACAGCTGATTTGCATTGGGGTTGTTTTATTGAATCAATTGTTTTGAAGTTGAACTACAATATCAAGCAGACTTAATGGGCCTACTGTTAAAAAGAAAATTAATTGAAAAATATCTAGGCTGGGGTTGATGATATATAAAATAATATACAAAACAAAAGTATTAGTATCAAAGCCTATATAAGCTTGTTAGCAAAAATCATTCTGTTACCATTGTCACTAATTTGGCATCAGATCTTGAGCGGTACAGTTTGGAGCCATACGGAAACAAAGTTACACTTATTTCTTCATAATCTTGAATATATATCATAATGATATGAATAAGGGAGTTGCCATTTTCAACTGGCAACTCCCTGTATAAATGAACTATTATTTTATAGGAAATGTAAATTACTCACAACATATTTTGTTTCAATAGCTGTAGGCCTACCTCAGTGTTCTATTAACAAGTTACAACTTAAGTGACTGAAATAATTGTATTCACTGAATTAACCTATTGTCAGCCTGATGAAATGTGCAATATTAATTAAAGGTTTTCTGCTTTAAGTGCTGTTTATCTTTCAATGTGTCAAATACTTGTAATATTTGTTCTTCAACATCTTTTAAAAAGAACTTTAAAATAGCTGTTAATGTTTAATGTAAAACACTAAAAATAGTTTTATTTTAAGAGTTGGCTTTATTGGCAACTCATGAACAGTTTTAGCTTTAAAGCAATATATTTATACTTTGCTAAGACAGCTACATGTAGGCTTAATAAAAGTCATTGGATATATCATAATGATAGTTTAACAAAAATTTAAACCAGGTAAATATGTGTTAATAATATTTTTGTACAATGAAAAAGAAAACATTGCTGTGAGTTGTATTTACAGGGTGCCTGACAGTAACTTGCATATAACCATGACATTAAAAAACTAAATTGTAATAACTTGTCATTGCATGCTGAGGTAATTAATTCGTTATAGCAAATTTATTAAGAACTATGCACTCTCTTTCAGCAAAATACTTCACAAATGATTTATGAAGTGAACTAAATTGTGGTGTTTCCTTTACCTAAAACTTTATGAAGTGAAGCTGATGACAGTATAGTAACTGTGGTGTGTTTTAATGCTAATGTTTCTTTTTCTTATTTAATTTTAAAAAAAAATTACTTTTACACTTTTTTAGTTTTAGACAGGGACAGGGTGGTACTAGGCAGTTAAAAGTTGTAGGGTAAATGTACTTAACTTTAGTTAACTTCAGGACAAAATTGATAGTCTGTGTAGGCCTAAGCTAAAATGGACAATGTTTGTGACTGCTCAGTCTCCCTTCATAATTCAATTGAATACCTTTCAAGAATTTTCTTGAGAGGTTTTGAAATAACCCTAACAGTATTAATTTTTTAATCAAATTATACCACTAAGACCAAAAAGTTGTCATTTTGTCTAAATTGACATTTAGGCTATGCTAGTAGGCCTACGCCTGCAGCTTGTTATGGAAATATCCCCAGAGTACGTCTAACGTTAGCCTAACATAACACAGCACAACAAGATTACGGGCTAAGAAGGGTTAGTCACCTCATAAAAAGCCCAAACTAACACCACCACCACAAAAAAAACCCAAAAAACCCCAAAGATACCCAAAGTTAGTAGAGAAGTTATCAATGTTGACCTTGAAATTTGTGAAGAGAATTACAGAAATTTTTTGCCTTGGCCTACCTCAAATTTTGTTAGGACCAGCGATGCAGTATGTTCAAGATTTGGCCAAAAATCGATTCAAATTCTTCATACGTACGCCAGAACCCATGTATAAACAGACCTATTCTATGGTGAAGTCATGCCAACGTCTGAGAGTTATGCCAATTTAATCTTAAATTATCTTGCAGAACTGGAACAACGCAAGTGGCACACCTTAAGTTAGTGACAAAATGATTCAACGTTAATTCTGTAATCTATGACTTGTTCTTAATAATAATGGTTCCCGTCCAGAAAAATAAAAAATCTTAAAAAGAAACTTGGCTGGTTTTCATGTCTGCTCAACGCCATTTAATTTTAAC
Organism: Chiridota heheva; assembly: GCA_020152595.1. Taxonomy (NCBI): domain Eukaryota; kingdom Metazoa; phylum Echinodermata; class Holothuroidea; order Apodida; family Chiridotidae; genus Chiridota; species Chiridota heheva. The sequence goes on from JAIGNY010003850.1 coordinate 1,555,793, forward strand.
AGAAATGTTAAAACAGCAATATTCAGTGGAATGAAAGTATTTTAAAAACTCGCTCTCTATCATATCTTGTTGTTTTCTCCGCCCGGCCCAGCCGGTACGCTATCACTCACTCGGTTTGTTACGCATGCACTGTCCACCGGTCACATATTTGACCATGCTGGAACAAGTATGGCGTCCATAAACGCATCACAATTTTTTGTACAGAAGTTTCGTCTTTCGGCCTTCGGCCTATGCGTAGTATAGGACGAATGATGTCATGCTCTCTGCTACTGTACTCCGTGTGTGGGTACGGGTGGGTGTACAAAATTGTAGTCGCGTGTACAGAGAAAACCGTACAACTTTCAAGCTATCATGTTGAAACTTGGTGGTAGGGTGAGGGCGATGTGAACTTGTTGGGCCATGTACCTTACAGGGCAGAGGTCAAATAATTGACTGAAAATAGTAAATTTTGTGTTGCGCTCCCTGGGGTAACCATAGCTATCAGTCATATCCCACAATACACTTTTTGACGTACTGTTGGTGTGTACAGTGGTTATTACACTTTCCATACATAAAGTAGAAGGTGTGTTGAACGTTAGGCTACCAAACTTAGGCTCATGGTAATTCGTTTCAAACTTCCTATCTTACTATATAATGTACCTTTCTTGCTTTAATTCTAATACATAGCTCTTTGAAGTTGTTTTAGTGCTCAAAAACACAAAATTAGAAGACCAGATATGTTTGTTTAGACGAAAAAGTTTTCCCCAGGCGGACCTTTGAAGTTTCTGTCACATGTCAGGCTTGTGTTTTTTTATGTTGACGTCATATTACTTCTGTGATTGTCATAGAGCTGATTGGCTAACAACTCATGCATATTTAAATAGCTTCAACGAACATGTAAATATTTTAATTGAACTTTGACCTCATGAATAATCAACAAAATTTAGTTCTACTCTTTAAATAATGGCTGAATAGTTGTTCACATTGCAAACAGAAGACTAACAGAAAATAAATAAATTCTACTATTTTCAAGTAAGTTTCATATGGGATTATTTTGAGGATAAACAATGAATTTGTTGTGAACCTAGTGATAAACGATTTTTAATATTTTGATGAAGAATATTCTCAGGGAAGTTGTGTAAAGTTAAGACGTTCCGCCAAAAAAGTTTGTCTTTCATCTCCAATGGTGTGCATAGGAAAACACCTTATCTTCGTGAGGCCGCAGATCAATCAACAGCAATCACACAATGATAACATTTTATTTCCAGCTTCGTACATCAACATCAAAAACATTAACAAAATAATGTATGCATACATGACAAAATAGTGTATGCATACATAACACAATGTCAGCATACAGAAACGGGTTAAAGTTTAAGAAATTATGGCTAAACAATGGTAGATGATTCCATAACTAGGATAACCATAAGTGATATTGGGTTAGTACTTGGTGGAAGGTGATGCAGGGTATGTACCACACAAATTGGGACAGGTCAGAGGTCAAATAATTGATTTTAAATGGAAAATTTTGGTTGGGTGCCTGTTATACAAATATCGTGTAAGTGCAATTGGGTTGTTACTTGGTGGGTTGATGAAGAATGATGAAATGTGTCTCGGGAAAGATGTAACCCATTGCTCAAAGGTCAGAGGTCAAATCAATGTTACTTGTTGGGTTTGTGGAAGGGGATGTAGTGTTGTGTCTTGCACATAATGTCATTTAAAGATCAAACGTCAAGATGTCAAGTAATTTATATGAAATGATCCATATTATGTAATGTTTCCTGGAAAAACGTTTGGTCATTTTACAAATTATATGTGAAAGGGGCGATAAGGTCAGCAACTCCATGGATTGTTATCTTGTTATACACTGAAACGGGTTGATTTTGACGGAAAGGAATGTGGGGGTTGCCAGAAAGAAATGGATCAATTGTCAAAAATATTGAAACTCATAAATTATTAGATATGAGGGATTTATTTTGCAGGGAACGTGACGTAGATCTGTGTGCAAATAACTGGAAGGAGGTCATTTGATTGGTCACACAAGCATTGTTGAAAGGAAATTTGCATTGATTCGTCAATATTGATGTGATGAGTTTTTGCAAATGTAGCAAATTTATTTTTATTAAGCCTATATTAAAAACAATATATTGGCATGAAAAAGTATTTATGAATATGTCACTAAAGTACATTATTGCATTGTGACCACAAAAAAACCCAACACATCAGGTCACATGATGTAAAGCATTGAAATTTTCATTCTAGAAAATGAGGGTAAGAGGGGCGCAAGAAAGATGGATGAATGGACTAGAGGGCAGGGGTAGTTGCTTGTGAGGGGTTCTGGGAGAGTAGTTGGGGAGGAGGGGGGGGGGGCGTGAGAGGTTACATCACTATGCTGGAAGAAGATCGACTTGGTTAAGGCAGTGGTAAGTGTAACATTTCAAAGTTGGGGTCTGAACCCCCTTCCCCTCTTCCTTTTTGAATGTGACCTTGCCACTGCATTCACAGAGATTGAAGGAATTTCTTACTAAGGAACTCAATCAGTGAAAGTAGAAAATACTGTTCATAATAGAGTGTTTTTAATTTCCTTTAACGGGTCACCTACAAAACACTTCTCTTTATCTACAAAATCCTGAGTGGTGAGGCGCCTTGGTATTTAAAGGATATGATCAAGATAAGGAAATCCACACGTGAACTCAGATCGAGTAATGACTTCACCCGACTTCACATACCCATATCCAATTCTGCCATAGGTGACAAAAGATTTGAAATACTTGCATCCAGATCCTGAAACACTTTACCCACCCACATGAGAACTTCTCCATCCACCACAGTATTTAAAAAACTCTTAAAGACCCACTTATTTTAATATTTTTCATTTTAATTTATTTTACTTTGTAAGCGCCATGGTACTTTAGTGAATGGCGTATTTAAGTAACATTTTATTATTATTATTATTAAATGACTTAAACTGTGCCTACAAACAGAATGCTAAATATGTTCATATTTTGCAAGCAGTGGCGGCGCTATGGGGGAATTACTCATGATTGGTTTGCCCCCCACTTGCCCTCAGAAAATGTTGTAAAGTGACATTTTGTCTGGTTTATAGGCTTTTACCCTTTCCCCCCCATGAGACAAAATTGTCCCTCTCTCTTGCCCCTCCTAGTGACCCAAATCCTGGTGCCGCCACTGTTCGCTATGGATGATCAAATAGTTATTTCAACTTCATCAAAACTTTAATTCTTTTGTACTTGCTGAGAAACAGTTTTTTCTTGAAAATATATATAAGAATTTGGTTTAAGCTTAATCAATATATCTACCTACTGTGGTGTAGCGGTTATTGTACCTGTCTACAGACCACGAGGCCCAGGTTGGGCAGACACGCCAGTGTACCACAACTGGTTATCAAAGGCCATGGATATTGACTTGGTTGTCGATGTTATGTCTGTCCGTAAGTCGTACCTGTCTTTTCGTCCGGGTTGTATTAAGCGTTTCGTGATAGCATTGTTACTATCATAACCGAACACGCAGGCGACGAACCCGTCATTGTAATTGTGTGTTTACTCGTCTTCGTCGCCTCAATCAATATTTCATAGGTAGCAGTTAGATTTCTGTTTGATATGATTGCATTTTAACCACTCAATTTTCAATATCTTTTTTATAAATGTAGATATTTTATATTTTATATTTTATTTGCTTTCCTCAGGGCAAAGCAGCTCATCAAAGATGCTATACTTGGAAATGATTTCACAAAAAACTTTGACCAATTACAGCTCAAAGAGATTGTGGACTGCATGTTCCCCCAGAGTTACTCCAGTGGACAAATGGTCATTCGGGAGGGTGAGCCTGGTGCCCATTTCTTCGTCTTGGCAGGTAAAGTAATGTTTATATCTTTTCATCTGTCCCTCCCCCTCCTTTCCCTCCTTACTTTTCTTTCCTGTAGATACAATTTGAAATTGAGCAGCAAAGGGTCTTCATGTCTAAAAGCAATCATAGAGTTCTTTCATAAAAACTCTGCTTCAAAACATCTTTTCTTGTTCAAATACAAACAAATCATGATCTGACCTCTTACCCCAGGGGACCCTCTTCATCTCTGGCCTCCACAAGTTGTTCTACTTCTCATCACCTCTTCATATAACCTCTCTTTGAAGGCATCTATTCTTCCTTTTTTTTTAGCTATTGAAATAATTACCTCCCTGGCAGACTGGCACAATATAATCTGTGCTGTTGACATGCTGACAAAATCTCATCAATCGTGACCAAAATATATATTTTTTAAAAGTATAATTTGAGATTCTTTCTTCATATAGTATTTGAAGTATCAAAATACTTATGTTTGCTTTTCAATATTTTTCTCTCAATGTGTAGTTTACAAATGATATTATAATTCTTTTTGTCCCAAAACAAAGAAAAAGGTGACAATTTGTGTGCATACAGACCCACAATGATTAGGATGGAGGATAATTGGTGTAATTGTCTAGGGGCAGAGGTGCCTGGGATTGGGGTGCGACAAAGGTTACAAAGCTCTTGGACCTTACTGCCTAATTTTAAGCCCTTCGTTCTCACGTTTCTTTTTCTTCCTAATTAGAGGGTCAAGTGGATGTCATTCAAGGAAAGAAGGTATTAGGTCAAATGGGACCAGGAAAACTCTTCGGTGAGCTGGCCATCCTCTACAATTGCACCAGAACAGCGTCTGTCAAAGGTAAATAAATTTATATTTGTAGAATTTTATTATTCTTTTTTTTTTGGATTCATTTTTTCATATCTTTAAAGAAAATTTAAAATTTGTTATTAACTGACCGTGTAGGATGTTTAACTTTCTTTTATTAAGAAAAATTTAAGAACACACTGACCTTGTAGGATGTTCAACTTTCTTTTATTAAGAACAATTTAAGAACAATTGCCATCATAATATGGTGTATGAATGCTGAATTAAAAAAAGAAGTATGTACATAAAAGCAGTACAAATTTTCACGAAGTGTTCCAACAATTTTTTTCCAAAATTGTAGATCAGGGCGAAAGGATCCGATAACTTAAAATACAAAATATTTCAGACTAAGATCAACCCGCCCCATTTTACGAAAGATTACATGACCATTAACATTATCAACCAGTGCTAGAATTCCGATGAAGAAGTGTCGACATATTCTCAAGTTATCACAATTTTTTTTTGGTTCCAATGCGATAGCATCAGGAACCTACATGTATGCGGTCATGATGGCATGTGGGTGTATGTGTGTATGTATATATGATTGTGACAGCCAGCTTGTAAACACAGTATCTCAAGAACTGTAAACTGCATTCATGTCATATTTTAAACACAGATAGCCCGTGGTCCGTAGATGTGCCCTATTGTTTTCGATGGTAATATCGTGCATATTAATGATTAGGCATGGCTTAATGTAAAAATCTTGAAATGTTCATATTTTACCAACCATGTCTGTTTTATTTCATATTCGGTATAAATATGATATTACCTAGTGTGTACATATTCATGATGTTAAAACATTGTAAAAACAATTTCATTAATATGCGTAGTGGGCGGGGCGTAATATGATTTTGCTGAAAAGAACTTTTAAACACGTATGGTATCTCTAGAACAGTTAACTGGATTTATGTCATATTTGGTAATTGGTACGCAGATACATGTAGCCCATGGTCTATAGATGTGCCCTATTGTTATTGGTGGTGATATCATGCATATGAATGAGTAGGCGGGGCTTAATGTACAAATCTTGAAATATTCATATATTAACAATTGCATCTGTTTTGCTTTATATTTGGGATAATTATGTTAGCTGGGGTGTCCATGTTCATGATTTTAAGAATGTTGAGTGGGCGGGGCTTAATATGATTTTGCTGAATAGCGCTTGTAAACATGGTATCTCAAGAATGGTCATCTGGATTCATGTCATATTTGGTATACAGGTAGCCCTTGGTCTGTCCAATTGTTTTTGGTGGTGATATCATGCATATTGATAATTGGTCGGGGCTTAAACTGTAAATTTTGAAAAGTGATAATTGAACAACTCTATGCCGGTCTTGTGATTTTCAGCATGATATTTTTTTTGGTTATTTTTGTACATGCTTATGATATCAGCAGATGTCTTTGATATACATGGTGGGCATGGCTTAATGTGAATGTCCTAAATGTAAAGTAAACATACTGCATCTTATGAACGATATATCAGATTTATGCTATATCAGTGGTCATGGTCTGCACATATGTTCTAATGTCGTGGTAGTGATTTCATGAATATTAATGAGTAGGCGGGGCTCACTGACAAATTCTTGAAGTAGAATAAACAAGCAACCGATTTTGCTTCATACTTGCTATGATAATGTTGTTAGTTATTGTGCAAATGCTAATGTTGTCAACATTTTTATTGATCTGCATGGTGATTTGACTTATGAATAAATATGGAACAAATATTTCATAATAGGCCTATGCAATGACATGACAGTTAATACAAATTTTGCAAATCAATCTGCCTATGAAGAAGAAAAAAAGCATCAGAATCACAAAACCTTCTGGTTTTGGTTCAGTTTTCAGGCTTATTTGTACTAGAAGGAAGAATCTTAGTTGTACTAGAAGAATCTTAGTTGTACTAGAAGGGAGAATATTGTGATGCCAAATTATTTTGTTTTTTGGGGTCAATTTTTTTGCACATGTACCTTTCTGGTTCAGTTTTAGGCTTATTTGTACTAGAAGATAGAGAATATTGTAATTCCAAAACCTTTTTTTTTTTAGGAGGAGTGGGGGGCAATATTTTTGCACTTATGCTTTTGTTATCAATTATGGTTCTACCATGTTGTTTAAGCAGAAGTACAAGTGTTTGATTAAGGTTAGTGTTTCTTCAAAGTTGGTTTTACCATCATTAACCCTTCAGATGGAAAAGAGAGTTACAAAGATGATTAAAGGATTAGTAGTGGGGAGTCTTGTACTCTCATCCACTTGCGCCACGGAGACTGGGGGTAAGCACTGGCTCTATATATGAGCCTAATGGCTCGATGGAATTAGCTTAGCATTCACATTTCATCCACAATGCATTGTCAGTACTTACATTCATTGTTCAGCCAAAGAAATGAACAATAAAATCATTACATCATGTTTTGCTCATATGTTATTTGTAGACCCCATTCCCAGTCTTACTTGTTGTGTTCATAACATAACTGTCATCTGACAAATCAGTAATGAATATTGAAAAGACTGTTAAAGCTGAAAACGATGGTAATTGTGTGAAAGCTGCAAATAATTATGGTAATTGCAGTGATCCTTACATAATGGTCACTATGACAACAGCCATGTGTATGACATACAACTTCATAACAGTGTATCAGCTGCAGATGCAAAATGTTTCTTTGCTAAATATATGTGCTTTCTTGAAAGGTCAGTGTCTGATAACAATTAAAACAGTAAATTATTAGTTAAAAAAGAGTAAATTACTTGTTAAAAAAGAGTAAATTACTTGTTAAAACAGTAAATTACTTGTTAAAAACAGTAAATTAAGATTAATAATCTTTAAATTGTGAAAATAGCATAATTAGTTTACACGTTATAACCAGTCAAGTTTGAGATTGTTTTTATATTCAAAATTTGTGAAACATGGAAAAGCAAAATCTCCTGTTTTCATAATGTATTAAATGATTAGTTCAGAGGTCAAGCAAGTGTAATCTAATATGAAAAAGGATTTTAAAAGAAACACAATAGTGGTGAATGCATTAAAAATCTTATTCCTTTGAGAAGATATCTTGGTATCATTTGTGTGGAAATGATTGAAATCAGATAGTTGTGATGTCATAGCCTCAAATTCCTCAAAGTCTTTATGGATATGATTGTATTTTATCATATTTTGTCCTGCGATTTTTTGGCTTTAGAATCATGGGATGTTTAAAAAGTAGTAAAACTGAATCTAGCAAGGGTATTTATAATATACCACCTATAGAAAGTTTGAGGGAAAATAATTTAAATAGTGAAAAAGTTAAATTAACTTTCTTTGAAATACATTAACAATTTTTTTAAATGTGAGAGTGAAGGTACAACTTTCCATAGTAGACTTACTACACCAGTCATTTCTACACAGATAAGACTTTCTTAACCCTTCCTTACTCTTCCATAGCATTTGAGATTACAAGTGTTATTTTAGGGAACTTTTTGGAAAGGGGGCTTTTTCACAAATTTATCTTCATTTTCTACTGTTATAATTTTATGTTATATGAAAGCTAAGACTTTAAACTTTATGTTGGTTTGCATAATTATCTTGTGAATTATGCAAATTTATGCAAATGATGTCATTAATTGAGATTATTAGATGTCCTAAAACTGCTATCTTTGTGATATTCTGCTTTTTGTTGCTAATTAGAAAAAAGACGATTGATAGAATTTATGAATTGTTGAAAGAAGGACCTTTCATTTGATAGTACTCTTGATTTTTTTGGAGCAAGAAAAAAATTCTTTCGTCAATTTTATTTTTTTGACTTTTTTGGCCTAAAAATTGACCTGATTTTGCCGAAGATCTATCTGATAGGATTTGGCACTATACTTTTCTATAAACAGGCATTGTTCCTTTCTATGATGCACACAACTAATGTAATATAAAAAGGAAATGTTTACACCCAAATTTCAATAAAAAATGTTATGCAAATGATATGCAAATTAGCTAATTTACCTCATTTATTATGCGCAGGCTTGAAGTTTTCAGTTTATGAACCAATTTTAGCCATTGGAAGCTTTGAAAATACTTATATTAATTCAGGATATACTGAAAGTTTTTTAGAAACTTAATTTTGTTGATTCCTGTAGGAATTCTTGGTGAAAAGGTACTCAATAATGGTTCAAAGCATTAGTAATCATCTTGACGTTGCCAAACTTGGAATCCTTCAGAGAGTTGGTACCGCATATGAAATGTCAATAAGTTTGTCTAAATACAGGAAAATCTTTTAAAGAAGTACAATTTTAACTGTTTCCAAGGAAATACAGGGGTTGGGGTGGGGTGGGTTGGGGTTCTGGCTTATCTATATTGGGAGGGGAACCAGGGAAAATGCCATCCCCCCTCAAAAAATAAAAAATTATGGCCCTCTTCCAGGATCCAAAATCCTTCAAAGAAAATAACTTTCCTCTACATGGGGCAGCTTGGCCCCCACCATTGGTATCTTGCCCCAACATGTCTCTCTTTCCAACAACATGGGACCCTTTCCCTTTAAAATGTTTAATCCTATTCCACTGCACCACAACATGGAATCAGAATTCGCGAAATAGGTATATGGGCACTGTTGCACTATAAATCAAAGATTGATCTGTATAGTTTCATCCAAAATTACTATATACAGATAATTCATGTTAACCATATCGGATTTTAGTGACCCATTTACTTGTTTATAATCATTACAAGTATATAATCCCAGCTAAATTACACTGCCTAATTTTGAATGGATCAGAACTAACATTAGCTATGCCTAACGTTAAGCCTAACGAGTAACGTTAGTAAGCATGAAGTTTAAAAAATGCACTCGCGATTTTAGAAATTTGATTTTTTTTTATTTTACCTGGTTCTGATCATCTTTAGGCCTCTTCTGGATTGGGTCCAGGTACTAGAAGATCTCCATCACTGGCGATAGCCTTCTGACTTTTCCTAATCCTCAGTTTCACTTTCAAACAAGATTCGGGATACACATTTTTCTGTCGCTCAACGTAAATGTCAACAAAATCTAAAAATAACTCGAGTGACATAGCTATAAAACGAATGAATATGCATTTTTCAGGACATTTTAAACAAAATGGTAAATTTCTGAATGTTTGGACAAAATTTGCTGAATAAATGTGAGTATAGACCCCAACAAAAAAATACAAAAAGATCTTTCCGAGATCTTTGCAATGAAATTTTTGCACCCCTATAGAATGTTGGTAAGGTCCTGATTTTATTTTTGGAAAACGCATGGTAGAGTAAGGGAATATCTTCTTAATGGAATAACATTTTTGAATGCTTTCTTCACTATTTTGTTTCTTTTGAAATCCTCTTTCATACAAGATGGACATGCCTGACTACTGAACTTGTCCTTTGAATTGAAAGACTGTTAGAATCACTTTTATTAGCCTGTGTGATAATGTTCCAAAGTTTAAATTAAGTGCTTTTTTGTCCCATACAGCTGGTTTTCTCCATTGTGACAGAATTTAAGTCAAAAACAGTAGATATTTGTAAGAAAATGAAGAGTCATTATATTCAATTATTGACATCATAAATTTGGCATATTCTCCAGAAAAATAATCATGCCTGAAAAAATTAAAAAAAGTTTATTTTAATGTGATTTTGATGCAGTGTTAACATTAGTGAGAGAGGTAGAGGCATTGCCACTCTTTAGCCTCCCCCCATTTTTCATGACATGTAAATTTTAGCACAGATTAGTCAATCAAACCAATAATCCCCCCTCAAATTTCAATTCCTAGCGTGAATCTTGGAATTTGCCAGAATGTTGTTTTTGCTTGCATCATATTCTGGAGATTTTAAAATGAATGAAACTGACATCAATTCCTCAAACAATTTTTCCTTTAAATGTTTACCTCACTTCTTGTCTTCGTAATGAACTACATTGTAAATCTTGTATATGGTTTCATTATTGATGTCCTTGGGCATAAGTGTTTAGTATCAAGTCGTGTTGTTTTTAAGTTCTCAATAATTGAGGAGATTTGCCGCAAATAAAAGCTCAACTTTAGCCTGTTTTGCAACTTCTAATGCCCTAGTTATTTATGGCCTGTAGTTTTGTCATTGTTTTCAGTTATTTTATTCATTACAACTTGATCAGCTTTCATAACATTTTTTGTACTCCTATCATTCAGGGAAATGTTAACTTGCAGCACGCTTGGGACAAAATAAGATTCTTAGCTTGGGCAAGTGTGCTGCAAGCGTGCTGTAAGCGTGTGCAGGCGTGCACAAGTTTGCTGCAAGCTTGCTGCAAGTTTGCTGCTAGCTTGCTGCAAGCTTGTCGCAAGTGAATTGCAAGCTTGCTGCAAGTGAGTATTTCTGTAACAGATGTGTTGCTACTTGCTAGACAATAAACAGCTTAAAAGCTATGGACAGGCAGCAACAACAACTTTAGATTAATTGGAGGAAAATATGCTCTGAACCATTTGAATGTTAAGGCCTTAATTATTGTAATATATTATGGAAATATTCATTTAGATTCATGACATAGCAAAGAGAAAACATAGCAAAGAGAAAATGTATAAATTTTGTTATGTTTACTGATTGGTCAATCCTCCACCATCGTTAGTTGAATGGAACCACTTGAACATGTGACAAAGCTGCTTAAAATCTCCATCATTGCAGGATAAAACAAGTCTGATGATTTTCAATAACTAAAATGTAGGAGAGAAATTTAAAGCCTTAGAAATTGAAAAGAATTGCCTTAGAAATTGAAAAGAATTGCCTTAGAAATTGAAAAGAATTGCCTTAGAAATTGAAAAGAATTGCCTTAGAAATTGAAAAGAATTGCCTTAGAAATTGAAAAGAATTGCCTTAGAAATTGAAAAGAATTGCCTTAGAAATTGAAAAGAATTGCCTTAGAAATTGAAAAGAATTGCCTTACAGAATTTGAGCTCTGTGCTCTTTCATACATCAAAGTTTTTCCTTACATTGAAAATTTGTCAAATTTTGATTTGGCACAACCTAAAAAGTACATGTGATGTTATTGAGACCACCCTGTTCAGAATTGAAAGCTCTTTCTGGTGAATATGAAATCTCTACCTTCATAATCTGTTAAATCATCTTGAAAGCATGACTGAAGTATCCTTGTTTATATTTCTATCTTGAGTTAGGAGTTTTTTGTGATGGTCAGAGAACTTGAAAGCATCTTGTCTGATTTTGAACATGTACTGTATTTGACCCTTTGATCTTTCCGCAACTCTTATGTACATAGAATCCCAACATCAGTTTATTTACTTCGTTAAGATTCTTTTCATTGTGCCGCTGTTTTAATTATGTTACTTAGATTACTAGAATAAGTATGTGGGCAACGTAATGAGTGGTGTTTGGTCAACTTAAGAGCATGCAGTGTTTACACTATTTTAAATTTAGTTTTGGATTTTACCCCCTTTTTTATTTTTATTGTTATTTTATTTTTATTTTGGGGGGAGGGGAGATTCCCCCCCCTTGTGTAATTATTTTTTGGGGGAGGGGAGGATTTTAAAAAAAAGGGGGAGAATTCTTTTTGGAGAAATACAAAAAGAGACCTAAGGAATACCACAAAAATGCAAAGTATGTGGGAAAGTTACAAAGAATATATATTTTTTTTGTATATGTAAGTTTCAAGTTGACTGACTTATTTATCTCTAAAAGAATTGCCATTATTATTTCTACCGTGATGGTCTTGTTAATGAATTTTTACTTGCACCAACGAGGCATTCTCTCTTGATGATTTGCTGGACAGTCTTACACAAAGTGAAAAAGGTACTCGCCCCACCATCTTGTAGTGGGGTACATTTTCACGAATATGAGGACCTGAGTACATGTACGAGTCCCAAAGCCATGAGTACTCCAAATTTTCATTTCCTGAGTATGAGTAAAATAACTTGGGTACGAGTAAGAGTAGTACAACTATAGATAAAGGAAAAAATCATGTTGGGTAAATAAAAGGTAAGCTTCTTTAACTACCTATGGATGTGTGGCAACTTTGCTTACAAGAGATAGAATGATTATGCATAAAATAATTTCTAAACGTTAGGCCTAAAGACTGAAAGGTAACACCTTAGTTCCGAGTTATGCCCGATTAAAGTTTAACACTTTTCCATCATAATATGGAAAAACTGTTATGTATGAAAATGGCGGCCAGTGTATGAATTTTTTTTAAATTTTATTGGATTTTCTCTGATTTTGTTGCAGCTGTGACAGACGCAAAGCTATGGGCGATCGAAAGGAAAGTCTTCCAAGTCATCATGATGAAAACGGGTCTCAGGAGGCAAGAGGAGCATCTGAAGTTCCTCGTTAGGTGAGTCACTATTACATCAGATAATTACAATGATTTAGGTGGGTCACTATTACATCAGATAATTACAATGATTTAGGTGGGTCACTATTACATCAGATAATTACAATGATTTAGGTGGGTCACTATTACATCAGATAATTACAATGACTTAGGTGGGTCACTATTACATCAGATAATTACATAATTTCAAGCTTGCATTCATCTTGCATTCATCTTGCATTCATTTGGCTGAGAGCTCTGTCAAGCTTGTTATATCCTTTACTACATTTTAAGCTTTCTTTCAGCTTTTCATTTTAGTTCATGAAGCTTGCCATCTGTTCTTAGTAATTTTCAGTAGTTTGTGGTGAGCTTATCTCACTGGATTAATACAATTTTTGAGCTTCTAGTAATCTTGCTGAGAGCCCAGATGAACTTGCGGTAACCTTTACTACCCTTATAAAGAAAATTGAGCATTCTTTCAGCTTTCCATTATTTCATGAAGCTTGTGATTAGCTCTTTGTTATCAGATTATTACAAAAATTTGTTACTGAGCATTGTTTCAGTTTAGGCTTGTCATCTGTTCTTTGTAATTTGCAGTGGCTTTCAGTGAGCTTATCTCACAGTGAATTAAAACAATTTTGAGTTTGCAGTAAGCTTGACAAGAGCTCTGACAAGCTTGCAGTAACCTTTACTACCCTTTACAAAGATATGAGCCTTCTTTCAGCTTGTCATTTAGCTAGTGAAGCGTGCCATTTGCTCTTAGTTATTTTCATTAGCTTAAGTTGAGCTTAAAAAAGTTATTAAAAAAAAGTTGGACATGCAGCAGGGTTGGGGTCAATTAAAATTGTGTAATTTGTAAATAATTACAATTATGCTGCAATTGTAATTGACAATGGGCAGCTGTAATTGTAATTGACAATTTCTGGGCGGCTGTAATTGTAATTGAACTAAAAAATTGAAGTAATTAAATATTTGTGGGCAATTACAAGTTAATCACTATTATTCTTCTTTATTATTATTTTCTTTTGGAACTCTATTAGTAATAACAACTCCTTGAAATCAGTCATTAAATACTGTTTCCTATTAATAAAAACTTCCTTAAATACAGTGGGTATTGTTCAACTTCCTGTGGAAAAAGCATGCCTTTGTTTTTAGCTCAACATCCCTTTAAGGAGTTTGAGCTTATGCGATGACTAACTTGAGAGCCAGATTCTCGCCCGGATATGTTCGGATTTTTGCAGCGTTTTGTATCCTATGCGTCTTTTGTATATTTTGCTGTGTTGCTTTGTTTGGCTTAAATAGATCGATATGTTGATGAAATAACAATTCATATTGTTGCGTAGTTTTAATGAATTCTGCATTCCAAAATTCACTTAAAATCTTTCAATAACTTAGAATTTACTCGGCGCAAACTGAAGGAATTTAGCATTTATGATAAATAGCATTGGCTCGGGAAATACAACCAATCATCTCCGATTGAAAGAAAACTATGTTTTTATTTGCTGGAGTGTTAAAATACCATCTTGCACATATGCTAATCGAGTGTGATATCCCATTAAGGATTTCTCCCAATTAGTAGTCCAATTGGCGTATAACTTTTGTAGTTGATAGCTGATTTAAGCGATAAATTGGGTTTAAAAAACCTATTAAAAGCTAAGAGTGGCTAAATAGCTTATTTTATTCTTTCAGTTTGTGTCATAAGCTTGTAAAGTTTGACATCTGCTTTTTGTCATTTTCATTTGCTTGCAATGAGCTAACATCACTTGATTAAAAAAAAAATGAACTTGCAGTAAGCTTGCTAAGGGCTCTGATGACCTTGTAGTAACTTTAACTACCCTTTTAAAAATAGGAGTGTTCCTTCAGTTTGAATTGGAGTGATTAGACCTTGAGAGATTAAAACGAGAAGAAAACAAAATCTGGCGGGGGTGGGAGGGGGGGGGAGTTGTCACCAGATAGAATCATTCTTTAAATAGTAATGAAATGCACAAAGACATTTAAAGAAATGTGAGCCTGTGATGTATGTCACAAGTTGTCTGATTTCAGCCGCTTCTACAAAAACCAGACACATCTTCTAAATGGAATAAGATATTATGGATACTTTTTTTGCTATTTTGTTCCATTTAATAACCTCTTTTGTATAAGATGAACTTGCTTGACTAATGAACTAATTGTTTTAAAAATAATAAGTTAAGAAAAGGACAACTGAGATGTTATACGCACAAACATATGCACCATTATGTGATGCGTTTTTCTATGTAGATCTCCTCAGACATGATTCGTCCTTCATTTCTACGGAATATGAGACTACAGACTTTAAAAAAAGCTAATCATTATCAATAAATCAAATGTTTAAAGAATCTTACTGGAAAAGTTCTCCTTAAGTAGTTTCATTTCGTTTTTTAATATAAGGCAAAATGTTTATTTCCACATAAAAGCCTATACTGAACGTATTGTTAGTAATACAACATTGGTAGCACACCACCAAATAAATTTTCTACAGTAGCTGTCTACAAAAACACACCACTTTAATAGAGAGCTATAAAAGTTAAAAGCATGTACTATATCATTTTGAGTCCCCTTTGAGTGATTAGACTTCTATTAAATGAGAATAAACCAAAATTTGGTGGGGGGGAAAAGTTACCGCCAAGATTAATCATCCTTTCATGTTTCATTAGGCTATAGGGCCCCTGAAGATGATTACGTGTAAGATGAGAAAGAAAGTGTTTTGACATTTTTATTTTAGTAAGGCGTGAAGATAAATATCGTTATATTGAGTCGATATATCAAGCAGTAAAATTACAGCAACAAAGAATTGGGGTTTGCTGATGGAGAAACGATGATACATGTGTTCTGCCTCACGTGAAATTGCAAGGGGAGTTTGTAATATATTCTTTATTATTCTCCACAGGCCATAAGGGTAGAAATAGAATCTATTTCCAGAGTTCTTAGATCCTTTTTGTATCATATAGCTGTCAATGATATATAGCTAGGAGTGCTTCAATTTAGATCTTTAAAAAAAGTACTAACTACAGATCCTTGCCCTTGATTGCCTTATGGAAGCTTTGATGCTTTTTGTAAAATCTTTGTTGAAGATGAAATATAAATGGTATAACAGGAGGTTTATTCCCCCCCCCCCCTCCCTTCTTCCTTCCTCACTATCCCCATTAGCCATAGCTCCATCGCCCTTTCATCTGTGCACTATTTCAGTTAAGTTTGGTCTAATGTAAAGGTTTAGTTTAGTGGTCAAGCAAGTTCATCTTATATGAAAAAAGGACTTTAAAGAAACAAAATGGTCAAGAAAACAGTCACAAATCATATTCCGTTGAAGAGATACTTAAGTTTAAAGTTTATATCATTTGTGTAGAAATGACTGAAATCAGACAAGTTGTGACATCACAGCCTCAGATTCTTTAAAGTCTTTATGTGTGTATCATTTTTTGTCCTGCAATTTTGTAGCTTAAAAACCATTATATGTCAAGTAGTAAAACAGAATCATAATTTATCAACTAAAGAATGTTATTAGAGGAAAAATAATTCAAATAGTAAAAAAAGGTAAATAAATTTTCTTTAAAATACATAAACAATTGTTAAGAATGTGATGATGAGGGTACCATCTTCCATAGTAGACTTACTACACCAGTCATTTCTACATAGATAAGACGAAGCATGAATATCTCCTTAACAGAATGAGAGTTTTGAATGCTTTCTTTGTTTCTTTTAATGTCCTCTTGCAGATAAGATAAACTTGCTTGACCCCTGAACTAATCCTTTAAACCTCTCCAGGTGCTCTGGCACAATATGGAATATGGCCAATGCTGTTGAAGTGCCATTATTCCCACCAAAAAAAAAAAACAAAACCTAAGGCCCCCTAAAAATATTTTTAAAAGGTTGGAAATGTGATGTAGGCATGCAGTTTTTATTTGTTATTTTTTTCCCAAAGCTAATTAATTTTGGTGATTTGCAGTGTTACGCATCTGGTCAACCACATCAGGTCACTTTAGTAATAATTGAAAACTGTCTGAAGCAATCGTTTGTATTTTGGTACAAAGTAGAAAGAAATGGAAGAATGAATGCTGAATAGCTGATCTAAGAAAAAAATACAGCATTGAAAAATTGAATGCTTATTGGCTGATCTGAGAGAAAAATACGGTATTAAAAAATTGAATGCTGAATGGATGATTTGAGAGGAAAATACGGTATAAAAAATTGAATGCTGAATGGCTGATCCAAGAGAAAAATACGGTTTTAAAAAACAAATCTAGGATTCTCTCCAACTGATGCGTGCATGGGTGATGAGCTAATAATTTTTAGCTCGACTATTCAAAGAATAGTAGAGCTATTTTGCTACCTCCGGCATCGGCGGTGGTCAGAAAGTTTTGGTTAAAGTTTTCATAACTTATGTTATGAATGGTGTACGTTCATGTGACTTGGCATAGGGGTAGAGGGCATTGGTTCTGATCAAATGAGCATGTTTGGAGGGTTGTGTGTGCATACTAATTAAGTTTATTTGCATAACCATGAAAATATTTGTCAGGTTAAAGTTTAGATTAAAGTTTTCGGTTAAAGTTTGTGATTAAAGTTTTCATAACTTGCGAATGGTGTACATTCATGTGACTTGGCAAAGGGTAGAGGACATGGGTACTGTTCAAATTAACATGATTGGGAGGGGGGAGTTGTGTGTGTATACTAATTAACTTATTTGCATAAACAATGAAAATATTTGTTAGGTTAAAGTTTTTGGTTAAAGTTTTCATAACTTAAGTTATTAATGGTGTACATTCATGTAACTTGGCATAAGGGTACTGTTCAAGTGAGCATGATTAGGGGTTGTGTGCATACTAATTACCTTATTTGCATAGCAATAAAAATATTTGTATAACAATGAAAATATTTGTATTTATGATATCTCCTAAATTAAAGTGAATGTGGGAATTTTGTTTGCACAAACGATCATATATGTGAAGAGCATTGTCTACACTTAATGTTGAGGTGAAGTGTGCATATTAATTAGGTTATTTGCATAACAATAGACTTTCGCACAAAATGTTTAAAATTCATTAGCGCATAACTTAAGTTATGAATGATGTACATTCATGTAACTTGGCACGGGTAGGGGACATGGGTACTGTTCAAATAAGTATGATTGGGGGGTTGTGTGTGCATACTAATTAGCTTATTTGCATAACAATGAAAATATATTTATCTGTATCTCTTAAATTAAAGTGGGAGTGGAGATTTTGTTACACAAATGATCATACTGTATATGTAAAACCATTGTCTGCACTTAACTGTGAGGTGTAATGTGCACATTAATTAGGTTATTTGCATAACAATAGACTCACATATTTAATCTTAGATAATAACTTGTTACAGGGGTAGAAGACATGGGTACTGTTCAAATGAGCATGATTTGGGGTCGGGTGTGCATACTAAGTAGCTTATTTGCATAAGAATGAAAATATTTGTATCTATGATATATCTTAAATTAAAGTGGGAGTGGGGATTTTGTTTACACAAATGATCATAATGTATATATAAAAACCATTGTCTGCACGTAATTGTGAGGTGCAGTGTGCATATTAAGTAGGTTATTTGCATAACAATAGACTTGCATACAAAATATTCAACCTGAGATAATAACTTGCTATTTTGTTCAGTGGTAGAGGGCATTGGTACTGTCCAGTTGATCATGATTGGGGGATTGTGTGTGCATAATAATTAGCCTATTCGCTTAGCAATGAAAATATTTCCATGTGTGGTATCACTTGAATTAAAGTGGGTATGATGATTTTGCTTAAACAAATGATCATACAGTATATATGAAGAGCATTTTTCACACTTAATGGTGAGGTATAGTGTGCATTTGCTGCAATATGTTTGACCTGAGATCAAAAATATATGGCTTATGACTTACTAACTTCACATTTCTAGTTTTGTTATGATATTGATATTCCTGACATGAATAGCAGTCAAAATGTTTGTCTTGCCATGAATAAAGAAGCAAATAAAAGTTTCCTTGCTTCTAAAGAATGTTCAATTAGGGGTTTGAGAAATATAAATAATAAGCAGAATGTGGGGTAAGAGATGACATGATGATAAAGTAGCTGAAGGAATTAGGATGAGGTCATGTGGGACAGGGTGGAATTGTATGTAGGGCAGGGTGCGGTGGGATGTTGGTCAGGATGTGTTGGCATGTTAGACAGGGTGGATTGGCATGTAGAACAGGGTGGGTTGGCATGTGGAACAGGATGGGTTGGGATGTGCAACAGGGTGGGTTGGCATGTGGAACAGGGTGGGTTGATATGTTGAACAGGGCGGAATGGCATGTGGTGGGATGTCATCTTGATTTCAGTTGCGATGGCATGTGGGTCATGCAAGTGGTGGAATGATATACAGTATCTGGATTTCAGGTGTGATCACATGGAGTATAGATTTGGGGTGATATTTGGGACAGGTTGGGATGGAATGTAGGACAGTCTGGAATATGCATTATTAGCAGTGAGGGATTTGTATCGTTTCCAATGTCTAGTTTGTCATACGTTAAGCAATATTGTTTCGCATAATTTTGCTTTAATGTTATTGTACATTTTTCATGCTGCTTGACTTTGCTTGACACACATATTTTCTTAAATTGGAAGTTGTATTACAATCCAGGATGTAGTTCTGGGAATGTGTAGGGGCTGGGGGAGGGTACAGGTTGGAAAGGGGGTTGAATGACATTTTTCATTGACATTGGCAAGTTTGTTATTCAACTGATATAACTAAAAGACGTGTTGTAGTTCTAAAGACTGCTAGGTTTTACATGTTTTCTGAGTTACTGGGTGAGGTAACCTTGAGCTTTTTGTCTTAAAATATCTTGGAAAACTCAAAGATATTTTGAAGCTTGTAGTGCAAATGAAAATGTAAGTGCATCTTTCAAAGCTCAAGTAATTTGAAATCATCTGCCCTGCTACCCTATTTCTGTATATACTTCCTCTATAAGCCCATTCTCTATACTAGCTTTGAATAGTCGAGCATACTGTCCTTCCGACAGTTCTAGTTCTTATTGGCCTTACTTAAATTTCAGGTCCGAGCCAGGAATTTTTAAGGAGAAAGGAGGGTGGGGGTGGGGAAGGTTGGGGAGGGGGGGGTTGGGAGTTCATTTTTCCGTATAAAAGAGCAACAAACGTTGAAATTCCATGTGCTTATTATTTTGTTAAGATTTCAAAGGGCACTTGCTCAACCAAGGGGGTTTATTGGCTTGAACAAACTCCCTCCCCTTGGCTTTGGGCCTGAATTTGATGAGCAAACAGTAAGCCTAAGGCAAGTTCAATGTTTGTATAAGGGAATCTGATTGCTGCATCAAAAGTTTAGATTATTTTCAAAATTAATTGTTTGAAAAGAAGAATTTCTTTGACAACAAAGATCTTTTCAGAATATGTTGTAAAGTTGATGATTTTGATATTTAGCATCTTGTGGCATACAATTTTAATCCAAATTTACATCCTGATCCGAATTTTTAAAGATTTCTTTAGAAAATTAAAGATTCATCATAACATTTGGTCTCTTTCTTCTTGCATTGTACCTTCCTTGTGACCAAAGTCTGACCTTGTGATTGGTATTTGTGGGCCTCATCAGTCATCCTGATCAGACCCTCGAAAATTGCTTCATCCCCTTGTAAAGCTCATCTTCTGTCAAATGGAAATTTTATCTGGAAATTCCTTTCACGCAAATGAATCTAGGCTTTTTGTTTCATATATTGGTTAGATTTTGACCATGTCTACTTTCTCAGAAGTACCATGCACTGTGCTGAGTTTTATGATTGTACATTTCGTTCTTTGCTTCGAACGTTGGTTTGTGAAAAACACAATATCCGCAAGTTCTCTGAGAAAGTGATCATGCGGAATGTATTCCCCAAATTGGATCTTGGATTTGTTCATATTGGCTTGGTTGTTTAATGGGTGGCTGCTAGTGGGTGTAGAAGTAATAATTAGCTTGAATCAAATTAGTGTGGTATTGTATATATGAGCGAGTATGAAACATTGAAGTCCAATGAATATTTGAGTA
Source organism: Chiridota heheva (assembly GCA_020152595.1). Lineage (NCBI taxonomy): Eukaryota > Metazoa > Echinodermata > Holothuroidea > Apodida > Chiridotidae > Chiridota > Chiridota heheva. The sequence continues at coordinate 1,576,775 of JAIGNY010003850.1, forward strand.
GGTGATACTCAATTTTCATGTGTGTTTTTATCTGCCTGAGTCATTGGCTTAGCCAGAGGGGATGGGAAAAAGAAGGGGGGGGGGGGGGGTATGGCCCCCTCAAATACACACCATAATTTTTTTTAATTACACATCAAAAATATGTTTTGCTCTGCAGGTGAGCACAAGGTAGCAAGTTTTACTGAAAAGTTGATTGCCATGTGTGTTTTTGTTTCTGAGCAAAAAACAACAATTCAAGAGTGTGTATAATGCGCAATGAAAAAGATATTTTTTTGCAATTAGTGTTTATTTCTTTAATACCCAAATCCTGGTTTACGCCAGTGCCTAATTTCCTTCATGTCCCGTAGCTTTCTGGAACTTCACCTCTTAAAAACACACCGCATGATTTGGCTTCAATTTTAATGGTTTCATATCTCTAAAGAGCTCCCGGGGGCTTCGCACCCTGGACCCCTTGCTGTGGGGCTTTGCACAAAGCAATGTCGCCTTAATGCGACATACTTTCGGTTACCACCCAACAAAAGTAACCTCTTGTCGCTCATGGTTGCCCCCTGCCTTCCCAAACAAACAAAAATCCTGACTATGCCAGTGGACTGGAGCAAGTAGAATAAAGTGTCTTGCTTAAGGACAATGCAGCGATCGTAACAGGTGTCAAACAAATGCCGTTCTTATGCAAGCATGAATGCTTTTACCACTGATCCACTTCACATCAGCATTACCACTTATTATAAATTTTTCAATATGTAGTCATCCTTTTCTGAAAGAAACCCTTGAATTTTACATCTTTCTTTTGCAAGCATATTAAACAGACTTATCTATTTTGTTATACATGTAACAACATACTCAGTTCTCGAAGCCACATTTGGTTTGGTATAACCACAGTGTCTTTCCAATTTACTGCTTCTAAGATGTCCTCAACTGTCGAGATACCCTTGAATTTGTATCTATTTCCTTTTTTGCAAGCTGAAAAGAAACTGTAACATATTTTTGTATCAAAATTACTTTGAGCTCTGCAGTCCATTGAAGTCTTCACAATTGGTATGCCATTACAATCTTTCTAATTTACTACTTCTAAAATGACCTTAACATCCACTCTGCCTGAAGATAAAGAGTAATTGTTGAATTTCCTGATAACCATAGTTGTTTTCATTGTTGCTTCAGAGCAGTAATTTCCATCCTTGCCAGATAAAGAGTAAAAAATCAATAGAATGCACAGAAATATATTCCCCCGCGATTCAAGGAACTGACTTGGCCGTATCTCGTAAATTTCTGTGTATTTACATTGCTATTTATAGTGAGTTGTAAGCTGCCAGTTGTAATTGCGGGCTTTAATTAATCGGTGCAAACTGATATTGGAAGTTGACTCAATTTGCTCATGATAGAGCTGGGTTATGTTGAGATAAATGTTTCTGTCCTATTTACATTGCTATTTATAGTGAGTTGTAAGCTGCCAGTTGTAATTGTAGGCTTTGAGTAATCGGTGCAAACTGATATTGGGAGTTGACTCAATTTGCCCCTGATAAAGCTGGGTTAGGTTGAGATAAATGTTTCTGTCGTATTAACATTGCTATTTATAGTGAGTTGTAAGCTGCCAGTTGTAATTGTAGGCTTTGATTAATTGGTGCACACTGATTTTTTGGAGTTGACTCAAATTGCTCATGATAGAGCTGGGTTATGTTGAGATAAATGTTTCTGTCCTATTTACATTGCTATTTATAGTGAGTTGTAAGCTGCCAGTTGTAATTGTAGGCTTTGATTAATTGGTGCAAACTGATATTAGGAGTTTACTCAAATTGCTCATAGAGCTGGGTTATGTTGAGATAAATGTTAGCTAGCTGGTGGCAGGTGGAAATGACTTAATAAATGATTTCTGAATGTGTAGCGATTTTGCGTATGCATATAGGTGGGTATGCATTTAGGTGGACCGTGGAAAATAGAAATGGCTGGGCAAAAATATCCAATATTTATAGAGGGCTGAGCATACTAATGAGATGCTGGACATCCCAGGTTCGAGTCCAATGGCGATTCAAGAATCGATTTTTCTACAGATATGCAGAACGATATACTGACATCAAACACAGATTTATCTTCTGCATCACACCTCCGAAGAGACATAAAAGCTGTCGGTCCCGATGGTAGGAGTTTCACCCTCCGGGTGGTAGGAGGAGGTGGGGGAGGCTAGGCACTTCCATATGTGAGATATATATATATATATATATATTTATATATATATATATGTATATATATATATGTATATATATATATATATATATATATATATATATATATATATATATATATATATATATATATATATATATATATATATACATATATATATATATATATATATATATATATATATTATATATATATATATATATATATATATATATATATATATATTATATATATATGTATATATAGAGGCTCTATATATATTTATATATATATATATATATATATATATATATATATATATATATATATATATATATATATATATATATATATATATATATATATATATATATATATATAATAATTTTTACTACAAAAAAACACAAAAACATTCTTGGTAAAAAGAAATAGTCTTTTTTATCATTTTTGAAGTGCAGGTCGCAAAAAATGAGGTTTTACTGTGTTAATTTTGTTCTGCTGGTCCATTTTTACAATAGTTTTCTTGAATACTCATACTGCAGATATCAAAATTGTATAATTTCATACTGCAGTTACCGAAAAATCTGTCATACGGGTATGTTTTTCGGTTGGTGGGCTGCACACCCCTACCACTTTTAGTATGAAGTGGCTCGCCCCCCCCCCCTTCCCTAATGTTTCACCACCCCTACCTGGTTCTCTGAACACTTCTTGTAATGAGCAGGTTGTTAATCCAGTGTTCATCCACTTCCCGTCCTGGACAGTTCCTTCCGGTCCACACTGAAACAAGTCGAGGGTGATTTATATGATCTTTCCCTGGCATGTGCCTAAAAGTGTAAACAAATTAAGATGCTCCAAATCAACTGATTTACTTGAAAGATTTGTGGAAGATAGTTGCATGTCAGTATATAATTTTAAAACCACTCACTGGCCAATTTTATGATGACTTTTATGAATCAAATGTTTTGCTATTTCCATATTAATGAATTTAAAAGTAATTATTATGAAGCATTATGTAACTAAAATTCTTATTTCACAAATTTTTAATGAACTTCAATTTCCAGAAAAAAAGGACAATTTTTCGTCAATGTCAGAGAAATTTTTGACATTTTTTTCGTTTTGTAATTTTTTTTTTAAAGTGATACAGCTGACTTGCAAAACTTTAACATGAGAGGCATACTGCAGAATTTTTTTCTTTTTTTTCCACAATTACAGAATAATTTTACTCGTTGCTTATTTTACCTCATGCAACAAATTGACTTTGAAATTTAAACATTTTGTAATAATGTGAAAATTCTCTTTTGTTAACAGCAATAATTGATGTCACTTTTATGCTCTCCTTTCCTTTCCTTCCGTACAGCGTGGACTTGCTTAAAAATTTGCCAAGAGAAGATTTGGCCAAACTGTCCACGAGTCTCGAGGAGGAATTCTTTCCTGAGGGCGATTTCATTATCCGGGAAGGTTCCAAAGGAGATACATTTTACATCATCAGTAGCGGCAGCGTAAGTTTATTTTTTTGAGCTTTTTTAGATTTTAGTGCTTTCGCTGCTTATTTTCGAGAGTTAAGTAGGCCTGAAATTACACAAATGTAAATATGGCACTTTTAAGAGGATTAGTTTAGTAGTCCAGTAAGTTTACCTTGTGTGAAAGTAGACTTTAAAAGAGACAAAATGGTGAAGAAAGCGTTCAAAAATATTATTCCGTAAAGGAGATACTCAAGTTTAAAGCTCTGTCTTATCTGTGTAGAAATGACTGGCATAGTAAGTCTCCTATGGAAAGTTGGCGTCTTCATCCTCAGATTCTTAACAATTGTTAATGTAATTTAAAGAAACTTTATTTAACTTTTTCACGATTTAAATTATTCTTCCTCAAACTTTCTTTAGCTGGTATATTATAAATACCCTTCCTTAGATTAAGTTTTACTTCTTTTTTGACATATCTGGTGGTTTTTAAGCCACAAAATTGCAGGACAAAATATGATAGAGTGCATAAAGACTTAAAAAATCTGAGGCTATGACATCACAACTAGTCTGAATTTAGTCGTTTCTGCACAAATGATACCAAACTTTAAATTTTGATATCTCCTTAAAGGAATAATAATTTGGAATGCTTTCTTCACTATTTTTTATTTTTTTCATATAAGATAGGACTTGCTTGACCACTGACTTTCGTGAGTAATTAGGCCTAAAATCACAAAAATGTGAACGTGGCACATTTTCATCATCCATCGATTGCGGTCAAGATCAAAGAAAATGTGATATGTCACCCTGATTTATCAGCCATTGCTCCAGTCAGATCTTCAAATCTGTGTCCAGTTTCTCTAGAAGTTGTGTCTGAATACGTGAGTGGTCCCCTCCCTCTTGCTGGGCATGGTAGCCTCCAGAATAGGACGTCAGATGTTAACTGGTTCTTATCGCTGAAGCAGTGTCCAGCAAAAGTACCACGTCTGTGGGCAACAATTGTCGAGAAATCGGTGGAATATCGCCATAGATTTCAGCTATCGTTGAGTGGTTTCTTCAGGAACGATTTTGAACCCGCATAAGTAGTCTGGTGTATGTGCCGTGGAGGCGTCATTCAAGCTTCTTTTTCATCGTCCATGGCACTTTTAATCGATTTTAAAAGGTTCTAAAAGGAGTTACATTTTTACATCAGTAATCAGTCTTAGAATTCAAGCTGAGGGAGAACTTAATGGATTTCCCTACTTAAAATTTTGGATAGAAGTTTAAAAAGCAATAAATTTTCTCAAGAAGTTGGATACTTATTCAACTGTTGATGCAATACTTGTTTCCGTGACAATAACAAAAATGTGAAAATTACATTTTTTAAATCGATTTTAAAAGGTTCTAAAGGGGATACATTTTCATCAGTAATGGCAGCCTAAGTTTATTCTACTGTAATTCAATCAAGAGAGCTTTAATGGTTTTACTACTTCAATTTTTTGACTGAGGATTCAAAAACGGTAAATTTAATACCAAATGGTAAATAGTTAATAAACACCACTCATGATATCATTTGTTTTATTTTCATGAGTAATTAGACCTGGAAATTACAAAAATGTAAAAATTGCACTTTTTAGTTGATTTTACAAGGTTCTGAAGGAGACATAGATTTTACATTATTAGTAATGGCAACACAAGTGTATTTGATGAAATTGGAAGTGCACAGCTACAGTATCCTTTTTAATTCAAGCTGATGGAGAACTTCATGGATTTCACAACTTAAAAGTTTGAATAGAGGCTTAAAAATCTAGAAGTTGGATACTTATTCAACTGCTAACACACTACTTGTTTCTGTGACTATTTAGGCCTGAAAATTACAAAAATGTGAAAATTACACTTTTAATGGATTTTAGTGGGTTTTTGTTATTTTAATGCTTTTCTGTATGATTTAAAAACTTATGTAGCCTCTGATATACTTTCACAATGTGTCTGAAAATTGCTTATTTTTGTGACTGCTTGCTCACAGCTCATACCTCAACCACATCAAAACCATCCAAAATGAAGCCCTCGGGCTTTGCCTGGGTGCCTACAGGACCTCCCCAATCACCAGCCTTCATGTTGCAGCCAACGAACCCCCTTTCTACTTAGATGTAGAAAGCTTAGCCTATCCTATGCTTTTAGGGTCCTCACCGACACCCAGAACCCTGTTTACAACCTCATTACAGTAGGTACCTTAATTTCTCCATCCTCTTTGATAGGACTAAAACCCTATCCCCTCCCTTTAGCTTACGCATTAAATAGAACCCTGTTTACAACCTCATTACAGTAGGTACCTTAATTTCTCCATCCTCTTTGATAGGACTAAAACCCTATCCCCTCCCTTTAGCTTACGCATTAAATCAGACCTACTCCATTTCGGCATTAACCCCACCACTCTCGGCACCTTCTCCTGGCCCACTTTTCCTCCTTGGGCCACCCTCCCTTCTATCCACCCTGGGCCTCTCCACTAATCACAAAACCGAAAGCCACCGTAACCTCTTCATCAATCTCCACAACCAAATCAAAGACCTCCAATAATACTGATGGCTCCAACGAAGGCAACAAGACAACTGCTGCTGCCATCATCCAAGACATCACCCGCAGTAGCAGACTTCTCGACTACTCATCCATCTTTTCAGCCAAGGCAAAGGCCATCCTCCTTGCCCTCAACTTTATTGAGTACTCTCTGCTCAGCCACTTTGCCGTCTTCTTCGACTCCAAGGCTGTTCTTACTTCTTTACTCAATCTTAGATGGGATAACTTCACATTCCACCTCCTCCGGAAACTCCTTTCGCCCATCCTCTGCAGGAAAAGTATTATTTTCTTCTGGATACCTAGCCATGTAGGCATTCCTGGCAATGACAAGGCTGATACAGCCACTAAGCTTGCCCTCAACCTCCCCCTACCCCTTTTCCCAAAACCCGCTCGGACATCAAACCGCTTATTGCTTCCCTTGGTTCGTGACAAACCTTATGGGACTCCCAAATTGATAACAAACCCCACGTCATCCAGCCCACCATTCCAATCAAACCCAAAATCAACAACCTCTCTCGTGTAGACAATGTTCATATTACCCATCTTAGAATTGGTCACACCCACCTCACTCACTCCCACCTCCTTATTGGCTCCCCCCAACCCCTCTGCAACAATTGCCATTGCACCCTCACAGTCCATCACGTTCTGCTTGCTTGCCCCCTGTACAACCTTCCCAGAGCTTCTTTCGCCCACAACTCAATTGCTGAGTTCTTCCAGAAAAACAGTGCTGATGGTAGAAGATTCACCCCTGCCTGTTTCTCTCAACGCTTCTCCAGAAGAGCAGGGCGTTAGTTAAACCGGTGCTCATCCACTTCCTATCCTGGCAATTTCCTTGGGTCTACACTGAAAACAAGTCAAAGGTGACTTATCTGTGCTAACCCCCCAAAGAACTATTTGAGCCCTTTCAAATGATACCAAGATCACTGCTGTGGGCCTATTTGACAAAAAAAATATTTTTTGAAAAAGTGTGTCCCCAATTGAGCGTGACATGCTTGGTCTTGGTATTTAAGGGTTAACTAAATTAGGATGATTACATACGATCTAATATACCATCATATAATTTACAGTGATACAGACAACCCCCCCCCCCCTACTCATTAAAAAAGGTCAAAAATAGTGGTTCGATATTGGAACCTTTTCGGCATAAGGTCAAGGGGCCCGCCTTAGGGCCCCTTGTGGGATCCAGGGGCAAAGCCCCAGTGGGGGTCCAACCTCATATTTTCCAAGCTTTACCCCCAAAAGACTTCGAATATGTGCAATAACATGGCTCTTTTAAGTAAATTAGGATGATTTTGAATGATCTAGTATAGCAGCATATAATTTTGCAATGATACAGACTACCTCCTTCCTACCCCCTCCCCCTCACCCGCCTCCTCTCTATCCTCTCCATCATTAAAAAAAGTCAACAGTTTTGGAAACAATTTTATTTTTTGACATTTCGGACATAGTCTTCCATGCCTTCCCCTTCCCCCTCCCTGTGCCATTTCATGGAATACGCAACTTTTTTAAGAGTAAGTGTTTATACCATGTATACCAAATGGGCACATCTACTTGCTTGATGCTGAGTGAACTGAGCTATATTTTATATTATCTTGTAGTAGATGAATTAAAGATTAATGTTGAGGCGAGTGTTTATATGCATATTTAATGCATGGGACAAAGGACTTGACCATAGGAGAGTCAATCCCGGGTGGAAAATCCGTTGAATCGTGCATTAAATACTCTTATAAATAAACATGATGCCAAAACATTAATCTTTTCCTAAAATTTTTGTGTTGTTTAAAATGCATAAAAAAACAACTTAAAAGAATGAAAAATGAGAAAAGTTTGCATACATCTTATTGCTTTATTGAAAAATGACCTGTTTTGAAAATGGAATAAACCAAAAAATAACGGTCGTGCAATAACGGTATTTATAAAAAATTCTATGGAGTATATGCATTGTTATGACCAGTGTATTAAATCCACGTAATGTACGACCATCAGTATTTGGTTTAGTCCATTTTTACAACAGGTTAATTTCTTTACAAAGTTAAAAAATTGTTTGTCAACTTTTTTCATTTTTTCATTCTTTTTTTGCATTTTTTTAAAATGCATTTTTAAACAATCTGATACGCAAATTTTATAAAAAAGATTAATTTTTTGACATCGTGTTCATATGCATATTTAATGCATGGTTCAAAGGATTTTGCACTCACGAATGACCCTCCTAAAGTCGGCCCATTTTACTTGTGTCAAAGTCCTTTGACCTGTCCATTGAATACGCAATACTCCGCCTCAACATTAATCTGCAATTATGATTACTTTCAAAAATGAAAATATATTGCACTGAATAACATCATTGATTATTTTGTTAACTGAAATAAAGCAATACAAATAGTATGCAAAAAATAAAAAAAATGCACAAAAAAAAGTTTTGGATATGTATACATGTGTAATGTTTGAGGCCAAAGAGTAAGCTATACATTAGTAAGCAGTAGGTTTACATCAGAAAATGAAAAGTTATTAACTGATGACATTGCAAAAAAAAATTTCAACTAGAAAATGAAAAGTTGTTTACTTTTTCATCACTGTTTCTTCTCATCTAATTGGGTGTTGTTGCGGTTCGAAAACTCTTGATAATTTAATTGTTTTCTGTAGCTTTAAAAGCTTTGTAGCTTATATATATATCCTCTAATGTATGTTGACAATGTGTTTGAGAATTGATTGCTTTGTGCAGTTTGTTTGAGAGAATGATTTTAGAAGTTTGTGAATACTTACAGAAATATCAGCTTGCAACACTCTTGCAACAAGCCTGCGCAAGTAGAGGTTGCGTTATAATTTTTTGCGTGGCGTATTTGGTTACGACAAGCCCTTGAAGTTTGGCGTATTTTGTAAATTTGCCATCGTATGTACAGGGCACTGCGTAATGTACAGGGCATTGTGTAATGTACAGGGCACTGCACGCTAGCGAAGCATGCAAGTAATTGCTAACACAAACACTTGTGTAGGCCTGCCTCATTAAAGGAAATGGAAATTGCGCTTAGAATACAAAAACATTAACAAATCGGACTATTACTATCATAAAAATATTAAGAACACTTTCATACCCAATCCTTGTATAATGTTGATTGTAATCATGAAATTTGGGTTAACAATCCCAAATAGATTAGAAAATACTTTTGTTTATCGTTTACAAACTTTCTTGAGGTTTTAGTGAACTTTGACCAATTGTAAACGATAATATACTATTCAGATCTCGAACACGCCTACAGTACTTCTTTACAGTATAGTATTAAACTTGACTTGCAAATTGTGATCACTTCACAGATACACGATTAACACAATACAGGAGGAAAGTAGATTCCTAGCTAATAATATCCTTGACAATTGACAGCCTGCATTAAAAAAAACATCAACACTTTCACATACATTGTACGTATATCATGCATAGGGCCTATGTACTAGCCTATATGTGTTTATGTACAGCACAACGGGCATGTTTAATCCTTCGGCCGTATAGTCTCATAGTTGTGTCATTTTTATTTTATTTATGAGTAATTCAAAATCATTTTTGTGTAAAATAGAACTTTCAATTGCATCAGAGAGGTAAGATGTTCGTGATTTTCATTTATGTTGATGAAAAACTCTGGCGTAAAATTCCATATGCTATATCTAAATCTTACGACGCATTTACAACCTGTGTCATAAGAAATTTTAGCCATGGTGTTATATATGACAAATTTGTTGTTTACGCGATCTCTGTTCGCAAGCTTGCAGCAAGCATACTGCAAGCTAGTATTTGGAACAAATTTGCTTACTGCAAGCTAGTATTTAGAACAAATTAGCTTGCGCAAGCTAACAAAAACTATCTGCCAGCTTGGGCAAGCTAGTAAAACTTTTTGTAAACTTGCGAAAGCTAACAAATATTTTATGCTAGCTTGCACAAGCTAATGTTAGCTTGTGCAAGCTAATATTTGGCGCAGCTAGTATTCTTCCAAATACTAGCTTGCAGCATGCTTATGCAATCTTTTAGCACGCTTGCACAAGCTAAAAATTGTTAGCTTGTCGCAAGCGTGCCGCAAGCTAAAATTTCTGTAAGGGAACACTTTTCTTAAATCACCCTGTGAAAAAACCAAAAGCTATACTTCATTACATCATTTGAAAATCTTGAGATTTGCTATGGAGATGAAATGCCATGTCTTTTTTGAATGCACAAGTTCAAAGCACTACATCTCTGTGATTATCACAATATCTCAAAGTGTGATAAAAACTGTTTCATGTCGTATTATGAGGCTAATTTATTTGCTAGGCATGCAATATACAGCTTTTATAGGCCATAAGTGCTTACACTATGCATCATAAAAAATATGTTTTTATGCATATTGTATGTAAGGGATTATTGGAAGAGAAACTGATAATACTATTCAAACTGACTGATGTTGATATTTTTATTGACGAAATGAAAAAAGAAAACTTCTAGCCTTGGGCTGCAGCTGGGACTTCTTGAAATTTAAAAATTGCATAAATCAGTAATCTGAAAATATTCATCAATTGCACAAGTGTATAAGATGGTTGTGTGTGTATGTGAATATGTGTATTTCGTGTAATATTACCCGTGATTTAAAAGTTCTAGCAAACAACTTAACGGAAACACACCCCCACAGATTTCTCTTATCTATTATGATGCGACATATATTCTAAACACTATACCCACCTTGGATACTTGAAAAGTGTTCCGTGATAGTTTATTTTAATTAATACAAAAATCGATTACTGGATATACGAATTTTATGGGGGCGGCCATCTTGTACACCCGCCCTAAATAGAAGTGACTTTGTTCCCACATGATGTGTGTAAACACAAAAATGTATGAAGATTCCAAAAAACAGTACCATTTCCCTTAAAAATCAACCAGTTTCCCAGATTTTTTTAAAAGTTTGAGGCCCTATGGAGGTCACCATAAATGTTGAATTGATTTGTGAAAGTTAAGAAAAGATTTTTTAAGTGGTGAGAAAGTTAAAGAAATTATGTCAGAATGTCGAGCATATGGCTTTTGTAACTTTTAAAAACTAGCCTAATGTAGTAGGCCCACTAGTAGTAGTACTGTTGTACAGTGTACTACAAGAGAGTTCAACAAACTGGTTCAGAAATGGAGGCAAGAAAACAATTATATTACCCCCATGGAAAGAAAACTATAATCTTCAAAGTAAGGCAAATAATCTTTCAAATTAAAATTTAATTGCGTTTCTAAAGCACGTGAAAACCGTGAAATCATTCGCATTTAAATTCTAATCATCATTCTTCAGTGTTGTCTTTTCGTGAAATATTTCATGGCGACAAAATACCGGAAAATACCTAGTCATCATTGTTCAGTGTTTTCTTTTCGTGAAATATTTCATGGCGACATTATCCGGGAAATACCGGACCTGAAAACCAGCAGTTTCGAGAGAGAGAGAGAGTTGAACACACAATTACAATGACGGGGTCGTCGCCTGCGTATTCGGTTATGATAGTACAAATGCTATCACGAAACGCCCAATACGACCCGGACGAGGACACAGGTACGACGTACGGACAGACATAACATCGACAACCAAGTCAATGTCCACGGCCTTTGATAACCAGTTGTGGTGCACTGGCGTGTCTACCCACCCCAGGATTGAACCCGGGGCCTCGTGGTTTGTAGACAGGTATGATAACCGCTACACCACAGTAGGTAGATAACCAGCAGTTTCAAAATATATGGAACATTTATGGTGACCTCCATAGGGCCTCAAACTTTGAAAAAATTCTGGAAACTGGTTGATTTTTTAAGGTAATGGTACTGATTTTTAAATCTTCATACATGGTTACCCAAATAGAACCTAAATTATTCCCTGGATTGTGTCTCCTTTAAAGGATTATTTTACCGTTGCTGCTCTCCTCTTCTTACTGTGGAGATTGAGGCTTCGTTAAGTAGCTTTTATCACCTTCTTTCCCTTATTCACCTCCTCTCCCTCCCCTCTTTCCCACCTCTCTTTCCTCTCTGTTCTAACTCAAGCACCTTAACACTCCCTGGCACATTTGACTCTGACTGTCACGGTGCCGTTAAACATCAACAAACAAACCAAACGTTAAGTAGCTTTTTTTACCTTCTTTCCCTTTTTCACCTTCTCTCTCTCCTTCCTTCCTCTCTTTCCTCTCTGTTCTAACTCAAGCACCTTAACACCCTCTTGGCACGTTTGACTCTGACTGTCACGGTGCCGTTAAACATCAACAAACAAACCAAACGTTAAGTAACTTCTTCCATATGAATGTCATATATGAATATAATATTATATTTCTCCATTCCCAATTTGTTACGGAAGATTGTTAATGCTTCAACTAAAATTAATTTACTATAAAGTGCTGGGTCTTTTGATGTTACCATAGAATTCTTTCGGTATTGAAGTAAATTTTAAAATTTGACAAAGACATTAGTTTTGTTCAAAATGCAAAATAAAACAATTAAACTTCAGATATGTTTTGGGAAATTCTTAAGGGAGAAATTCGAGGCCACTTTGCAATGTTGATCGTATTTACTGCAGCAAGTTTTTAGCGGTAAACATTTTAGAATTCCCGATGCTCTGTCTTTTAATCAGCTTAAGCTATCACTCGTTGAAATTAGGGCTATAATTTCAGATAAATTAGGTTAAAATGTAATAGTGTTTTTATTTGTAGGGTTTGGATTATATAATTACATCCGTGTAGGAGTTATTACGTGAACATTGTTAGAGTCTGGTTGTTGTTGATCTAGACATGTTATTCTTTTTTTTTAAAGATTTTCTTTTTTTATTGACAGAATTCCTTTTTTATTGACAGAATTTCTTTTTTTATTGACATAATTTTTTTTTTTTTAGTTGACAGAATTTCTTTTAATATGTAAGAGTGTATGTTAATGATGTAAAAACAGTTGGTTTGTGAACTTGTGATGTTTGTGTGATGTATTATTTAATATGATCGCTTTCAACTTCTCGGAAAGAATGTATTGTTCGCCATGAAATTGTCGACTGATTTTTTTTTGGTAGTAGTTTGTTTTGCTCAAAATGATTACAGCAGTAGTTGAATCATTTTCAAAAGCACTTGTATAGAGAGGTGATGAAAGTTGTACAACATTTTTGAAGAGACATCACTTTAATGGCAAGCTCTCTTAAAACTGCTTGTGAAATCGGGACCAAAGTCGGAACCAACACCACTCTACACAGTCGCAACTGCAGGGAAGACATTGTTGTCACCAGCATCCACCTCGGCCATACTTCTCTTGCTCACTTCCTATCTCTTATCCAGCTCCCTTGCCCCCTCTCTGCCCCACTTGCAACACCAATCTCTCCATAAAGCATATTTTCTTAACCTGTCCCCTCCCTTTACCAGATCTCTTCTCTCCTCAATCTTGGACATATTCGAAAACAATTTTTCCTCAAACACCATCAACTTCCTCCACAACAACAACCTCTTCCACCACAAATAACCTCCCCCTCCCTTTCTACACCTAACCTTACACACTCACCCCTTTCTTTTCACCTAAATTTTTCTCCCTTATTCAGCCTTTCCCCTTTATCTCTCTACAAACCTTCCATCTCCTCACTATCCTAACTCTTACATCATAATTTATTAACACCCTCTTGGCACATTTGACTCTGACTGTGTGGTGCCGTTAAACATCAACAAACCAAACCAACCAACCTTGTGGAATCAAAGCAAGCTCGCAGTTGGAACTTTTTTTCTTTCTTTTTTTAAAACAAATTATGTTATATGTCCATGTAAAATTGATTTTTGCTTCTATACAGTAGTTGTAAATCAAGTTGAAGTCTCTGACACAAATAGGCTATTTTCAACATATGTAGCTATTATTATTGTATTTGGAAACACTTTATTAAAAAATAAAAAATAAACTTAAAAACACTTTCATAAAATGCTAAATTGATTTAAAGTGCAGATGCATGTAACGTTGGTCTGGTGGGTTAAATAGAAGCTTAAGTGTAACAGAATGCACATACGTTAGCTAAGATTTTCTTGGATATATTTTGGGTATACAATTATTATAAACTAGATGTTCAATTTAGCAATACATGATTTCAGTTGATTACACCTTAATTTGTATGATACATCCTGGTGACAAAGAGAGCATGTCTCTTTTCACCCACCCTATTCTTGGAAAAGTGACTCACAATCATCAGTGCACTGGTATTGACCACATAAAGATAAGACAGGTGTCTTAAATCCTCCCAAAGGATTAATTCAGGGGTCAAGCAAGTCTATCTTATATAAAAGATGACTTCTTTTGAAAGTGATCAATCATTGCATCTTACTGTGTTTCCATTTTCTGCCAAATGAGGGGCCATAGAAAAAGAAATTCTTAGTTCTAAGGATTTCTAATTGATTTATAAATAACTGAAGTGCTACCTCAGAAGTTAAAGGTCTAGTACCCCTTCATTTATTTCTGCTAATGAGAAGGAGCCTAAATTCTGAGTAGATTTATCTTTACTTTTTTGTGGATTGCTGTATATTTTATTCATCTACTATGGAGGACTGAATTGCTACCTCAGAAGTTAAAGGTGTTATAATAATAATAATAATGATAATTATGATAATACATTTATATAGCGCAAAAATCTGAAGCATTCTAATGCGCTTCACACTAAGATAAAACTATACAAAAGCAATACGAAAAAAGTACAATTTTTAACTTACACTTAAACTAAGATTGTTAACTGAACTAATAGAGGCAAGCAGTTCATTCCAAAGGGCTGGACCTGCACAATACAAGCCTCAGTCACCAAATGTTTTACACTAAGTTCTAGGGACACAAAGAAATGGAGAATCATTAGAGCATAACATGCCTATTGCTGTGAACAGAATGTGACCAGAAAGATAACAGGGGTGACTTATGTAGGAATTTAAAAACAAAAACAAGAAGTTACGAAATACAACAGGAAGCCAGTGAAGGGAACTAAGAAGGATTTTTGAGGGGGCATCGTAGCAATTAACAACTATATTTGCAGCATTAGTCTGGATACCGTGGTGCCTTTTAATGAGATAATTTGAAAGATTGTGAAATAAACTGTAATGACACTTCACCTGTAATTCCGCTTATGAGAAAGAGCTTAATTTCATGCTCTGCATACTTTGTATGCTTAGCATATAATGTATGCCTCAGTGAGAGCAGCGTAACAGCAGATGGGCGGTACAATTTTTGTTATACCATGGAGCTCCACGGTTATACTGTTGAGGCATACGAGGGTAATAACATGGTAATGCTACTTTCTTCGGTCATCATCTTTCATCTCAGATTCAAACTCTGACTCATGAGTTACCTGTGTAATATATTTGTACAATTTTTAAAGTTGGATTTACGCACGCAGAATTCAGTGCAATCAACATTGTTCTGTCTACATGTGTAGCGTCCATGGCATTGACTTTTATTTATTACAGCCACACTTAACTAGCTGCAATGACGATTCTGGAGCTGGTGGAAGTCACGAGAGAACTGGCATCAGCTCTTCATTCGGTTCACATGACCAGTGGCTTACAAGTTTTTGTGGTCTAGCAACCAGAACCTGCTGCCAAATTCTACATTGAAGATGTGCTTTTCTTGTCTGCTCATGAATGGCACCCTGTGTTGGTGGAAGTTTTTCAGTCCCCTGATTAGCCTTCAGTGTCAGGATGTGAGACCACCATGCCTCCTTTGCCTGTGTGTGTGTGTGGACTTGTTTGTATTATACAGCTGACAGAGAAGTTACTCGCATCCCCTTAAGTACCATTTAACTGGGCTCATCTTCAATACTTAATGCAGTCTGCAGAGAGTGCACTGATAACACTGGCATTAGCAGTAAGAAATGCATTCCACCATGCTTTCTTGCTTTTGCCATGAATGTGACCAGTGGTATCGCAGCCACTCATAGCATGTAACCCTCTCAGCGCTGTGGCTTCGCTCTTCCCAAGTACATCGTAAATGGGCTGCAGTCTTACAAGGTGATGTTTTTCACCATTTCCCATTATCAACACTGCTTCTGACCCCAAATATGGCTAGGTAGAGACCACCAAAACTATCACTTCCATATCTGAAGAATAAATATGAAAATTTAAACCATACAGTTTGTGTATCTCAGCAGCATCAAGTAAAAGAAGGGTACCTGCTCCTTCTTGGGTGTTCTGAAGGTCCACAAAATCAGTTGCTTTCTGATTCGAAAGGACACCTCAATGTGTTACTGCAGTAACTGGTGAATTAGAATGCTCTATCACCTTTTGTGAAGGCATGTTGTTACAGTAGTTGGTCCTTTGTCTTGGTACTGCTGAGGAAATTGACCAAAGTCCTTATGAGAGTTGCATCTTCTACTTTATAACACGGCTGCTGTTTTGATTCTCCTTTTATGTTTGATTTCCTGGTCACGTCCTTAAGGGAAGACTGAACACTGTAGTTACCAAATACAACATATGTGAACATGTGTCTTTGTGACTTCCTTTTTCAAATGCTTGCACGAATTGTTTGGCCAGGTCATTACAGTTTTTGATAACCGATTTAGTAACCACTTGTTCCTGAACAACTTCCATTACATAAAAAAAGATACATGTGTGGTCAGGAATAGGTGCATATGTGTTCCCAGCTACTGGATTGGGTGCAGTCTGGTCAGGAATTTGTGCATTTGTCTTCTCAGCTACTGGACTGGGTGCAGTCTGGTCAGGAATCGGTGCATATGTGTTCCCAGATACTGGATTGGGTGCAGTCTGGTCAGGAATCTGCGCCCTTGTGCTCCCAGATACTGGATTGGCTGCTGGTTCTCTTAATGTCACTAAATGCTCTAATTGGTGCATTAATTGTGCTTTGTCTTAACATGGGTGCAGTCTGCCGTCACCTGTCATTAACTGCTGATTGGTGGTTGATAGTTTGTATGTTCCAATCACATCTTTTATGTTCAGTTCCCTTGAGGACCTGGTTATTACCAAAAGACGTGCCATGATTGAGTTGCATGCCCACAGATTGGCATGTTCCAAAGCTTTCTTAGTCTTTAATGGTTTACATGCATCATTCCACCTAAAAACTTTCAGTGTGGTCATTTTCTCGCACATATTTTTCTTTCCGCAAATCCGTTCTTCAACAAACAATCTGTATGCCTTGACTGTTGCAAGTATTCTTTCTGCTATGTTGTCAAAAAGTATGACTTTTATTGTCAGATTGAACAACTTCACTTTGTTCCATCCTCATACTTGTAAATGGATTGGAGTTTGTTTGTACTTCCTTAAGGTCATGGATATACATCTCTTGCCAGGTTACTTTACTGTATGTCATTTGGTGATGTGAACTTCTTGCATATTTTGTTACTCCTAACATGTCCTCTAACTTAGCTGACAGTCGTACAGTTCAGGTGTACTTAGACAATACCGCAATAGTGTTTTATGATTTGTGGTGATTCAGGATACACCTCTATCACCTTTGTGAACTTTGTTGACATGTTTTTGTGCCTGGTCCACTCTGATAGCAGTAATTGCTATTGGGTTGATCTTCACATACCCTGTGCAAATTTATCCCATACCTCAGGGTTGGTATGCTGCAGATGGTACATTCTTGCTATGTATTCAGGCACATGTTGAGCATAATATGTCTGTTATATGCCAAAAAAATCAGATGCACAACTGTTCTAATGATGCCAAGTGCAGATCCCACTGTTGCTGACGAGTTGCTTGAAGGAAGCTTAGCAGTGTGGTAACTTGTCGCATGTACATACGAGCCCATCTACAGACAGGATACTCGGCATTGGCAGCATCGAACTCATCCATTAACCTTCTAAACTTGAGTTTTTCAATTGCAGCTAGGAGCTCTTGGTGAGCTTTGAGTACATTCTCCTGTTTTACGCATGCATTTGATTGGTTCTGCAAGCTATCCTGTAGTGCTGCATAAACATGTGGGTTCTTACAGCATTAAGCAAAAGATCAGTCATTACCTGTAAGGTTACTTGGTGGCATTCTGTAGCTCGATTACCATTCATAATCTGCATTACGGACACATTGCTGTACATGTCTGCCTGCACCCATCTAGACCACTGCTCTCAACTGTTCGACCAAGGAGGTACCACTTTAGAGGTTTGACCAAGGCAGCGTAATACACATCCTTCTTGGTGACTTCAACGCTCACAACCCTCTGTGGGGCTCTAATACCACCACCCCTAGAGGCAAGTTCATCGAAAACGCTCTCCGTCAGCACAGCCTGTCCTTACTGAACACTAACTCCCCGACCTACCTTCATCCTGCCACAGGCTCTCTCACCTGTATTGACCTGTCTATCTGTTCCCCTAACCTCCTCCCTGACTTTAGTTGGAGAGTCACTGCTGACCTCTGTGGTAGTGATCATTACCCTCTTCTTATACACTCCAATCTTCAAATCCCCACTGAGCACACCCCCAACTGGAACCTCGACAAGGCTGACTGGTCCCTTTTTGAAACCCTCTGTGACTCACACCTCTCCCCCCATCTTCTCGAGGATGAGGATCCCATGTCTAACTTCAGTAATATCCTTATCAACATCGCCACCTGCTCAATTCCCAAAACCTCCAAACCCCCAAATCATCCCCCCCAACCCCTGGTTCTCAGATGACTGCAAAACCGCCATCAAGAACAGGAAAAGAGCCCTCAGGAACTTTAAAACTAACCCGACCACCCATAACCTTAACCTCTTTCGCATCAGCCGTGCAAGGCCAGACGCACTATCAAGGACAGTAAAACCAACACTTGGAACAACTTTATCTCTTCTCTCACCACCAACACCCCACTAAGAAGATTTGGAGAATGGTTAACAGCTTCCACGGCAGAGTAGGCAAATCTTCCATCTCCCATCTCTCTTGGAATGGAGACCTTCTCACTGCAAAAAGACATCGTTGACCACCTCGCCGCCTCTTTTCAGCAACATCTCGGCCTCGACCAACTACTCCAATGCTTTCAAAATCAAAAAAGCTTGGATGAAGCCCGGAGAATCACTTTTCCTCTGACAACTCCGAAAGCTACAACACCCCTCTCACCCTTTCTGAATTAAACCAAGCCATCAGCGACGCTGGCTGCACCTCCAAGGGCCCAGATAACATCCCCTATCAGTTTCTGAAACACCTCCCCATCAAAGCCACCACTACCCTACTCACCATCTTCAACCACATTTGGTCCTCACACTCCTTTCCCCTATCTGGAGGACAGCTATTGTCATCCCCGTCCTTAAACCGGGAAGGATAGCACCGACCCACCAGCTACCGACCCATCGCCCTTACTTGCTGTCTCTGTAAAATTATGGAAAAGATCATTAATCAGAGACTAAACTGGTTCCTCGAGACCAACAGAATCCTCTCCTCACCAAAGCGGCTTCCAAAAACGTCGCAATACCTAGACCAGTTAATTACGCTCGACACCGCTATCTGGGAATCCTTTGCAAAAAGGAACACCTCATTGCCATATTTTTTGACCTCGAGAAAGCTTTCGACACTACTTGGAAATACGGCATTACCCGAAACTTCACACCATTGGCCTCAGAGGCCACCTCCCATCTTTATTCAAAACTTCCTCTCACCCAGGCAGTTCCAAGTTCGTATTGGCCACACCCTCTCCAAGCCGTACCCCCAAGAAGAGGCGTCCCCCAAGGCAGCATCCTCTCCCCACTCTCTTCAACCTGAGCATTAATGACATCGGGAATGACCTTGGCCCCAGCATTAAACGTACCCTCTACGTGGATGACTTCACCATCTTCTACTCCTCCCTAGCTTTCCTATTGTTGAAAATAGGCTTCAAACCAGCCTCAATCAGCTGCAAGTCTGGAGCAACAATAACGGTTTTAGATTCTCCAAAGACAAGACAGTCTGCATGCACTTTTGTCATTTCAACAACCTCCACCCCAACCCGAACTTTGTGCTCAATGGGAATCGCATCCCTAAAGTTGAAAACACAAAGTTCCTTGGTCTAACTCTAGACCCCAAGCTCACCTACAAGCCACACATCACCAACCTGAAACTAAAATGCAATAGCTCCCTCAACCTCCTCCGACTGCTCTCCAACACTACTTGGGGAGCGAACCGCTATGCTCTCCTCAAAATTTTCAGGCTCACCATTCGTGCCAAGCTTGCCTATGGCAATATTGTTTACTGTGTCGCTCACAACTCATACCTCAACCACATTAACACCATCCAAAATGAAGCCCTCAGGCTTTGTCTAGGAGCCTACAGGACCTCCCCAATCACTAGCCTTCATGTTGAAGCCAACGAACCCCCCTTTCTACTTAGATGTAAAAAGCTTAGCCTCTCCTATGCTTTTAGAGTCCTCACCAACACTCAGAACCCTGTTTACAACCTCATTAGGTACCCCAATTTCTCCTCCTCTTTGATAGGACTAAAACCCTATCGCCCCCTTCAGCTTACGCATTAAATCAGACCTCTTTCAACTTGGCATCAACCCCGCCACTCTCGGCACCTATTCCTGGCCCACTTTTCCGCCTTGGGCCACCCCCTTCCTTCTGTCCACCTAGACCTCTCCACTTATAACAAAACTCAAACTCACCCTAATCTCTTCATCAATCTCCACAACCAAATCAAAGACCAACTCTCAAATTACACCTCTATCTATACTGATGGCTCCAAGGAAGGCAACAAGACAGCTGCTGCTGCCATCATCCAAGACATCACCCTCAGTAGCAGACTTCCTGACCACTCATCCATCTTTTCAGCCGAGGCTAAGGCCATTCTCCTCGCCCTCAACTTTATTGAGTACTCTCCTCTTAGTCACTTTGCCATTTTCTCTGACTCAAAGGCTGTTCTTACTTCATTACTCAATCTTAAATGGGATAACCTCACCTGCCACCTCCTCCTCCGAAACTCTTTTCTCCCACCCTCTGCAGGAAAAGTGTTCTTTTCTTCTGGATACCCAGCCATGTTGGCATCCCTGGCAATGACAGGGCTGATACAGCCGCTAAGCTTGCCCTTAGCCTCCTCCCTTCCCCTTTTCCCAAAACCCTCTCTGACATCAAACCGCTTATCGCTTCTCTTGTTCGTGACCGCTGGCAAACCTTATGGAACTTCCAAATTGATAACAAACTCCATGTTATCCAGCCCACAATCCCGATCAAATCCACCATCAACAACCTTTCTCGTATCGACAACGTTCATATTACCCGTCTTAGAATTGGTCACACCCACCTCACTCACTCCCACCTCCTTATTGGCTGCCCCCAACCCCTCTGTAACAATTGCCACTGCATCCTTACAATCCAACACGTTCTCCTTGCTTGCCCCCTGTACAACCTTCCCAGAGCTTCTCTCGCTCCCCACAACTCAATTGCTGAGTTCTTCCAAAAATCCTCCAGATAAAATAGTCTCCTTCCTTCAGCATGCATCCCTCTACAACCATATTTAATCCTCCTCTTCCACCCCTCTCTACTCTGTTTTTAGTTTTACCCATGCACCTCCTCTCTCGATCACAGCTTTCTGGCTTTTGTTCTTGAATTTCTCTCATTCTTCCCCTGGTCTCTTTCCTTACTACCTCTGAAATGATCTGACCTCTCAGGCACAATTTGACCTTCGTTGTCGTGGTGCCGTTAAGACCTCATCAAACAAACAAACAAACACAATACTGTATGACTTTGACCTGGAGACTCAATCCATTTGTTTGCGTATTGAGATGGATCTAGGTAAGCAAGCTAAACCAGATCCATATCAAGCCAAACAATTTGGTTTGTTAGGAACATCATGTCTAACATGCTTATTCAGATCGTGTCGTTGCATGAGCCAGGTAGTCAACCATTCATGTGCTGGTGCATTGATAATAGGTAAAGCATGCAGCTTATCAAGTGCTTGTGCTGATCTGATGTTGGATCTGTATTTATCACAGCATTGTATGCAGCTCACACAGGTATACAGTGTTTTGTTGTGTTCCCTGTGGTTGCTTGTGTGGTGGCTTCCTGCTCTATGGTCTGTGTGTCAGAGTCTGTACTGATACCAATGAAGAGGGCATTTCCAACACATCATGTTTACTGGATACCACTGGGATTGCTCGCCTGGTGGGTTCCTCCTCCATGGTCTGTGTGACAGTGTCTATACCTATACTAGTTTATCTGCAGAAGAATTACCCCATCAACCAAGCAGTGATACACTTCTGTGACTCCTCTAGCTTGTCCAGGTGTTGGAAAACTTTATATTGAGGATAATGAGAACTCGCCTTGGGTTTAGGTGTTCCCATAATATTACATGGCAGTAACTCTACTGCAGTTAATGGTACTTCCTTCAACTTCACAGTGAAAGATTTCTTACCCAGTTGTAGTGGTGCAATTGTCGGTTCAGCAATTGCATCTTGTTGAGCTCCTTTTTGAAATACAGTCAGCAAATGCATGTAATGAATCTTTCCTGTCTGGAGTATCTACCTTTGAATCTATGTTGTCAATAGCAGCATAGATAGTTTGGCCCTTCCTTAAACCAGGTGGTAAGTAAATACTGTTATTGTCAACTATGATTTTCTGCACTTCGCTAGCGATCTGTGACATGTTTTAATGTAGACTTGTAGGATGTTCCAATCCCATCATGTTTTAGAAGATCTACCATGCCTTTATGTCTGTTGCATGGCAACAATGCAAGGACATTCGTGTCATTAGAGGGGTTTCAGTTGTGTGGAATCCAGTCATGGATAATTTTGATTGGGTCTCATGGGTATCTTTGATTTGTATGCTTGTTTGACCTGTTGGGCCAGGTTACAAGTGTGATGAATCATATCAGCACGTACTTTGGTTTGAAGTAGAGTATGCCTTTGTATTATCCACGTTATGTCAAGCTCAGAGGGACCATTTGCTGCTGTAAGGGAACCACTGAATGTCCATGTATTAGCTTGTTCGATGGCATTGCGTACAATTTCTGCACATTGAAATATTCACACTACTTCAATACCGTTCTTGTGTGCAGCAACATCCGCTGCTGCAGCTTGTGCTGCTTTTGAATGAATAATTGTTGGCTTAGACCTTTCCTTTGGACGTGTAAATTTTACATTCTCAATGTTTGTTTTAATATTTTGTTTAAGCTTGCTCAATGTTACTCCTGTGGTGAGAGGCTTGTAGTAAATACACCTAATTGTATAATGACTGTTAAGTTACAGCTGTTACACCAAGATATACACCAATGGTAAAATCCTACTTATCAGTGGCCATGCTACGGCATCCCCTCCTCCCCCATGAGATCACTTGTCCCTCAGAAAATTTTGTAAAGCGACATATTTTGTCAGATTTATAAGCTTTTGCCCCCATGAGACTAATTTTCCCCCTCTCTCCCAAATGGCAGCCATTTTTAATTTGGCAGCCATTTTTAATTTGGCAGCCATTTTTAATTTGGCAGCCACTTTTAATTTGGCAGCCATTTTTAATTTGGCAGCCATTTTTAATATGGCAGCCATTTTTAATATGGCAGCCATCTTGAATTTTGTTTTTCAATCCATGTAATATAACAGAATTGACATTGAACGAAAAACAGATTATTACAAAGTAATATGGAACAGAAATGTGAATATTGGGTAAAATTTAATTTGCGGATGTCAAATTTCAAAATGGCCACAATCTACCAAGATGGCTGCCAATAATATGAAAAAATATGGTGTGCAGGATACTACCCAAAAATTCCACTCAACCTCTTATTATGACACAAGGGTATACATTATATATTTTATTCACCTACGATGGATGACTGAATTGCTACCTCATGAGGTTAAAGGTCTTATGACATTTCACTTATTTTAGCTTATAGAAAGCTTAAATTTTAAGTAGAATCATCTTTGAATTTGGTGATTTTCTGTATATTTGATTCATCTCCTATAAATGACTGAATTGCTACCTCAGAACCTAAAGGTATAATGACCCATTACTTATTTCAGCTTATATGAAAGAGCTTAATTGCAAGTTAAATCATTAAATTTGGTGGATTTCTATATATTTTATTCATCTCCTATAGATGACTGAATTGCTACCTCAGAAGTTAAAGGTGTAATGTGTCTTCACTTATTTCAGCTTATATGAAAGAGCTTAGATTGCAGAATCATTAAATTTGGTGGATTTCCGTATATTTTATTCATCTCCTATAGATGACTGAATTGCTACCTCAGAACCTAAAGGTATAATGACCCATTACTTATTTCAGCTTATATGAAAGAGCTTAGATTGCAGAATCATTAAATTTGGTGGTTTTCCGTATATTTTATTCATCTCCTATAGATGACTGAATTGCTACCTCAGAAGTTAAAGGTGTAATGTGTCTTCACTTATTTCAGCTTATATGAAAGAGCTTAGATTGCAGAATCATTAAATTTGGTGGATTTCAGTGGTCATATTTTATTCATCTCCTATAGATGACTGAATTGCTACCTCAAAGTTAAAGGTGTAATGTGTCTTCAAAAACTTATTTCAGCTTATATGAAAGAGCTTAGATTGCAGAATCATTAAATTTGGTGGATTTCCGTATATTTTATTCATCTCCTATAGATGACTGAATTGCTACCTCAGAAGTTAAAGGTGTAATGTGTCTTCACTTATTTCAGCTTATATGAAAGAGCTTAGATTGCAGAATCATTAAATTTGGTGGTTTTCTGTATATTTTATTCATCTCCTATAGAAGACTGAATTACTACCTCAGAACCTAAAGGTATATTGACCCATTACTTATTTCTGCTTATATGAAAGAGCTTAGATTGCAAGTTGAATCATTAAATTTGGTGGTTTTCTGTATAATTTATTCATCTCCTATAGATGACTGAATTGCTACCTCAGAAGTTAAAGGTGAAGTGTCCCTTCACTTATTTCAGCTTATATGAAAGAGTATAAATTCTGAGTAGAATTATCTTTAAATTTGGTGGTTTTCTGTATATTTTTTTCATCTACTAGAGATAACTTAATTGCTCCCTCATGAGTTTAAGGTCTCGTGATTCCTCTCACTTATGTCTGTTTATATGAAAGAGTATAAATTTAAAGTAGTGTCATCTTTAAATGTGTGGAAAAAAACCTATCTTTGTTTAGCAGTGGCTTTATATCAAGTTTTGTTTGACATATGTCAAACAAAACTGCAACATTTGTTACACAAGTTGATTGGTATCCACAAGATATATTTTTGTAATTCTTTAGCTTTGTCTTCACATTTAGCCATTGTTTAGTTCTAGAACATCATCACATTAACGTTGATGGGAGGTATGACAGTCACCATGATAAATGTTTAAAGATTTAAACAAAGCAACATTTGTTCAACATTTTCAGTCATGTTGCATTTTCAGTAATTTTCCTAGCATTCAAACAACGAAGCTATTGCACACGTTTTCAATTCATTCTGCTTTTTGGTTCCAATGCAATCAGCATCAGGAACCTATGCAGTCATGATGGCATGTGTGTGTGTGTATGTGTGTGATGCCCAGCTCGTAAACATGGTATCTCAAGAATGATACATGTGATTCATGTCATATGTGGTACACAGATAGCTCATGGTCTGTAGGTGTGCCCTTTTGTTTTTGGTGGTAATATCATGCATGTTTATGAGTAGGAGGGGCTTAATGTATTAATCTTAAAAAGCTCATATTTTAGCAGCTGCATGTCTGTTTTCTTAAATATTGGGCATAGTAATGATGTTAACTGGTGTATACATGTTTATGGTATAAAAACATTGAATTTCATTCATATGCATAGTGGGCGGGGCTTGATATGATTGTGTTGGAAAGAGCTTGATATCCCAAAAATGATACACTTGATTTATGTCACATATGTGATACACATGTAGCTCATGGTCTGTAGATATGTCCTATTGTTTTTGGTAGTGATGTCACGCATGTTAATGAGTAGGCGGCGTTTAATATAAACAAATCTTGAAGTGCTCTTATTTTAACAATTTGTTTTGCTTCATATTTAGTATAATAACATTTATCTTGTGTATATGTTCATGGTATAAAAATGTTAAATTTCAATTATGAGTAGTGGGCGCAGCTTAATATTATTTTGCCGAAGAAGAAAAATCCATATTGTGCATCGGAACCTCAAAACCTTTGGTTTTCTGCTTATTTAAAATTAAAGTGTACTTGGAAGCCATTCGATATCATTTAAATTTCTATTTACTTATATCACACTTATATATGCAGGTTGAAATGAACTCGCCATTTAAATCAAGACTTAAATCTAAAAATGCAAAATCTATTCATACAAATTCAATTAATACAAAATTTCTTCGAAGCCAAATGAATAATGCTGGATTTATCCTCTATTTACATCTCACAACCATGCCTGTGTATCATGTTTGTTGTTGCTAAGGCCCCATGGCAACCAATTGTATGTAATATTAACAAGGATATAACATTTAAAGAAGTAATTCCACGCAGATTAAGAGTGTGTTGCGTCCTTAATCAGTCTGCTAGCAGCATGATCTATTTCTTGGAACAATGATGCGGATGGCTTCTCTATTTGTAGCAAGTCTAGCTAGGGGCCGGTTGCCCTTTTGCTGTGGTTATTTCAAATCTTACAGTGGTGGCGTACGGAAGCTACATATTGAGGAATTGATCATGAATGTAATAACAGTCTGAGATATCCAACTTTGATGAGTATTTTAAATTACCAAGACTTCTTTGGGATTATTAATAGTGTCATCAATAGACATCACTTTGAGGCCCATTTATATGAATCTTACGGATTGTTATTATTATGCATGTGTAATCATATGATTTTTTAAGGGGGTTGCCATGACGGCAAAGCTTAGTGTATTATAATGACTATTCAGTTCTTATATTGCAGTCCGATTTACACTGAATACAAGGGGGACAAGAGGTTCTGTTTCCCTTCCCATTTTGTTACAGTGGGAAATTATCACCTTTAGTAGACCTTCATCTCCAACAATGAAAATATTGCTAAGATTTTACTCAGGTAAATGTAAATGCTAGACACAAAGGAAAGGGATTTATTTATCTTCAATATTGGGGAAACTTTTGGCAGTAATTGTTTGTTTTTTGTGCGATTTGTTAGCTCAATTGGTAGAGCACCCTGCTTTCCAGCTGGAAGGTTTTTGGTTCTACCTTGGTCGATTCATACTTAAGACTGGACCTGCTGCCCTCTAGCTTGGTGCTTAGCATATTGGATCAGAACAGGGTAATACTGCAGGCTTGTGTGCTAGCTGTATGTTGGCTAAAGCTTTGAGCCTCAAAAGCTACATCACAGGTAGAAATGAACTATAAAAGAACTTGATAATGTTATTGTTGTTTGGGCAATCACAACTCGTCCAACTAGTAAACTGAGTCATTGCAAAAGACTTTTTTTGATATAAAGACCTACATTATGGTTTAAGGAAACAGCTGATAATATTTGTATTGATTTTAGCTGTAATAATGATAGATATTAATAAATAATGATATTATGAATTATTTCTACCATAATTTTAGCATTTAAATAACCATTTCCTTTTTCTTTTGACTTTTTTCTTCTTCAAATATTCAGGTCAGAATTACGCAATCTGTTCAAGGTCATGAGGCCCCTCAGGAGATTCGACAATTATCAAAGGGCGATTACTTTGGCGAGAAAGCGCTTCTCGGGTACGTAACCACAAAGAACTTTCGGAAAATAATTTGGTTGTTCATGTCAGGGTTGGGCCGGGTCAAAAACATGAGGCATTTACAATTACAATTGTTCTTGAATTACAATTACAATTGTTCTTGAATTACAATTACAATTGTTCTTAAATTACAATTACAATTGTTCTTGAATTACAATTAGAACTGCAACACCCTAAAAAAATTCAATTACAATTATGGATCTCTCATGTCTTTCAATTACAATTTCAATTTCTGTGCAATTAACAAAGTGTTTGTCTGCATAATAGTGAGAGGAAAAATTAAATCATTAAAAATTTTAAATAGAAAAGGTTCCCAGAAGTATAATGGTGTCAGTCAGTTAGACACCCTTTGATTGGAAAATGAAAATGTTTCTTTGTATAGCACACCTTTTTTAAATCAGAATCAGCAATTCTTCGGAAAACTAATTCTAGTAATGTCACATGGCCGAAATTCGCATGTCCATAATGAACCAATCATATAACAGCTCCCTCAACCTTCTCCGCCTCCTCTACCAACACCACTTGGGGTGTGGACCCCCATGCTTTCCTCAAAATCTTCAGACTCACCATTTGTGCCAAGCTCAACTATGGCAATATTGTCTATTGTGACGCTCACAACTCTTACCTCAACCACATCAGCACGATCCAAAATGAAGCCCTCAGGCTTTGCCTGGGTGCCTACAGGACCTCCCCCATCACCAGCCTTCACGTTGAAGCCAACGAACCCTCCTTTTTGCTAAGGTGTAGAAAGCTTAGCCTTTCCTATGCTTTTAGAGCCCTCACCAACACCCAAAACCCTGTATACAACTTCATTAAGTACCCCAATTTCTCCACCCTCTTTGATAGGACTAAACCCTATCCTCTCCCTTCAGCTTATGCATCAAACCCGACCTACACCATCTCGGCATCAACCCAGCCACTCTTGGCACCTTCTCCTGGCCCACTTTTTTATCCACCTGGGCCTCTTCACTCATCATCAAAACCCAAACCCACCCCAAGCTCTTCATCAACCTCGACAACCAAATCAACGACCACCTCTCCAACTACACCTCTATCTATACTGATGGCTCCAAGGAAGGCGACAAGACAGCTGCTGCTGCTGTCATCCAAGACATCACTCTCAGTAGCAGGCTTCCCAACTACTCGTCCATCTTCTTGGCTGAGGCCAAGGCCATCCCACTCGCCTTCAACCATATTGAGTACTCCCCGCTCAGCCACTTTGCCATCTTCTCAGACTCCAAGTCTGTCCTTGCTTCTCTACTCAATCTTAAGTGGGATAACCCCACATCCTACCTCCTCCGTAAACTCATTTTTCCTCCCTCCCCCTGCAGGAAAAGTATTCTTTTCTTCTGGATACCCAGCCGTGTTGGCATCCCGGGCAATGACGGAGCTGATTCAGCCGCTAAGCTTGCCCTCAACCTACCCCCGACCCCCTTTCCCAAAACCCTTTCTAACATCAAACCGCTTATTGCTTTCCTTGTTCGTGAGTGCTGGTACACTTCATGGGACTCCCAAATCGATAACAAATGGCACGACATCCAGCCCACCATTCCGATCAAACCCACCATCCACAATCTCTCCCATATCGACAACGTCCACATTACCTGTCCCTAGAGTAGGTCACACCCACCTCATTCACTCCAACCTCCTTACTGGCTTCCCCTAGCCCTCTGCAACAATTGCCATTGTCCCCTCACAGTCCACCATGTCCTCCTTGCCTGCCCCCTGTTCCACCTTTCCAGAGCTTCCCTCACCCCTCACAACTTTCCTCACAACTCCATAGCCGAACTCTTCCAGAAAAACCCTCTAGATAAAATGATCTTGCTTCATCGTGCCTCCCTCTACAACCATATTCAGTCCTCCTCTCCCACCCCCTCTACCTATATTTACCCCCATTTTTGCACCCCTGCTCTTCCTCTCTCGATCCCAGCTTCTTGGCTATTAGCCCCTTATACTTCTCTCTGACTCCTCCTGGTCTCTTTTCTTCCTACCTCTGGAATGATCTAACTGATGGCACAATTTAACCCTCGCTGTCGTGGTGCCCTCAACAAACAAACAAACTGGGAGAATATGTAGTCTTTAAAAACATAAGAATGAGTCATTAATTGATATTAATTATTCGTGTTTTTCCTTTAAATTCTTTAAAAGTAACGGTATATCCCGAATCAAATCATTTCAAGCTGCACCACTTGCGATATGTAATGAGCTTACATGCAGTTTGTGATGATATTGAAACTTTCTCATAGTATTTTACTGTATTTCTATATACATTTGATTGATTATTGACCATTGGGGGGAGCACACCTTGCCCCTGGGTATTATGCTAACTGAATGGGAAATAAAGTGATAAACATAAGAAAGAAAATGGCAGCTTACTATATTGAAAATTGATATTTTTTTTCCCAGAGGAAAAAATGGCTGGATAAATGCCAGCTGTATTAGTTGATTGTTGTTTGCATTGTAATAAAGATCTATTTTATCTTAAGTTTTTCACATCTGTCCTTTGACGTAAAAAAAACAAAAAAAAAACCTTCCCTAAATTGAATTTTCTAGGCATTGGGCCCCACATGGGGCCTAACTGTAAAAAACCTGCTAGTAAGGTTTTTACTTTTCTTTATAAACACATCAACATGAAACCTATATTTTAAGTGATCGTGATAAATAGGATTCTATATCCTGATTTTTTTTGGGTAGTGGGATTTGTTTTTTACCTCCCATCAATGACCAAAATTATGTTTTCACTTCAGTGTGGTTGTTTCTTACAGTAGCTGCTTGTTTGTCAACAAGTCTTCTTTAAGTGTTTGTTGCAAATTTTATTTTATTAATTTTTTGTAAATCTTATTTTATTATTTATTATTTTATATTTATTTTTATACTTTGGACTTTGTGCTGTTTGTATTGCTCAGGGCCGTGTGTGAGATATGGATGGCCACCATCATCAAAGAAAAGAAGAAAAAACATCAAATTATCAAGGAGTAATAAATAGATTTTGATATGATTTGATGCGTGGCTTTATTTGTGGCCTATTTATTTGTATAGTATTTTCCTACCTATACAAATATCACATTGGAAAAGATGACATTAGTTGTTCTAATATGATTATAAATGTTTCAAACAGTCAGACACACCTGATAAATAACCAGGTTGGGTCTGTTTGATCTTTATTTTCTTTATTCTGAAACCTTAGTTGTTAATACAAGTTGGTGCTGAGTATCATACTAGCAATGGATGAAGTCCTTATTGTGTGGTTATTTTAATTAAGATAAATGTCCACTATTTGATAACCAGTAAGTTTGTAGTTATGATTTGCTAGAGCCAAATTTTGAAGGAGAAGGACAAGTCATGTCTGTGGAAAAGATGATGTTGATATTGAAATTTAATATAATATGATTATAATATGATATGATAAAACATGATTTAATATATAATAGAAATATGATGTGATATAATACAATGAAAATGAAAAAAAAATGTAGTAATAAAATAATAGTAACAATATAAAATAAAATAAAAAATATTTGAAGTGGTTTGTTCTTTGTAAAAATAAAACTGCTGCTTTGGTTCTTTGAGTAAAATTTTAATCTTAAATTTTGTATTTATTATTAATTTTATTGTTGTTATCTTTGCACTGGCAAGGAATATGCAGTGGTTTTAATAGCAACAAAAGAGCTGTTGCATATCATGTTCAGAATCCCTATTTATATCCATTTTTTGGTTCCGATGCAATAGTATCAGGAACATGCAGTCATGATGGCATGTATGTGTGTATGCATGTATGTTTGTGATGGCCAGCTTGTAAACAGGATATCTCAAGATTGATACACAGGATTCATGTCATATGTGGTACACAGATAGCCCATGGTCTGAGATGTGCCCTATTGTTTTTGGTGGTGGTGTCATGCATATTAATGAGTAGGCAGGGCTTAAATGTAAAAATCCTAAAATATTTATATTTTAAAAACCGCATGTCTGTTTTGTTTCATATGTGGGATTATTATGATGTTAGCTAATGTGTACATATTCATGATGTAAAAATGTTGATTTCATTTAAATGCATAGTAGGTGGGGTTTAATATGATTTTGCTGAAAAGAGCTTGTAAACATGGTATCTCAAGAATGGTCAACTGAATTCATGTCATATTTGGTACACAGATAGCCCATGGTCTGTAGATGTGCCCTATTGTTTTTGGTGGTTATATCATGGATATTATTAAGTGAAAATGAATATTTTGAAAAAAAATGATAAATAAGCAATCGTATGTCCGTTTTGTGTCATATTGGGCATGATAAGAGCAGATATCATTAATGGGCTCAATGTGAAAGTGCTATTGATGTAAACACCATACTGTACCCATAAACAATACATCAGATTTATACACAGATAGGTCATGGTCTGTACATATGTTCTAATGTTGTGGTAGTGAATATGATAGAGTAGGTGGGGCTTACTGACAAATTCTTGCAATCGGATGAATGAGCAATCGTTTTTGCATCATACTTGCTATGATAATGTTGTTAATTATTGTGCAAATTGCTGAATGTTGTCAATAATTTGTATTGATCTGCATGATGGGTGTGGTTTATTAATAAATATCCTGGAACAAATATTTCATGATATGTTATGACATGACAGTATAAGTACAAATTTTGCAAATCAATCAGTTCATGAAAAAGAAGCATTGGAACTATAAAACCTTTTGGTTCTGGTTAAAGGAAAGATATCGTCTAGTAAAGACATTCAGAAGTGAATGCTGCCGTGCTGATAACGTCAATTCTGGTTGTCAAATATCCCTATTGATTGCAAGAAATCAGGGATGTTTATCGATCACACTTCCGTCAGACCGAACATATCTGCCTTCATGAGTTATTGAACATTAAACGGAAGTAACGTTACCAGCACGGCGGCATTCACTTCTGGATTTATTAATGGGACGATATCTTTCATTTAGGTTGACACTTCTAAAATAAAAAGTTGTTTTTGCCAAAAGTTATCTGGTGAATAAATCAAACAGCCTTATATCTATACCATACATGGAAATATTTAAAAGCTAGTTGTAAATAATTTGTGTCACTTATTGCATGTGCATGCAGTTCTTCTGTTTCCCTATGTCAATAAACTTAACATTTTACACAATCTAAAATTATGATTGTTTAACTTTCACTGATGAAAATTTACCATCCCATTTACCAAACACGAAACTTAATTTAAAACGTAATTAAACTTCGCATCAAGTAAATGAATTGCCAAAGGAAGCCACAAGGGTGTTTATTTAAGTGATGCAATAAATTTCTACGTTTATTATTGCTCTCTCTTTCCTGTTAAGTCATGGATAACGTTGAGATATGTTAATGGACCAGTTCAGTGGTCAAGCAAGTTTATTTTATATGAAAAAGGACTTTAATTGGAACAAAATAGTAAAGGAATTAATTCAATATCTTATTCCATTAAGGAGATATTCATGTTTAAAGGATTAGTTCAGTGGTTAAGTAAGCATGTTTATCTTATTTGAAAGAGGACTTTAAAAGAAACAAAATGATGAAGAAAGCATTCAAAAATCTCATTCCGTTAAGGAGATATTAAAGTTTAAAGTTTGGTATCCTGCACATTATATCTCTATATATGCCTGTGAAATTTTCTCACCAGTGTTGCTCTTTCTCTGACTTGTGTATAGGCTAACTCGCGTACACGTAACAATGCCTATGTAGAAAAGTTCGGTTCTACACAGGAATTTCACTGTAAAAGACCTCAGAGCCAAAACTTTGAGAAAATAACGTTTTTGACACATTTCTAGCAATAAATTTTACTCAGTGATATCATCATTTGATTCAGGATCGTCTCCTTAAATTATTTTAATATTTTTTTATATTTGTTTCATTCAATATTCAGGCCTCCAGCCTATTACATACAAAAATAAGTACATTGATTTAACAATTTTGATCAAAAAGAATTAATAATGTTTTAAACACAAAAAAACATGAACATAGACACAAAATACATGCCCATACCAAAAAGAAAAAATTGTTTATTCAAAAACAAATGATAATGGAATTGTTGAACAATAAAGTAATCATTAATTATACAACATAATAATTATGCTAAAGACTGCTGCGCTTTTGAAGAGCTTTGTTTATGAACCTGGCTAAATTTAAACTTAAAGATTCGCTTGTAATTCTTAGAATTGCTTCAAACGAAGCTTATAAGTGGTTGTGATAAAAGTGCTGAGGAATGAAAACTTTACAAATGTCCTCAGAGAAGGGACATTCTAGCACAAAGTGATATTCATCCTCTAGATGATGTAGGTTACACAGTGCATAATCTTAGATTTCTAGGAATATTTTGCCGTCTAATACTGAGGACTTAGTTTTTCGTGTTTACAAAGTAAGGATATAAATTGGTAGCCATCGGAAGTAAAAGTTTGTTGTTTCGGTGATGTTACATATCCGTTGCATAATGACTTATAGTATATTGACATGGTGGCTCACTAACGTTAGAGGGTATATGTTCATCATGGTCATGTTGAAAAATTGCTAGATATGTAGTGTGTATGAAATAAATGTTTACAAATACTGGTGAACAAAAATAAAGTAGAAATATATAATGATATAATTTAATAATAAAAATAAAAGAAAATACTCTTCATGCAAATGTTAGAGGGTATGTGTTCATCTTGTTCATGTTTCAAATTGCTAGATGCATAGTGTGTATGAAATTAATGTTTACGAAAACAGGTGCACAAAAATGATATTATTAAAATATTTAATATAGTTTTAAAATAATATAAAATGATATAATATGATGCGATCGATATAGTATTATGCAATATAATATAATACAGTAATATAGAAATAATGATAAATTTCACATATATAATTTTTTTATTTTATTTTTAAAGTATACATGTATTAGGGTGTTTCAGCTGACGTCATGAGGTCACGTGACTTTGTTTACATTGCCATTTTTTCGGGAAAGAACGTTTGTCTGCTGTACACTTATTCAGACTTACAAAGCTTGCATGTTGTTAATAAGATCATTTTTGTAAGATAATTATGCCGGAATCTTGCTGTGCCCATTGGTTGCACTAATAGTCATGTGCTTGGGAATAAAAAGATGTTTCTTATTTTCCATCTGATCCTGATTGACATTCAAAGTAGGTTTCTGCTGTATGACACAACGTCTTTCAACCTTAGATATAGGATCTGCAGTGAGCACTTTATGCCAGGTATATAGGCTTTGTCTGCATATAACGAAGATTCAGATGGCATTCACGTAAAAGTTATTCTTCGTATACCTGGTAAATATATAAAACGTTAGGAAAATATGAAGATGCAAACAAAAACAATAAAATTAGCTGAACTGGTACTGGTAGGTTAACAGGCAGTATGTTTGTTGTACGTGTGATGTGACTGAGCTGTGGGAAGACGTGTGAAATGCAACAACGCTTCCCCTGCAAAATGGCTTCCAGATGAGTTAGAGTCACATGATGAAATACCTCTATAGCTGTAGTGGCATCCATCAACATGGGTCTAATCATTAGTAATGTGCTGGTATTTGATTGGCTTGTTAGGGATTGTGTAAATATTTTGATCAATCAGAAATGTTGATTGAAGTTATTTTTATTTCTCATTTTGAGGAGAACTGTTAATCTTGCCTCACATTTCAAACAGGAATTCTCAATGTCAATCTACAATATTTAAAGACAGGATTCATGTGATAAAGTCAGAAGGTCAGAATCGTCTTTAAATAGTGATCAAAACTCTCTTTAATTTGGGTCAGAGCTTGCTGTTTTGGAAACACACTTCAACTTTCATTACAAATTAAAATAAGTGAGCAAATGGAAGGATGACGCAAATACCTATATTGCATCTCTAAATTAGAGCAAAAACCTTTCTAATATTTGAGTTTTAAGGAGACAAAGTCTGACATAATCCTTATTTCATATATTATAGAATTGAAAATAACACAAATTTTCTGACCAAGTTTCATACCTCTCAAGGGAATCTAACACACTTGGTAATTAAAAACTTTAATGGTACTACTATGGGGGCTGCCATTTTGATTTTATAACATGCAGAAAATGATGTCATCAGCCCAACAGGATGTTGGAATGCTTTGTATTTCTTTATAATCTATGTCTATGTAGCTTTAATATGAAAAATTGTTTTTCTTTGTAAGGTTAAGAACATTTTTGTGTATGCAAAATTATCAAAACATCTTACAACTTTGTGTCACATCATTTTGGAATGAAAATTTTAATACAATTTATAAAGAAATACATTATAATTCTTGTCCCTTTTGGGAATATGATTTCAATACAGAATTGAACAAAATGGCAGCCTCCATGTGTCAACTTCAAACATGAATAGCTTGAGATAGGAATAAGATTTTGACTTACTGATTTTGGTAGTTGGTTTTGATCTTAATCTTCTATCATATATTGTAACAATTGTATCAGACTTTTATGTCTCCTTTAATAATATGTACAATAATACTACTACTTCAGTTTTATAAAGTATTTTCCTACAATCGCACTCAAAACGCTTGTACAATCGTTTCACAAATGAAATCTCAAGTCCCGGTGACTAATCTCAACCACACAGCCATCACAGTACAGCAGTTGTTAAACTGATCAGGTATTATCACCCTGATCCGCTCCTTTATGCTGAGCACCAATTATGGAAAGGGCAGCAGGTCACATTTTTAAAATATGACCCTGTTGGGAAATGAACCTTCTTACAGATTCTTACAGATCCTATTCTGGTAGAAGGCCCCTCAGTTCCTCTTGTACCACCTTGGTAGAAAGCCCCTCAGTTCTTCTTGTACCAGCTTGGTAGAAGTCTCTCAGTTCCATTTGTACCAGCTTGGTTGAAGGCCCCTTAGTTCCTCTTGTACCAGCTTGGTAGAAGGCCCTCAGTTCCACTTGTACCAGCTTGGTAGAAGGCCCCTCAGTTCTTCTTGTGCGAGCTTGGTAGAAAGCTCTCAGTTCCACTTGTACCAGCTTGGTTGAAGGCCCCTCAGTCCCTCTTGTACCAGCTTGGTAGAAGGCCCCTCAGTTCCACTTGTACCAGCTTGGTAGAAGGGCCCTCAGTTTCACTTGTACCAGCTTGGTAGAAGGTCCCTCAGTTCCACTTGTACCAGCTTGGTCGAAGGCCCTTTAGTTCCTCTTGTACCAGCTTGGTAGAAGGACCCTCAGTTCCTCTTGTACCAGCTTGGTAGAAGGCCCCTCAGTTCCTCTTGTACCAGCTTGGTAGAAGGCCCCTCAGTTCCTCTTGTACCAGTTTGGTAGAAGGCCCCTCAGTTCCACTTGTACCAGCTTGGTAGAAGGCCCCTCAGTTCTTCTTGTACCAGCTTGGTAGAAGGCCCCTTAGTTCCTTTTGTACCAGCTTGGTAGAAGGCCTCTCAGTTCCACTTGTACCAGCTTGGTAGAAGGCCCCTTAGTTCCTTTTGTATCAGCTTGGTAGAAGGTCCCTCAGTTCCTCTTGTACCAGCTTGGAAGAGGGCCCTCAGTTCCACTTGTATCAGCTTGGTAGAAGGCCCATCAGTTCCACTCGTACCAGCTTGGTAGAAGACCCCTCAGTTCCACTTGTACCAGCTTAGTAGAAGGCCCTCCAGTTCCACTTGTACCAGCTTGGTAGAAGGCCCCTTAGTTCCTCTTGTACCAGCTTGGTAGAAGGCCCCTTAGTTCCTTTTGTACCAGCTTGGTAGAAGGCCCTCATTCCTCTTGTACCAGCTTGGTAGAAGACCCTCAGTTCCATTTGTACCAGCTTTAGAAGCCCCTTAGTTCTTGTACCAGCTTGGTAGAAGGCCCCTCAGTTCCACTTGTACCAGCTTGGTAGAAGACCCCTCAGTTCCACTTGTACCAGCTTGGTAGAAGGCCCCTTAGTTCCTTTTGTACCAGCTTGGTAGAAGGCCCCTCAGTTCCTCTTGTACCAGCTTGGTAGAAGACTCCTCAGTTCCACTTGTACCAGCTTGGTAGAAGGCCCCTCAGTTCCACTTGTACCAGCTTGGAAGAGGGCCTCTCAGTTCCTCTTGTACCAGCTTGGTAGAAGACCCCTCAGTTCCACTTGTACCAGCTTGGTAGAAGGCCCATCAGTTCCACTTGTACCAGCTTGGTAGAAGACCCCTTAGTTCCACTTGTACCAGCTTAGTAGAAGGCCCTCCAGTTCCACTTGTACCAGCTTGGTAGAAGGGCCCTCAGTTTCACTTGTACCAGCTTGGTAGAAGGCCCCTCAGCTCCACTTGTACCAGCTTGGTAGAAGGCCCCTTAGTTCCTCTTGTACCAGCTTGGTAGAAGGCCCCTCAGTTTCACTTGTACCAGCTTGGTAGAAGGCCCCTCAGTTCCACTTGTACCAGCTTGGTAGAAGGCCCATCAGTTCCACTTGTACCAGCTTGGTAGAAGACCCCTCAGTTCCACTTGTACCAGCTTAGTAGAAGGCCCTCCAGTTTCACTTGTACCAACTTGGTAGATGGCCCCTTAGTTCCTCTTGTACCAGCTTGGTAGAAGGCCCCTCAGTTCCACTTGTACCAGCTTGGTTGAAGGCCTCTCAGTTTCACTTGTACCAGCTTGGTAGAAAGCCCCTCAGCACCACTTGTACCAGCATGGTAGAAGGCCCGTCAGTTCCACTTGTACCAGCTTGGTAGAAAGCCCCTCAGTTCCTCTTGTACCAACTCTTCTTCTGAATCATCTATTTCTGCAAAAAGATGTTGTCTGGATAATTTGATGCTTTCAGTATAACTGTACTTCATTGGCTGATTGTTCCAAAATTTATCAGCCTTCTCTCAAAGGCCTGAATACTTGGTGATTCAAGAACATCACATGGTAAATTGTTCCATAAGTCCACCATCTGAAAAGAATTTTTTTTTTTCTTCTGATATTTACCTTGGTCTTCTCTTGAAGATCTTATGACTGTGCCTACGAGTGAGAGAGCCTTGTATTAGACCTCCTCATCATACCTAACAGATAGTATCTTATAAGTTTCAATCATATCCCCACAGACTCGTTGATAACTTATAGTAGGTAAATTCAATTTTTTTAATTAATCTCTCTTCATAAGATGCGTCTCTTAATCCAGGAATTTGTTTTGTTGCTCTACGTTGTACATATTCAATCATATCAACGTGTTTTCTTAAAAATGGAAAGACTTCTGGAATCACAAAACCAGTAACAAACTTCCCAAAGTCGGGACCAACACCCCCTTTGTTGTCACCAGTATCCGCCTCCGTCACTCCTCTCTCATCCACTCCCATCTCTGTTCTGGTTCCCCTGTCCCACCTGCAACACCCAACTCTCCATCAAGCATATCCTCTTATTAAACCTGTCTCCCCACCTCAATCTCGGATTTATTCAAAAACAATCCTTCCAACATTATCAACTTCCTCTGTAACAACAACCTATTCCACCATCTTTCTTTCACTTCCCATCTACACCTAACCTAACACACCCCTCTCTTTTCACATCAATTTTTCTCCTAAATTTACCCTATTTTCTGCCTTTTCTCCCTCTCAATCCTCCATCTCCTCTCTGCCCCAACTCTTACACCTTAATTTTTTACACCCTCTTGGCATATTTGACTCTGACTGTCGCAGTGCTGTTAAATATCAACAAACCATTCCATCAAAAATGGATTCCATACCTGGTTGGCATACAGTAGTAGAACCTACAGTCTACCGTGTGATAATTGCAAGTGCTCTACCAATTAAGCTAACCGGTCGGTAACAATTCATCAAATTAACACAGATCTGCATTTTAAACTTGAACCTTTAGCTTGTAGAGTTCTAAGACTGAGAGGAGAAATCTTATAGCGTTTCCTTAACTTTGTCAATTTCCTTTCAATTTCTTTGACTAGGTATCTGACTGAACTTAACGTTAATTTTACGTTCCCCCTTTTCCATTTAGACCTCTGTCAAGATTGGTTGATAATGAAAATATAAGAGCATATTGGAAATGGGGAAGATATACAAATTGAATAAATGTTGAAAATTGTTTCATTTATCAGCCTTCTTGGGAAGAAAAGGCTTAAGGCACTCTAAATGTCATGAAGGTTAACTGTTCGTGGTTATCTAGAAGAATATACCTTCTGCTGGTGCATGTGCACCCTTACACAAATTATTAGCATGCAGCAAGCTTGCAGCACGTGTGCGCAAGCTAGAAATGTTAGCTTGCAGCAAGCTTGCAGCACCTGTGCACAAGCTAGAAATGTTAGCTTGTCGCAAACTTGCAGCACGTGTGCGCAAGCTAGAAATGTTAGCATGCAGCAAGCTTGCAGCACGTGTACATAAGCTAGAAATATTAGCATGCAGCAAGCTTGCAGCACGTGTGCGCAAGCTAGAAATGTTAGCTTGTCACAAGCTTGCAGCACGTGTGCGCAAGCTAGAAATGTTAGCATGCAGCAAGCTTGCAGCACGTGTGCGCAAGCTAGAAATATGTTAGCTTGTTGCAAGCCCAGTACAAGCTAAAATTTCTGTAAAGGTGTGCAAAAAGTTTCACACTTTACAAAGAGCTTTCTTAGAACGTGTTTTAGAAAACAATAACAAACGTGAAAAAATGATATCCATGCCACATAATAGCCAGGTTAAAAATGAATAATGAGGTCAATTTTTGGTGTGAGTTCTGACAATTCCCGAGGCTACGATCATTATATGTCAATTTACCTGCGACTGAGCAAATGTCAATGACCTGTTAGTATTCATCAAAAAAATGACTGATTCAACATTGTTTTTTTTTTTTTTTATTATTATTATTTGTCATTCTGATGAAAAGTAGTTATAGACATATTTAGAATGATGCTATGGTAGATAATCTTATTATAAATATTTTTGGCTGAAAAAAGCTTATCATTTTGAACTCCAAAAGATTATTCAAATACTTCTCTGGCAACCAATGGCACTGATATTTTCTTGTTTTCTGGTATGCACTCAAAATCAGTCAGCTATTTATCAATAAAATTTAAAATACTTATCAAAAAGAGAAATGTCTTGTGTGTGTCTTAATTCCA